>JAJLRJ010000009.1:42292720-42580220 GCA_024195265.1 Dendrophyllia cribrosa
AATTATTATTATTTCAATGCAGGTCTAGAGTTTGCAGTGGAAACACTGAAGTCCTTTATCCTTGCAATGGCTCTTATCAACAATCACCTAACAGTGGAAAAAGCTGTCTCCTTGTCAAGATTAGAACTAGAATTTCAGGTATGTGGTGAGTGGTTTAATTGGATTCTTGTATTTTCTTTTATTTTCCCCAGTGGATTTGGGGCAAAGGAAATGAAATACATTTTGTTAATCAAGATCCAAACATGATACCGTTAGGGCCATTCTTAGCATGAACGTGGTATATTTTATGGTTTATGTCACCAGTGTGAGCAACACAACATAAAAACATAGCAGGGACATAATGACATAAGGGGAAACAACCCTGATTTTTTTTTTACTTTATGTCATTATGTCCATGTTCTTATATTGTTATGTCGGAAGTGTGAAGTAGACCATAGCTATTTGGTCAGTTTGTTGCCATCAATCACAGGGTAACCAATGAGGGAAGAACTCATGCATGTTGCATCGCATCGGATTTGCGATAAACCTTCCCAACTTACTATTTTTAAATGTAGAAAACATCTTAGAGCAGTTGCTGTGAAAAGCTATAAAATAAGAAGTCATTAAACAAATAAAACGTGGTGAAAATATTAAAAACAACGAGATGTGGTCTTGGCTTAGAACTAATGTGCGTTTGTTTTGGTTTTGTATAACCACGTTTTGTGATTGGTTAAAAAAACCTTTCTCGACCAATCTTAACGTCTTCGAACCGCGTTTTCTTTGTACCAGCTACATGTATTTGTTTCGATTTGTGATTGGTTCTGTGTATCGTCTGCTTCAGTTACGATAAACCAGAATTATTTTATGACTTGTCTTAAAACCGTTGTATTGTTGTTTTGTCGTTGACTGCAGATCAGCCGGTGGGGCAGCGTAGAGTGGGCACATGATTTGGAGCTGATGGAAACAACAAGTAGAGTAGCTGCTGCAGCTTTGTTTTACAGTCTTAACAACAGACACAACACATTGTCTACAAACCCCTAATATTAAAGAGACAGGAAAGCAAGATGGGCAGTACAGGCTCGGAGGACAAGATTGGTGTCACCTGCGATCATCATCTGTGTGATATCATGAGAATACTCGAGAATGATTCGTGTTAAAAACTCACGCACCGGCATTCTCCTCTGGAATGTTGGAACAAAACAAAACGAAAACAAAAAATTAAATAAAATATAACAACATTTCCTACATACGGTAGGCGTTGGCCTGTTTTAAGACTTGCCCACAAGTCGAGATTAAGATTTTTTTTCGAAGGGCTGCAAACCGCAAGCGAGTCAGGGAGATCGAGTTTCTGAAAGTCTTCCTTATCTTTTACTCCATCCCTAAGTCTGTAAAGAGGTAAAACTACAACAGATAGACACATTTTCAACAACAACAACAACAACAACAAAAATAAACCGGTTCCTTTATTTAAGGTCAGTTTATAACTTCACGGTGAACAATAAAAACTAGTTTAACCTGGTTAAAGTCGCTTTTTCTTATGAAACCTAGGCACCGTATACATTTCTCTCCTCCACATTCTCGCCATCCCGGTATTCCCGTTTCTCTTCCCATGCTGATTCCGTTATCTTTCAATGCTCTCTGTCTGCCGAGTGTGAAGGTTTTGTGAATGTAGAGGCTGATGGAGAGATCACTTTGTATACCTTAACCATATAAAGTCAATTGAAATTGTTAACGCAGCCTTTATATTAGTGGGATTTTATTAACGTGCAGGTTATTAAAATTCAGAAGTAATATTAATCTGAGCGAAAACACGTTTACAATCGATATTCATTTTCTGAGAAAACGACGAACGAAAGTGTTCCTTTGGACAAAAAGGCAGGATATACGGAAGTAGTAAATCGTATTAAATCACAAATCGACCTAAACTTTAATTAAATGCAGCTAAATTGGCACTCGGTCGTATACTAAATATTCAAAAGAAAACTACAAACGCTGAAAACTTCTGCGGCCGTCTCTGTATGACTTAAATCAACTGAAACTGTAAAATAGATGCTCGTTACAATAAAAGAAGCATGCAATTTTTAACTGAACAGGTTAGTTAGCCTTACAGATTGGCTTCATGTTCTTTTCGCAACTGACAATGTTACTTAAAATCTAAACAGAGTTGAACAGTCGAGGCAGTCTGCGTAAAAATGTCTGACGAGCGAAGGATGTTTACATCCATGACATACTTCACAGACTTTGTCGACCTGCGAGAACAGACATTTATTCGGCTCTTGTTTGCCCGCGAAAACAAACGGTTTTTCCGAGAAAACGTCAGATTTAGTAGGCTAATTTCTTCGTATGTAGCAGCGACGGGAAGCTGTGAGAACATTTTCGTCTCTCAATGAACATCAGCCGTTTTTCCTTGAGTGACGGAACGAAAGCCAGATTTAGCCGTTGACTGCAAGATGGCACAATAGACTTGTGTCCGCGCGATGATGCGAGAACCTCGTCCCGAGTTTACCTTTTCTCGCCTGTAGTTTTACTTTATAGTAACTTTGACTCGTGTAATGTGTTCGTAACTTTTCAATCTCTCGATAACTGACTCTCAAGTGAACGCTACCAAGCACTGCTTCTCACAGCTTTTATAGTGTCTTTGCATATGTCAATTTCATTTTCTTTTTTCAAACTTCATCAGCCGAGCGGAGTTAGTTGACAAAGTTGTTATTCAACATCCTTTATTCTCAGCTCCCTTGTACATGCTTGCAGATAATGGCCTGGCATGGTATGTACAGTATCACTGTACATTCCTTCTACAGTTCGGTTGTTCTAAAGTTACGAACATTTGTTGGAAAAGCCAAACCTCGCGTAACGCATCGGTGTTTGAATCTGCTTTGTCCGCGACTGGCATTTTAATAACTCCTCTTTTTCTCTCTGAAAGGCTTTCTCTTCCTTCCATTTGGCCTTGTCTATCATGCAAGCCTTTTTCTTGAATAGTTCATACTCGCTGGCGTTTCTTGCGAGCAACAACCTTGCACGTGTTTTAGATAGAAACAATCCGGGCAAGTCTTTATGAGTGGACATCATTAGTTTGCTTACAGGCGACTTGGCAGAACCATGACTCAAACAACATGACACGAATTTAGTTTTTTCTTATCCCACAGGTATCTTCGCAGACCTATCTGTTGTGAATGATCTAAGCGAAACTACTTAACATCAAAAGGTTTTAAGTATTTCCCTATCTCTTAACCACAATTATGTTTGGGTACGTGATCGGCGTCAGCTGTTTAAACAATAATATTAAAATTTTATATAGGGTCAAGAAATACTTGAATATTAATCAACACTTTGAACTGTGAGAAGCTGAAGAAACCACACCCGACTTGAAATTACGCTGAGATTTCGATGAGGCCACCAGTTATGCGGGTCGAGTTTTTTCTCATTACCTTACTAACTAAATGAAGTTATCAAACCGAATCACAGCCGACTAAGGAAGTGTTAAGAGTCCTTTTTGTTCACGTTTACCACAACAAAGATCGAACTAACCTTTAACGTCCATGCAATGATCCGAAACAATATCATTTGTTCTATTTTAGGGAAAAAAGAGGTTAATACTGAAAGTTCCCAGCAGAGGTTTCTTTTCATCTTCTCGCATACGTGATGCAAACAATTTAGCTTATAAATATTGTGCCCTGAGGTCTTAAACGCTGTCAGCCGGGTTTCGTTTCATTTGGTATTGGTAGTTTTAATTTGTTTTTATTCAACCACGTGAATTTTGTCAGTTCCGTTCAGTTTTGTTTCATTTATGCCTTTTTTTCACGAGGTGAAAACGAGCCTCCAAGTTCGTCATTTTATTTCATTTTAGGATTTTTTATTTACAACTTGATGACTATTATTTTTAAAGAGTTCAGTTCTCAAAGATTTGGACCCAACGCTCCTGTTGAATTTGTACCTAAAAAATAAGAAATATTAAAGATTTAATACAGTTTTAAAATTAGGGTTTGAAGTTATAATCAGTAGATGGACACCAAAATTGTCCGCCTTGAACCTAAGGTGCTCTTGTGTGGTATTAACTGTTTGTTGGTGTTAAAAATAAATTTTCGCTTTCTATTCTTTCTTTAAAACCCTTTTTTTTACTATTTCATTAAATTCAACCGTAATGCCCCCTTCAATATTGACAGCCAACAGTGACCATAAATTAGTGTTTTCCTTGCTCTGCACTTGATCATGAAGCAAGACGCTCCTTTGCCTAGATAGCTTCAAAATGCAAGCTTTTCACGAGTCATTAACCGGACTCTTTCACACCCAAAATCACAAATCAAGAAAAATCCAAAATTTCATTTTGAAAAACGTCAGTGAAAAACAAGCAGTTCCATCGACACTGCTGTGGAATGGTTATATGGTATGATTCTTAGACGTAATGATTTGATCTGAAAACGGTGAAGAAAATTCAGTAATATGTCACTTATTTTTATCATCACTTAGAAAAACAAATACTCTACGAGTGCAAAAAACCTTAAACTGGTATTCATAATCTTTGGCTGTGGATGGCCAGGATGGAAATGGATTGTGCAACTTGAAAAAATGTCCTCCCAAGAGTCGTGGAAAAATCGAAGAAAAGACTATTATGTTTTGTTTTTCGTTAAAGACTGAAATCAATCACTTGATATTTTCTTCTCGGTGTTCTAAGAGCAATTTGTCAACTATTTGGTGTATTTCTTGACCATTACACAGCAAGATCCGCGTGATAATGCCGGCCTCTTTAAAGCTCATAGAGTGCGGTCGTCAGTAAATAACTCCACCACACTGCAGTAAAAATGACAGTAAACTGCCTTCTATCTCTCCAGATTATAATAGCATTTAGTTTGTCCTGTTGCAGGATCACCGATACATAGTGGGTTCCAGTTTAAAGGCAATTTAGCTCTTCCATTATCTGAGTAGCCTACGTGTAGCCGTACCATCCCCTCCCCCCCCCGAGTTCTCGGGGGGATGGTACGGCTACACGTAGGCTATTATCTGAGATCCTGCCGGAATAGGCTTCAAGAACGTATTTTCCTGCATACGTGACACAAGTATAACAAAGCACTTTTATTTACTCCCTTTTTAAATCATTACCACAAGCCACGTTTCTGGAAAAAATGCTACCGTTTTTGCTTCTGTGGAGCACGTTACTTGATGTTTAGAAACAAAAAGTAATGGGGAAATCGTTTGCAAAACAAAATAACATTGTTTCTAAAAATCTCTCGACACGAGATTTGGTTAACCACGTTTTCGGTTATGAATACCGAGTGTTTTGAATAAGTGGATAGAAAATCAACAAAGGAAACCTAAACATTGACTTTATAGCGAACAAACAGCAGTAGGATCTCACGTTCACCGACAAAACGTCACAGTTATCTTTTTGCGAGTGGGTCGCTGAGTTTGCTAATAAACTAAGTGATTATTTTTACGTCAGGGACGTTATGAAATATAAAGAGAAAAAAACAAAAATGGGTGACTAATTTAAACCCAGGAGATCTAGACGAAGGCAACCGGAACGAACAGAAATTAAATCAAGTTGAACATAGTTGAACATATAGCTTATAAGAGACATTTTACATTGAGACGTACGTTGGACTCATTAATCCATAAGATATCACATAACTCTTTATTCTTAGCTGGGAGGGGAGAATGGGGAAAATGACAATAACGATAAACAACTGGATAAAGTGCCGTATAACGTTTAATATCGTTATAATTGTTTCAGTTGAGTGATGGCACCGTTTTTGAGATCAGAGAAATATATATATATACAATTTGACATATACCTTATTTTATATATATATTTAAAATACAAAATCGATAGGTACGAACAAAAACTCTTAAATGCTAAGTCTGCAAGGTTTTCTACATGTGTGATCCTAGCAGTGCTTCAGTCCAAGTAAAGTGGACAAATAGAAGAAATATGTGTAACATGTCAAAGAAATCTAATCAAGCAATTCCAAAGGCTTACACTAAACTCGATTTCCGCCTTAAATTACCCTTTTGAACCTTGAGTCGTGTGATAAGTTCAATTTTTTTTAATTCTTTGGATAAAATCATAAAGTTTGACCATTGAAATTACTGAAGCTATAAGTGAGAAGTAATCTCTTCCAGCCCAGGCCATTTCTGGCCCCGTAGAGTGCGCACGTATTTGCATCGGTATCGCAAAGGTCCAATTTACATTGTTCTTTTACTTCTACAGTGTTACTTGAATCGTAAAGTGAGTCTAACATTTTAACTGGTATGCTTTTATTTGTCAAATATATTCCACCATGATCTACATGAATTGCGTGTTCCGGAAATTTGAAGTACCGTATCTCTGTCATGACGAAAGAGAAATGCGATGGAGTAAATATTGAAGCACCTGTTTATTCTTCATGAAACTAGATAGTTAAAAAGTTTCTTGAAGACTGACAGTCAGTCAATTGTGGAAGAGGAAACTAAGTCCATGAGTTCCGTACTATAAACAAAACATAAGTATTGCTCGTCCATTCATGTCCATTCCGTGACAACTTTTCATGCACTGGCGATTTTACGTTTATTTGTGGAGGCGTTTGCCTGAAGCTATTGTTAGTCATTTAAGACTGACATATTGTTTCGTCATTAATTACGTATTTGCATAGATAATATGTAAAATCGTAAATAAAAGTTCCTATTTCGCGTGGCTGTAGAATTTAATCGATGCCTGACCTGCATCACGAATAAACCAAAATGAAACCAAGTGATGAAGATATCTTGCTGTCAAAGAACAACGCAAAAACTTTGCTTTTTCGAAATGCCGTCGATACAGCAACGCTAAAGAAGGAGACACGAATGCTCCAGAGAGAAATGAATTTAGAAGAAAGATTATTCCTCAAGCAAAGGGAGCATATGATGCAGCGGCACTCGAGTTTAGCGGGAGAATTGTCTCCAAAATCAAGAAGAAAAGAATTGGATACCACCAAAAAGCAGATGCTTTCAGCTTCTTCGTTGTTATTGCCTGAACCGTCATCTCCTCCTCGCACCAGAGCAGTCACAATCTCTAGCAGTACAGTGCAGTTTTCGGACCGAAACTATCGATCTGTCAGCAGTAATTTGATGAAAGATTCACTCAATTCGTCTTCTTCGACGTCATTGCCCGATCAGTCCTCCCCTCCTCGCCATAGAGTCACGATTTCCAGAAGCAAAACGTTCTCAGCCTCGGATCGTCGACCCATGAGTCACGGTGGTAAATGGGCAACAACTTTACTTCCACATTCCACGCTGTCAATGTCTGATCACCTGTCATCTCCTCAGTCTCGCTCTAGAAGCAAACTGTTCGCGGACTCTGCAAGTAAACTGAGCAAAAATTCCTTGACCGTCTCACTTCCCGATATAAATGCCGTCATGCCACATGCCGTAAAAACACTTAGCAAAAACAGTGACACAAAGCTCTACTGGAAAGGGTCCAAAACTGAACCAAACACAAGTGATAAGGAGATATGTGTTATTGATGACTGGGAAGACTTACGAAAGTGTAGATATTTGCGTACTTCCTCAACAGAGAAAATAAATAATGTGCCATACACATAATTATACCTGCCATACACATAATTATATCTGCCGAGTACTAGCAAGTATACTGTGAAGAAGAATGGGTGCTAACAAAGTAAAGTATAGACTGACGTTTGCGCGTAAAATTGCCTTTGATGCTACTTGAAAAGTATTTTCTTTTCCTGGTCAACGGTTTTGTGCTTGAAAGTTGGCATACGGAGCCGATGGCACTGACTGGTCTGTGTGTAAAATAGGCATGTCCTGAAAAAGCATTAGTTCCATTTATATGTATAATAGGATATAGATCATCTTATCAGGATTCTTTAAAATTATACAAGTCACCATGAAAAGTCATGTAAACCATCAATCACTCGCTATAACAAATTAAACAGTAAATACAACTCGCTGACTTCTTTGTTAGTTAATTATTATTCACTCCAGTCAAATTATTTAGCTAAGCAGTGAGGCCAAGTTTTTTTTATAGCGCGCTAGGGTATGGACTCAATTTTTAGTTACAATTCCTTTATACTAAAAAAACATCAGTCATTTGAACTCCCCTGTTCCTCGCTCGGGAATTGGCCGGGGCATTTACTTTGTATACGGTGAGGGGAGGGGGGGGGGGGGGGGGGGGGGGGGGGGGGGGGGGCGGAGGGCGTCAAATTCTTAATCAGCGACGAACGAAATTCCTAGCGTTTTTCATAACTCCTTGCTTGCATACACTTTCTGAGGTTCAGGAGGGGGATGAGTAGAGGTGTGCAAATCTGTAGACCTATTCACCCCCCTCCTATAGTATACTAAAAGTAGACCACTCGCAGGAGAAGGAAACAAAAAATACGAAAACACTAAACGCGAGTTGGCATGCTCGACAGCATGGAAAATGCTACTCCATTAGCGAAGTCAGGGGTGAAATAACGACAGCAATGGACTTAAAACTCGTCTCTTTCACAACATCGAAAATCATCGGTGCGGATTGGAAAATAAAGTACTTTCCTGATCCCGTAGGTTGAAAAACGAACAAATATTCACAATCAACCAGCTTTTCCAGCGCTTTCCGTTGTAAAAATTTGAGATTTTCAAGTTTAAATCTCTCTACAACACGATTGCACGCCAAATCAAACAACTCCTTCGCATACGCCATTTTGAAATTATGCTCTAGAAAAATAATTTATTCGCCTGCTCGATTTGAGCAGGCAAGCTTCACGCGTCCCATAGCGCAGCCGTCTTTTCGTCTTTTCGTTTCCCGAACAGCGGCTGGTAGTCGAGCCTTGGTTCTGGTTGGCTAATAACAAAAAAAAAATACATGCAATGAGTTTGAGAATCCTTGTTTAAAAACTGGTATGAACTTGCAAATTGAGTCAGTCATACATACGAGCCGTGAAATAAAAATTGTCAAGAAACACTTGTTATTCGTAAACACGAGCAATGTTTGTTACACAAGAACTTTTTTCTTGGGAGAACTTTCCTTATCCTAAAAATAAAATGCCAGTTTTTGAGCAAAGAGAGTTGAAAACTACTCTTGCCAAATTTGTCGTACTTAAAGCAAATAAAACTTGAGAAATGGAAACTTGTCAAGGAAAACGTGGTCGTATGAATCCACTGAGTCATGCATTGTGAACTCCCCTCTCGCGGATATACAACTCGGATGTGCAAAACAAAAGACCATGTCGAAAATAAGTACATATGTGTAGAGTTGTAGCGAAAGAAAACCACATAACCCTTTGTGCTAAAATGAAATTATATTTTTCGCCTTTATAGTGTCGTACAACACAATTTGCAAAACAAAGCGAAGCCACGAGTGTTGGACAAAGCTGCCGAAAATACTCCAAGAATCGTGGAATATTTTGTCACGTGACACTCGATGAAATGACGGGTTCGGAGGTTATTTTCAGTAATTGGTAGCCGTATTTGTCTTCTGGAAATATGGAGCCGTTGTTCAAACGAAACGAAGGCATTTTTTTTATGTTTTTCTTGTCAAAATGTTCCTGGATTTTTGCAGTATTTTGGCAGCCTTGAATTGAGCAGGGGTTTCTTTCCCTTTTCAGTCTCTCCCCCCTCCCCCATCCGCCTCCCCGCATCCCCCCCCCCCCCCCCCCCCCACTCCTACCGCGTCCGCCCCGCCATTTTGAAAGCGGAGAGGGCCCTGAGGAAGAGGTTGCAGCACGTGTTTTCCACGCCAGTCTACCGGGGACAAGAAACCAGTGAAAATAAGACGAGTGACTCCAATCTGCCATGCTTCGGCCATGCAATGACGAAGGTGGGGTGGTTGGGGGAGGTGTACAATGACTGGTGCATAGATATAAATCAGATAAATCTAGACGGAACCACGCTAGTGTATGACTCTGGCTAATTTCCCACCAGTAGTATTCTTAACAACATTATTCATATGTTCTATTCGTAGCCCATGACTTTCGTTTACTCTGATACTTTCCTAAAGATATTATATTAAAATTTATAAAACGGATAAATATCCGGCTGCGTGACCCGATGACAATCTTATGCGCGTCACTGAGTTTAGTTGCGGTTTTTCTTTTATCGAAAGTGACAAGAAATACCTAGAATTACGCGATGCCGTTATTTGATTACAAATCTATTTTTGTAAAGCGAGGGATTTGTTTTTGTTGACGCGCCTATTTGTTACGCACGTACTCTGACCACGTAGGCGATGCGAAAAACAAACATATTTCCGTTTACATATGCATCGGGTCAGATGAACCTACGCCCTATAAATGAGTTGTTGAAATAACTGAAGAAAGGAACGCAGTAACAGAACAGTTTTCAGCTGCATTCTGAGGTTTATTCAGGAAGATGTCCGCTTACAATGTTTTTCCCGAACTTGCTTTGTCTAAGAAGTGTGCAAAGTATCTACTTACAAGAAACGCCGGAGAGAAAGCAATGTTTAGAAAACAATCTTTTATGATCGAAAAAGCGAAAAGAAAGGAGGAGAAAGCATTTCAGAGAGAAAGAGACCTTCTTATACAACGCCAGTCTAGAACGCGAGAGATTCAAACAACACAGCTTCGTGCAAGGTCCAGCTCCGCGATAAAAAATATTTCACGAGTTGACGGAGAAAACGAATGGGAAGTAAACAGTGATACAACTCTGTATATAAAACAGCGAAGAAAACAAGGATTTGTGATGAACAACAACCCATCAGTGGCTTCGTCACACGAGTCCATTTTTTCTGTATCCACAAATCATTGCGATGACCTTCAGCTAACAGCGATTCCACGGCAGAACTGCACCACGAGAAATTTGAGATCATTAAGTTGTGTTCTTCCCCCGATTCGACCTCTTCCACTTCAATATTCTACAGAAAGCAAGCCAACAAAATGAACGAGTCCCAAACTTGTTAAGGACGGCGAACTCAAAACAAGTGACCAGAAGATCAAACGAGGCTTGCTTTGATCTTTACTTTACAGAGCCAATTCGGAATTCTAATGGAAACATGGAAACTATAGTCGGGCTGCAAAGGAACATTTTTAATTTACACTGCATCGTTTTACCGTAAAAAATTACTGACTTGTATCAGCCGGTTGTTTACCCGAATGACAAAAATGCACCCGGGTAAAAGTTTTGTAAATATGTTCTAGAAATCCTGATTTCTATTGGATAACATCAGGAGCCATAATCGGGGACGGAGACCGTAAGCGTGGGGCCCACGCAAACCCATGTTAAGGACGTGTTGGGCTATTTTTAGCAGAAATTGCGCCACCCTCGCGCCACCCTTGACGCAATGAGAGCGCGCGCACATACTACCTTATACGGAAAATAAAAGTCTTTCGGGTTTGTTGATTGCAGAAGCTGATTGTAGAAGAAAATATATTTTTTTTATCTACCGTGCAGGACTCAACAGAAGAGTCACCAATGTCAGTTTAATCATAATTAACCTTTTTTAACAGAACGTGCAGATTGTCGAAAAAGTCATTTGATGGTCTTTTTACACTTGTTTACTTGGCTATTGAAGAGACATCCGCCAGAAGACTTTACCGACAGAAAAACTTAACTGCATTTGGCTAAACATAAATTGTTTTCACGCAAATGAAAACACTAAAAACTGACCCAGTTTACGCCATTTATTCTTCAAGCCAAAAATGCTCCAAATGAACAGGATGGTTTGAGGCCACTCTTTTAAAGCAGTTTTTCTATCGTAAGAAATTTTTATCAACGCGCGGGCCGCTTCCACTCGCAACCGGCGCAAGTTCGCTAAAATCCACTGAAACACAAATAAACGTATTTGATGCCATTTTTAAAACTACTTGCTGACGTCTATTAACAAGTTGAGAAGTAGAAGACATAGCTAATGAATATAAATACATTCTGATATATTCTGAAAACGATTGCGAATTCAAAGTAAGCTTTAAACGCAAGATGTAAGCTTATATTTTCCGCTGTGGCTAAATGGCCGGTAACCGGTCAAGGTTTTCAAAACACTAAATGGCCGGCAATTCTATATTTTCAGTAAATTTCACAAAATCGAAAAATTCCAGCTAATCTAAACTATCATATGTCGATTTAGAAAGGTCAAGCGATCCTGAAATGCTTTATAGATCTCAAGTCTAGTGTTTGGTTTACGCTGGGCTCAGTAGACGAAACCATGTTTTGTGACACTTGGAACTTTTTTCAGCTCGACTGCCGGTCAAGGTTTTCAAAACACTAAATGGCCGGCAGTCCTTCATTCTCAGTAAATTTCACAAAATCGAAAAATTCCAGCTAATCTAAACTATCATATGTCGATTTAGAAAGTTCAAGCGATCCTGAAATGCTTTATAGATCTCAAGTCTAGTGTTTGGTTTAAGCTGGGCTCAGAAGACGAAACCATGTTTTGTGACAGAACTTTTTTCAGCTCGACTGCCGGTCAAGGTTTTCAAAACACTAAATGGCCGGCAGTTCTATTTTTTCAGTAAATTTCACAAAATCGAAAAACTCCAGCCATTCTGAACTATCATATGTCGTGATCCTGATCAAACGAGCCGGTTTTGTGGGATTTCTATATCACGAAACCCCCGACGAAACCATGTTTTTGCAGTCGAGCTGAAAAAAGTTCCAAGTGTCACAAAACATGGTTTCGTGATCTAGAAATCCCACAAAACCGGCTCGTTTGATCAGGATCACGACATATGATAGTTCAGAATGGCTGGGTTTTTTCGATTTTGTGAAATTTACTGAAAATATAGAACTGCCGGCCATTTAGTGTTTTGAAAACCTTGACCGGCAGTCGAGCTGAAAAAAGTTCTAAGTGTCACAAAACATGGTTTCGTCTACTGAGCCCAGCGTAAACCAAACACTAGACTTGAGATCTATAAAGCATTTCAGGATCGCTTGACCTTTCTAAATCGACATATGATAGTTTAGATTAGCTGGAATTTTTCGATTTTGTGAAATTTACTGAAAATATAAAACTGCCGGCCATTTAGTGTTTTGAAAACCTTGACCGGTTACCGGCCATTTAGCCACAGCGTATATTTTCAAGTTTACACCAAAGAAAAGTTAAGCTAAGTTATATTAAAAGAGAAGTTATCGTAATCCAACCAAACAGTTTGTGTTATAAATGTCTACAGTTAACATCAATCTAGCCACACATCAAAACGGATATGGCTAACAAATATCGAAAACAAATAAATCTGAACACATTCAAAATGCGGTGCATCATTGGCCAAAAACTGCGCTTTCCCGTTTTACAGGTGAACAAGTGAATAAAATTGTTTTGAACCAAATATAAAATAATAATAACAACATTAAATTAATATCTTTACCTTATTTTAAGGTGACATGCCAGTCCAAACAAGCTGTAAGCTTATGTTTAAAGCAATCCAAATGTTAAAACTTAAAGCTTGAATTCATCCCGGTTTCGCACGGCACATCAAGATTAGCTTAATAAGCTTATTGAAGAAATGTATTAACGCAGCTTTTAAAAAAGCTTAAATTTAGCTGTTTACATACTGTTGCACACAAGAAAAGAGCAATTCCATTTCCATGTAGAAAGTCGTGATGAATGCGTCAGTTGCTTTGTTTCCAAGCTGCAAACTGAACCATTTCTTGATCTCGGCCGTATGAACACCGCAAATTAACACTGAGTTGAATTATAAATTTTCTCAAACAGTTCAGGTCAGTCCAATGTTAGACTTTTTCAACAATCCAGCTTAACAAAATAGCTTTAACAGTTAAAGCAGTTTACTATCTATTTTGCTTGAAATGATTGCAAGAATTAGCTGACTGATCGCAGCTCAGGAAAGACTTTACAACGTTTACTCCTGCGCTAATTTCATTCATTCAACTCAAGCGACACAGCGCCACAATTTTGGCGCCTTTCGGTCTTTTCGTGACGGTCATGTGATTTATGTCTTGACTCAAACTTTCCCTAAACTGGTATTGAGTGTTTCGTGTCCTCAGTGCGAGTCTTAATCTATAAAAGCGCTCACTTAGGAGAAAAATCCAACCTAAAAGTACAAATAAATAATTTCGGCCGCCATTGATTTCAATTTTTCAAACGCGACGTCCGCGTAGACACACGCGCGTGCCACACGCGATGGCGCAATTTCTGCTAAAAATAGCCTAAATTGTCCTTTACATGGGGACAGGCAGCTCTAAAGAAATGACATGTTGTTGCGGTCTCCGTCCCCGATTATGGCTCCTGATAACATATAAAGTTAACCCGTGAAGAATGCTGAAAATATGCAATTCGCTGATATGTGACTTACAATGACGAAAGTTTATGAAGTGGCCAAACAAGGACTTTTATTTTGTCTGACCCCTAAGGAAATCGATCAGCTGACGACGTGGAAATCGCAGATCAGACTCTATATATAGAGCGTGCGGTTTGTTATAAATAAAGTGTGTAAAAAGTGTAAAAATGGCAATTATTCTAAATAAGATAGAGTTCAAAAGTTGAAATTATACTTGAGTAGCTTAACAAATTAAATTTATTGTAATAGTTGGAGTTAAAGACGTGAGGGAAATATTTAAATTAGTTAATTTATTATATACCAAGTTTACACAACTGACGACAGATTCCACAGGGAGCAGAGGAGCCAAATTTGACCTTTACGCGTTCGATCTTCGATCTCTGCTTCGATCTGTTGTTTACGAGTCTGTTTTTCGCCCCAGATTAGGTCAAATTTGGCTCCTCTGCTCCCTGTGCAGATTCTGGCTTATGATTTTAAAGTGTTAACATGCACATAATAAACATAATGATAAAACAATGGCGCAAATGTTTCGTTTGCATTGTTTGAATTCTTAAATAGTTTCGCAATGACTACACCCACGGACGGGCTACACCACTTTCGACCACGCGTTTTTTTCACTGGATGAAAGCTTTTTCTTAATCAAGCAGCTCTCTTTATAAAAAGAACACCAGACTGATCAGTATTCCAACATGAATTTATTATTCCCAGAATTGCAAGAACAATTATATCCATTTGCGGAATCTGAAACTATTTTTTCGGTATATAGTTCCTTTGTGTCCTTTGTGAAACAAGTCTTTTGACCCCGGGCTTTTGGCGCGCGCGTTTTGAAGTCGTGGTGACATGTGACTCGTGCCTTGTGCGCATGTGCTCGTTGCGTGATCCATCGAGAATGTTCGAGAATCCTGTTTGACGCAACTCTGCCAAGTGCGCTTGCGAAAGACCGTAGGTAGCTGTTGTTGACTGAATGGGTGAGCTTGGATGGGTGGGATTCTTTCTACCGTTTTAGAAAATATTAAAGATGCATGTACGCGTTCTGATAACACTGGAGCCTTAATTATTCCAAATCCCCTTCAATTTAACTTGCCGCGCGCAATGTACTGTAAATTGAACAGTTTGTCAGTTACGAAATTTGCAGTCAAAATGTATCTTTGTTTAGCTAGCAGGCTCGGAAAGTGAGTGGCCGTAATAACGAGGTGGTCGTACGGCGGAATTTTACACTGTAGTATAAAAAAAATAATACATAGCTGAAAACATCGTATATTTTATGGTTTCAGTACTGATATATTTCAGCTGACCAGGGCCCGGTTGTTTGAAGCGCGGTTAAGCTAACCAGGGTTAGTATCAATTTTGATTCCAGTTAAATAATTAATCAATGAAGATTTTTCCAAAGTATTTTTTGCCCTTTAGTTTCGTCTCTGACTTGTCAGCTTCGCATGACTTATAATTAGCTTTTGAAAACACTTCTAGCAAGAGAAATGAAATCCTCGGTTACGTTTCAATCGCGGGTTAGCGTTAACCGGCTTTCGAACAACCGGGCCCAGCAGTATAACTGTAGTATAGGATTCTCGTCTATGTTTTTTTTGCCATGCATTTATTCAGTTAGAATACGACTTAGCTACTACTGGATCACATTTCCTCTACTGAAGAGACAAGCTTCAAGTCCCGTGTTATTTGCCGATCATTGAGTGATGCACAAGCTACCCCAAGAGTAGAGCTGTCCGCTTACGAGACTGTAACAGCAAACGTTTACTCGCTAATGTAGTAGGGAAGATATAAGATGAGGTTTACAAATGGAATATAATGATTTGGTTATGCAGAAATGTGATAACATGACCGCCCCCGATGACTGCCAGCCCCAGTAAACAGTAAATTTGTCTTTTTTTGATATACCAAAGTTCTAAATACTTGGTTCCGAGGCTTAGGAGAATAAAGCAAAATTAATAACAGAGGTTCAAGGACGAGTAATTTTAAAATTTCTTTTGTTTTAGACCCCAAGCCTCGGAGTCAAGTTAATATTTCGAAATTGGCCTATTATCACCTCATCATATCATGACATAGCATATACTCAATTGAAATCATCCACCTGTATAAAGAAAGAGTAAGGAATGAGCCGGTCGAGATATGCTGCCACTGAACACTGATCCTTTATAATTCTGAAAGCTTAGCGTCTCACTTTTTAATTGTTTTGTTTATCTGCTTAAGAAGCTATTAACCCAGACTAATTTAAAGTGTCACAAAAGGATCACCGACATCCGAGGCTAATAAGGAGATTAAAGTTCGTGGCCATGCCGATACAGGCACAATTCACAATTCACTGCTCATTCACTCGTTCATGCTCATTCGAGCGAATTGGTTACTTTTATGAGCATTTAGTGATGTTTATTGTTCCTGTGCGCCTCTTTGAGCGTTATTCTACTGAAAAATAAAACATGGAAGAATACTGTAAAATAAAGGATTAACAGTATTTGTATTCCTGTTTTTACATCAGGCGACTTTAAAAATAATTCATAGTGTTCATGATTAATTCCTAGAGTGGTCATTTCTCACTATCAGTTGCGGCGTTCATCAGTTCCGCACACAGAACAAGCATCTTCGAGCAAAACAGTTCTTGAAAGACCTCGTAAAAAGAACAGAACTTGTCCGGCTATAAATCTCTTGATACAATCAATAAATCCGTTATTTCCTATGGCGATACAGAGAATCGGTCAGAGAACTAATGACCAGCCCTGTAGCTTGGAACTTGCAGGTCTTTTTCCCGACCTTTTAAACAGTAAAACCTCGCTTTTTACGTTGAGTAACTTTTTGCCCGACAGATTTGGAAGAAGATCCCAGAATGGACACACTGAATGTTCGCTGCCGTCGTTTGACGCTTTTATCTCGAGCAGTCAAACTAGAAGTCGGCGTCTCGTCTCTGTTCTCCAAAGCTTGAATATTTTCGAATATTACTCTCAATTCCTTTTGCATTTCCTTTTCGAAGTCCATCTATTGATATCTAACCAATCTTCTGTATTTTTCGGGCTGTGTAGAAGACTGCAGTGCAATGCGGCACTAACAAGTTATCGTTTGGACTACACTGAGAGGGCTTATAGTCTTAATAATAAGTCACTTGCTCTCAAATACCTATCACATTGCATTAATTACACGGATTTTTAATTAAATCTTAGAGCAGAAGACGGTCAGATTCAGCTTTTATATTGATTAGATTATCGCAATAGTTTTTATTTTGAGAATTTTCTGAGCCAATAGTATAGTTCTATTTGCCGCATTAGCGCACTACCATGCTTTCAGTGTCGGGACTGTTATCATGCTCACTTGCCCCGGAGATTTAATTAACAGATTATGACAGGTTTATAATTTGCCGCTTCTACTATGACAAGAGGTCACGAATTAATGAATTATCACTAGTATGGCGAGATCAGTGCTGGCGGTTCGTTAGTCAGATAAGACGAATCGAGAAAACATGTCCGCTTTTGTTATGTCGTCCTGTAATACTTTGTACAAGCTGCTGGTACTACGAATCGTCTTCGTGACTTCGCGATTTGTTCAAAGAGCTTTTGGATATCACGCGTGAAATCGCATTACAGCTTAATTTGCCAAATCATAATACTCTGCAACAAAGCGTGGTTTGTCGCCGGGAAAGGATAAAGTTGCTGTGTAGCACACCAGACTGAGTGGGAAGCACACTGATAAACAAAACGTCTGGAACAGGCTAAAAATGAATTAGTGATAGAATCCTGATGAAAAAAAGAAACAAAAAGGAAGGAAGTCAAGGAAGGAATATCAGAAATAAAGAAAAAAACTAAAGAAAAAAGAAAGAAAGAATGAATGAATAAATGAATGAATGAAGAAAGAGTGTAGAATAAAAAAATAACTTTTGAGATGACTGAGTCCGTAATATCGCAAATCGCGGTTGCAGGTGTACAATTTATCGAATGTACATGTGATGAAGGCGAACCATAGACGATTACGATGCCAACGTCGGATCTTGTGGCAGATCTTGGGCCTTTCTGCGTATACCAGTACTCATTGTCGTCTATTGTTTGTGAGGTATTGTATTTTTGGTCTTGTTTTGCATTTGTATTATTGTCGTTCTTTGTTCCTTTTGTTTTACGTCATCTGTGTTCCGATACACACAGAAGGAACCCAGATCTTGATCAACACAGTCGGAAAATCTAAGATAAATTCGATATATAAAATAGAAAATGAAAACTGACTAGTACAACGTCTTTTTTGTTCACTTAACAATGTTTCGGCTGGCCAATCCCAGCCTTCCTCGGGTTTATCACCGTCTTCTTTTCGAAATTCTTTCTTAGTTATTTTTTTATTCAGCATTGTTCCTGGTTATTATCGAGAATGGTATCCGCTTGTTCTGGTCCTTTATGCATCCTGATCGAACCAAACCTTCATTAAGGGCTGGCAAAAAGTTTAGTGAAAAATGGAAAGAAACGGTTACAAGATTAAAAAAAAAGATAAAATGTAGATACACGATTCTGACAAGAATAAGCGAAAACAAGAGACGGTAGAATAATGGGTTCAAGTGTCTTAGTATCCTTGTCTAGCTTTGATGATACTGTCTCAGTTACGTTTGAGTTTATGAGTCTAGGGGCATGCGTACTAGATCGTTTAGGAAGAGTGAAGTGATCAGAAACGGCAGTGAGTTGGTAGAGGGTTATTTTATTTAAGATTTTTCCAACTGCATGTCTATGTTCTCCAAATCTGTCGCTTACTAAAAATCGTGTAGATAAATTA
This sequence comes from Dendrophyllia cribrosa, assembly GCA_024195265.1. NCBI lineage: Eukaryota > Metazoa > Cnidaria > Anthozoa > Scleractinia > Dendrophylliidae > Dendrophyllia > Dendrophyllia cribrosa. The sequence continues at coordinate 42,311,647 of JAJLRJ010000009.1, forward strand.
TGCGAAATACTACTGGTAAAGAACGTTAATGAGAAGGTGAAAAAGAACATGAAAACTCAATGCAAAACTTAAAAACCTAAAAGAATACATAAAATGGATAGCAATGGCCGCTTGGATCCTTCATTCTGCTACGTTAAAAACTACATGAAATCAAGGATTTATTTTAAATTTCTCAAGTCGAGATGAAGATAAGCTCGACACTGAAAACTGAGGATTTCACTTGAATGTCGTCATGAACATCATATTGCTGCAGCAAAGTCTACAAATCAGAGTATAGCTATATATGCAATAGTTTCGAGGGGTATACTTTCAAAGTTTAAAGTATACACACACGAACATGAGCATTTAGGCGAGTGTGTATTGAAAGAAAAACCAAGTCCCGGATGTTAACAAAATTTCCAAAGTCATTTTAACGTTTTCGGTCATTTTGCAAAGTTTTCCGAAAATTACCAAAGACTTCCGAAGATAACCGAGGAAAATACGCAGATGTTTCAATAAAAGCCCACTTACATATCTAGTTGACACTACTAGCTACTTCAACTTGCGGCGCCGCGAAATTGTCGTTGAATTCAACCTGTGGCATATACCGCAAAGTACTGATGCAACGGCTTTCCAGTCTTCTCATTGGCAGTATTCTTCACGGCATTAGATAAAACAAGATATGGATAAAGGCGCATACTCAACTGGAAGTATTAAATTATTAATCTATAAGCTCACTGTTTTATTTCCTTCCTGGTGAAATCGAGGATTAGAAACTTGTATTCTTCTACACAGTATTATACATTTACTTAGAGGAACAATGATCTCGTAATTTTAATTCATTGATTAAATGATGGAAATGTAGGTTACCAGTTTAGAATTACATAGTACTATCCCAAATTATTATATTTTTAAGATATCAGTTATATCCTGTTGAATAAAGCTGCTGTAATTACCTACGTTGTGCAGGCTGTATAAGGTTTTAGAGCGATTTTCGTATGACCTTGAAAAACGGTTCGGAGAGTGTTTGCGATTTGTTTCATCCGCCAATGATTGAACAGACCGAAACAAAAGCCTCGTTTCGTTTCCCGCGTAAACAACCCTAATATGGGAAATGCGCTTGTTCGATAAACCAATCGGAATGTCGAAAACAGAATGACGTCAAACAGAATATTGATTGCACGATTTTCAGAAAGTTCTTCGACAAAAGATCAAATGTGCTGTGTTGTGCGTGTTTTCGAAAGTCGGTAGAAATTTAATGGTGTTTTTTGTATCTGTGCTTATTTCAGAGGTCTTTCTCATTAAATAGCCAAGGTAGTAGTCTTTCGTGCTTCGTCATTTTATCAGGAGTGAGTTTACACCTCCCTCTTCCTCCAGCTTGACAATCTCTGGTCTTGACAATCTCCGGTCGCGATGAATTTTTCGCAAATTGTTCGAGCGGTATTGTAGCATACGCGGTTTTCGCGTGCACTGACTGCAAAACTTCCACTTACTGCATAGTCTGCCAAAATCTGTTTCCTTTTTTGCAAGGGATAGGCTACGCCAGAGTTGTAAAGTCCTTCACGAGTATTTACTCTCCAGTTCGGCATTTTGTTGTTTCGAGTTGCGGATAAAAGCGGAAAATTACTTTTTTTTGTATTCAACACGTTGCATGTTCGATAAGCCAATCAAAATCCGCGCGCGTTTGACTCTGTTCGATAAACCAATCTAATGTTTACTTTTCGCGTTCGTTTGTTGTTTTGGCTCTGTACGCGCGTTCCATTTCAAGGTCATACGAAAATCGCTCTAACCTCAGGTTCTCTGTTCTGAATGAATTATGATATTTTCTCTATTTGGTACAAACTGCGCATGTTAGTTCCCGACCTTGAACATAAGGTCCGCGTGGTAATATATAGCAGGAATAGGCCATTTCCGAGTTGCCTTTAATCTCTCTATCAAAGCGAGGGTAGGTGCGAAACCTTTCATATGAAAATGAGTTTTCATTCACATGCAAATAAAACTTATTTGCATGTGAATGAAAACTCATTTTCATATGAAAGGTTTCGCACCTAGCCTCGCTTTGATAGAGAGGCTAAAGGAAACTCGGAGATCGGGTTCAACTTTGCTCCGCCCCGAGACTGAGCATCATGGGAAAATGGAGGGAGGGGGGCGGGGGGGTTGAGGGGGGGGGGGGGGGGGATGATTGATTGATGCTTTTAGATGCGACTAAAAATGATTGGCATGTCCTTTCTGCAAATAACACCACACCGACTAATTGGTTACAGAGGCAAGCCCACTCACTGCAGCCGGATTACATGAATCACTCTATAGGTCTCTTTAAACTTGTCGGTGTGTGGAGCAAAGCAAAAGGTAATTAAGGCGTTGGCCATCTTACTTTTAAAGTTGTGGAGCAAAGCAAAAGGTAATTAAGGCGTAGAGCATTTAATTTACTACCGGACTACTTGCATTACATTTGTCTAACGCTGCCACGAAGAGAATAAACTAGCAAGTACTTTTAGTAGTTAGCAAACAAAGAAGACTAAAAGACTGAACCGCACTCGTATAAAATTCATGTTCCAAAAACATTCAAACTTAAGTTAACTTAATTTCTAACCCTAACCTTTGCCCAAACCTATAAACAATAAAAAACGATCGACGTTTAGCGCCGGTGTTAGGCATGTCATCGGATCAGAGCAACTGCAGTAACGTCAAGGTGTAAATGTAATTTGTACAAAGTAAGTACTAACATAACATTGGCCATATCGAGGCGACTGTTGCTAGTAAAGTACAATATAATTAACACTTTTGTACCAGTATCCGTGTGAGAATTATAGCTCTAAAAGAGAACCTCCTTCTACTATTATAGGTCGTTCTATTATAGTTTGCTGCTTAAATAAAAATCGGTAACCTTAGTCATGGCGCAGTTTTAATTTGCTTTTAGATTTAAATTTACGTCACTACTGACTAAATTCAGTTTCAGTTCTTTCAGTTTACTGTTGCTAAATTCCAAAGTCAATAAAGACTGGTTATTAAAAATATGTTAAAAGACAAAAAGAAAAGAAATCAGCATGAATTTATTATAATTCGGTTTGTTTTGTCGTTGCTTTTACTTTTTCATAGGACAAAATGTTAGCAAACATCCGTATAGCCGCGATTGTAGGACTCATGGCTATCTTTGGCTTGGTGAGCGCTGCGGAGCTGAAAAATCCGCGGCTGGTGAAACAAACAAAGAGATGCGACAGCTCAAGACCAGGATACAGGAAATGGGCGAATGACTGGGACGGGGCAATGCATGTTTCGTGTCCAAAACGTCAGTTAATATGTACTTATGTTATTCAACTGAAATTGCATTTTAACAAAAAGTCTAAAAATAATCTAAGGGTCCATACATCTTGTGTATGGACAAATGTCTGCTTTCAATTTGTCTACTTTCAATTTGTCTGCTTTCAATTTGTGACCGGTCAGTTTGATTTCATGCCCGGTGGTAAATAACACATACTTTTCAAAAGTTATCCATTATCCACTGGTTCGATATAAACTTTCGCTAAATAGAGTACTAAAGTGTGACGTCACAAATCTTAAATTTGGGAAATTATGGGATTTGATTAGATATTCGGAAAAGGAATGACAAAAATCACCCGCTTGCCAAAAATCAGCATCCTAGTGAAATTTGTGGGTGAGATATTGGCTCCTTTAAGCTCTGATGACTCCATACAAACCTTTCTAATTTTAATTGCAGGGTTTGTATGGAGTCATCAGAGCATAAAGGAGCCAATATCCCCTCCCCTCTCCTCCCCCCCCCCCCCCCCCCCCCCCCCCCCACCAAATTTCACTAGGATGCTATGCTGCCTGACCGTCGACTTACGTTTTAGTCATTAGTTCGTCCTGAAAACCCTGGGCATTTATTCGCCGAAATAGGTTAATAGATAATTCCACTTATTCCCTGCAGATGGTACAATAAGTTCCATGTATAGTATCTGGCGAAGCTGCAAACGTGATCGCATCTGGAGCTTTATGTGCCGTCGTATAGATGGAGCCGTTCAATCGCATTCTAATTAGGGGCTTGACTGGAATAACGAATGGGACCGACCTGTCTTCCAAATGTGCGACAATAATGGCTACATTTGCGGTCTGCAAAGCGTACATGACAACGGCAAGGAAGATCGCAGGCGAGTATTCCAAAAAATGAACTTTTAACTAGTGCATGGACATATATTGTGACCTATAATGACCTACTTTGCACAAAAATATTTTATATCGTGGGCTATAATTAACTTAGACCACCAGAAATGTAAAGAGTTGACAAAATCAGTTAAGGTGATTCCTCAGAAATAAAAGTTGACGAACAATTTTTTTTAAAACTTTCCCTATTTTTTCCCTACCAGACATTGTTTCGAAAAATGCAATAACAAACATAGGTCACCATGCTCGCAAAGAGTTGCGATGGAGTAAATTTGCCCTATTTATCATGTAGTACCGACTACATTATATCACGCGCGCGATTATTTGATCGGATCACGTGACTTCACGCGGTAGCTTGTAGCATAATTAAAATAAAATGTTTGGAAACCTGTACTTGATATAATGCATCGACAATAAGGAACAATTTGATATATGATTTACTGTAAAGGCACGCAACCTGACTGACACAGGCTCAAAACGCTCCTTACGTACAAGATCTCAAGGTCATAATTTTATGGCCATGTGTAATGGGTGTGTACGCGTTTTTAACGATAACTTTATTTCCTGACGAAGAAATTTTTAAAACTATTTTAAGTCAAAGAGGGTGGTTTTATCAGTACAATTATGCCATAAAAACGATAGGTCACCATGCTTGTTTAGGAGGAAACAACCACATTCATTTTCGCCAACTTATCCTAAAAGGAAACCCTCTTAGTTCAGGATCTGAATCTTAGGATTATGCCGCTAATGAAAACCAGACTTTTACGTTAGACGTTTAGCAGCCCTAAGTGTTTGTCCAATATACAGGATTCCTTACAGTAAGGTAAAATCGCGCATGAGCCGAAACATGCATGGGAAAACAATTTTGGACTTTGGCTGCTGTCCGCTAGATACAGGTTTGAATGCACGGAGAAAGGTATGTCTGTGGAGTCCGGAATTCCATCAATATACTTTTTGGAATCTTCGGAAACATGAACGAAGAATCCGGTAATGAAATCTGGATTTCACAGCACGGAATCTGCGATGTAAGGCTCTCTTGAATCACGTTACAATTGACCAAAGGTTCACGTACTGCATCGATTTTTAGTCATACGATGGTTTTAATTTTTAAATTGCCTATTATAATTTTAATTTGAAAGTCTTCACTTTTACCAAAAGGTTCAAGTTCCAGTGTTGTACCTCAAAGAAGTATAAAACTATGGATTGTAGTACCAAGCACTTGAACGCCTTCCAACAGGAACTGAAGTTTAAGCTTCCTCGCCGATTCTTCGTACTGACAGGACTTTACAGCTATCACCGAAATGATAAAGAGTATGTTTTAATTTCTATTGTTTTATAGTTTTTTTTTTCATTATTCAGTTCTGTTCTGCTTATATCAACGTAGGCCTGCATACACTAACTAAGAAGACTCACCTCTCGTGTGCAAATTTGTCCTGGCAAGCAGTTAATTACTCCTGCTCTTGAAATTTAATTAGAAGTCAAAGATTGAAGGGGATCATACGTCAGAATTTATTGCGGGATATTTTTGTAATGACAATTGTAAGCCTAGATCTAAATACCTGGCACATTATAATTATCTTTTTACGGAGAACTAGTTCCTTTGTTGAACAAATCAAACTGGATGCGAACCACCAGAATGAATAAGGACGTAGGTTTTGCTGTTCAAATAAGATTGCTACCATCAATAGTGAGTTAATGCACGCATGCATGTTCTTTTCTTCAGGGACCGAGAATGGTTTGCTCGCATTTGCCGTCTTAAACGATGTGGTTAGACGATGACGATATCAACACGTGATGTACTTCAGGACTGACCCAGTTGTATCATGGGATAGAGGGTTTTGTAGTAGTTGCTATAGGCTGTACTAGTTAGGTTTGTTCTTTTAATTCAATAAAAGTGCTTTGTAAGAGGCAGAATATTTGTGTGTTCATTGATTATTTCGGGTAAATTAAGAAGTAAATTTCTGAAGAGAACATAACTATTACCATTTGATTTGAGTACAGTTGTTAAAATGTGGCCAAATTAGCGGGTGGGGTTAATTTATGGTATCAATTGTTTTTAATCTCCGGACGTGCTGGAGGTGCCGGGAGAGTGGATATCGTCCCCCCTATGTTTTTCTCCTGTTTGTCAAGAGCATTTATTGTTAGCATATTCCGTTATCAGTAGCTGTTTATTTATCTCTGAGACACATTTTGGCAAAGTTTTGGTGGAATCGATTGCTATGGTAACGAGATATGACGTCATAAGCAGCATGATATCAAGACCTTTTCTTAATAAAAATGCGTGTTTTTCACCTTTTTTCGTGCAAAAAAAAATAAAATAAAATGCTACCAAAAGCAGCAAAATGTTAAATTAAATTTAAATTGGTGTAAAAGTTACTCTTCTCCAGGTCACGATTAAATAAATCTTTGTTTATTACGTGAAACGCAATAGTAACTTTTAAAGGGGCATTGTCACGCAGATTTTGCTGTGTTTTGGTCAAAATACACTAAATATATGACAGAGTACCTTTGCTCAAACATAAAATTGCTTTTAGAACACCAAGAAGATAATATCAAGTGATTTCTTCAAGGAAGAACAAACCATAATAAGTTTTTCTGCGATTTTTTCACGAATCTTGGGAGGAACTTGAAAAAATTGGCCAATTTTTTCAAGTTGCAATCCATTTCCATCCTAGAAATACTAGTTTCTGTGCAATGGTAGAGTATTTGTTAACAAAACTGGACCATTATTTCAGTTAAGGTTTCCATTAAAACAAATATGTTTTTTGGCTTTTCAAAGTGATACTAAAAATAGGTGACAGTGTCCTTTAATAATACACGAAAAATTTTGTTAAGATTTTCGAAAGTTCTCCGAATACTGAATAAGGTTGTACGAACGTTTCGAATTAATTCCCGACGTTTTCCGAAGATTACCGAAGATGTCCGAAGACTTCCGAGAAATCCGAATATGTTTCGATATTGTGGACCAACACCGTTTAGCTCGTTGGACATTTAATAAGACCAAACACGGTAGCTAACGTAACGACTTTGATACCGTAGAGTTCCGAAAGTAGCGGCCCCCGTTACTTTGTGAATTAGTGGCCTTGTTTCTCCTGAAGAACAAATTACAAGAGGGAAACAAATACCTCGTACTGAAACCCTAAAATAACAAGCAAGCCATTAAGAATAAATCGACCGAATCCCGTGGTTGTAGAAATCGAACAGCCATCTTGAGGTTGTCTTGGTGTTTAGGTTCTGGTTAGGTAAAACCCTTTGTCGACTCTGTCTCTGTTTTGTTTCTGTTTCTTGCCGTTTTGACAGGCAGCTGCCAACTTCCTCTCTCATCAGTAGCGTACTTACTTTTCTCGCATGAATTGCTTGTAAGGGCGATTAACGGAAACATTGATTTAATGATGCAATATTTGCGGGTACCTCTACTTCAACCAAACTGAGTCTTACAAGACTTCTTGTTGGTAAACTTCACAACAACGGCAACGGGATAACTGTATTACTACGGGCCGCAGAGAAAACAGATTCTCACCGGCATAATGATGATGGAGTTACACCAATCACAGCGCTAGCCAACTGTCTTGATACTTATGGTGACCCATAATTAGTCTCATCGTCTGATGAAGACTAGCAGTAAGTAGTTGAAACGTCGCGGTTCGGTCAGATGACGTCAAGAGCAAGCCCTCAAACCGACACTCATAAAGAGCTGTAAAGCAATTGAAAGCCGCAAAATAGATACGTATTCAGAGGAAGAAAAACGGTTTCCCTTGGTAGAGCCCAGTACCACTCCTTCCTATTTTCTAGCTACCAGTCTGTCATAGTAAATGTCCGCAGTCTTAAAAGGGCGGAAAAACAAAACAAAACAAACTGACAATTGGCCCCTTGCCATTTGAAGGTGCCCCCTTTATTTAGAAGGCGATTAAATACGAGAATTATAATGCAATAATTTTTCAGAATAAGGGACTGTTCGTTAATTATGGCTAAGAGGGGGCCGGTGTTCAGAATGGGGGGGGGGGGGGGGGGGGGGGTCATTTTTTCTAAGTATTCAAAAATAGGGGGTACATTTTTCATTTCCGCAAAAAAATGGGGGGTACATTTTAAGTTTTGGTATTATTAACAATGTTTCAGTTTTTGTATTATTAACAATGTTTCTGCTTTATATGGAACGATTCTAGGACCAACAATACATCTTCTCGTGTTAATTCTTGTAGGGATTTTCTCACAAAAACTCCCACCTTTGATGCTTCTCTGATGTTAGATCGTTTTTCAGCCCAGGTGATGTTTATAATAGGCCCTGTGATAGGATTTTTCGACAGTTTTTCGCTGTTCGTCTTCCTTCTGTACAATTAACTCCCAGGCGTTATGCACTACCTGGACGAGTGAACTGGGACTGAGGAAACTTCAGATCAAACGGGGGAGGGAGGTGTGTGTGTGTGTGTGTGTGTGTGTGTGTGTGGGGGGGGGGGGGGGGGGGGTGTTAAAGATTTTGTACAGCACATTAGTCGGGAGGGTACGTTTTTTGTAAATACGGAATATTGGGGGGTACGTTTTTCACTGTGCCTTTTTTAGAAATAAACACCGGTCCCCTCTTGGCCATAATTACCCAACAGTCCCTAATATATCAGTTTCTAAAGCAGTTAGTTAAAAATAGATACAAGTTAAAAGTATTGCTCTTTAGCTTTTAGTTCAGTCACATACTGTGTACAGCATATAAATGAACAGGACTACAATTATAACGTATCTCTCTCTATATATAAAAGCGTTACCAGGCTTGCCACTTTAATATGCAAACCACAAGACAAGGTTGAGAGACCTTGGCATAGTGAAAGGATTAAAGGATTACACATCTTATATGAGAAGGAACTGATTAGAAGTCCAACCACTTTTTAAATAACATCATGTAGTCTCTGTTTATAATTGACTTTTCTTGTCACCTCAGTGCTAAGACCTTCTTCGAAAATGTGCAGAAGTAAATTTAAACTTGACGGTTTTCAGTTTTTCATGTAGTTGTAACTACTGCTAATTACTCTAGCCTACTCAATGTTTAAAGCTAATTGAATTTTAGTTAAAGTATTTGATGCCATGAAATTCTCACAAATTGATGATTTTCAGGTTAATTGCTACTTAAACCCACTGGTATTGATTAAAATGGCTTAAAAATGATCTTAAACGTGGTATTCGGCGACAAATTTTTTATTCGCTTCGTGAATTCCACAAAATCTAACGATTAAGAAATAAGCTTTATGAACAAACATTCGTGTACAATACAATAAACACCAGTAAGACTAGAAGATCTTAAGTCAGAATATTTACTTAACATAGAAAACGCCAACCTTTTCCCAGTTTTATTAAATTGTCGCCATTTTTTAGGATGGAAGTTGGGGATAGGAATTTTTGAAAATGTTTTGCTAGTTTCAAGACAGAGCAATGGTACATTGGTGCGTTTAGATATGATCACTTCTCGTGACAAGAGTCATGCGAGGAAACAAAGCGGGTCGCGCACGGTTAGAGACGGGAGTCTCTTATAAAAAAGATATGAAGCGATAGTAAGTCAACTATATATGCTATTTACTTACTTCCCGACTTCCGCAAAATCTAACGATTAAGAGATTTTAAGAGAGTTTAATTAAATTGTCGCCATTTTTTAGGATGGAAGTTGAGGTCGGGAATTCTGGAAAACTTTAAATACAAAGCAATGGTGCATGGTGCATTTAGATATGATCGATAGTTGCCTTGGCAACTATCGATCACGACGCTGATCGAGTCATGCGAGGAAAGAAGGCGGGTCACGGTTAGAGAGCGCGTCAAAAAAGATCTGTAAAGCGATAGTAAGTCAATTATATATGCTTGACAAATGATATACAAATTTTGTTATTTTTATGTTGACGTCGTTTTTTCCCCCGGATAATTGATGGCGGAGACAGATAACGTTTTGCCAAAAGGAGTCGTTTTCAAACAAAACAATAAAAAGCCGAAATATCTTACGGATTCATTGACAACGCAAGCATTCTTGGTCATGAGGTTAAATAGTTGTAATACAACTTGATCGAATAAACAATACTATTATTTTTAGGGTCACGGTCATCTGTACGTCAGCTCCATAAACAGGAGTGTTATGCTGCATGCACGAAGCTTCTATCAGGGAGACGAAAGAGAAACAGCGTAAGGTCTATAGAACGGGTCATGGCGGGTAAAGGAAAGAAAGAACTTATTTACGAGGGATTTACTTTGCCAAGATTGAAAATTAAGGAGATACTTGCAAGTAACGCAAGGAGAGATTTTGAACTGAAGAATCTGCATAAAAAACTAGACAAAGAGAAGGAAGAACTCGAAACTGACTTTTCCAAGACGCGCTCGCAGCTTCTGTCTCGCGCACTGGATCATCAGATGGTTCTTGAAGGACAATCGTACGATGATTCCAGTTCGGATGAGGAACAGCTCGCTTCGGAAATCGAAAACAGCGCTGACAATTATATCACATCTTGGGAAACGACTTCGTTTTCTACTCTGAAGGATTTTTCCAGCTCTCAAGGCATAGTCGACGAAAAGTTTAACATCCACCCGTCTAACCATAATCCAAAGGACAAGCAGCATTTTACGCCCAAATCGCAACACAAGCGCAAGATAAGTTGGGGAAGTAGAGCTAATCCTTCAGTGGAAAGCTGGGAAGCAGTGAGCGAACGTTTGGCTGCGAGAAACGATGTAGATACATCGAAATCAAAACCCAAATGCAAGATAAGTTGGGCAGGGAGATCTAAGGCTTACATGGAAAATTCTGACGGGGGGAGCGAATGCTCCGAACAATATTCGGCCACGAAGTCAGATGCATCCAAATCTCAACGCAGACGTAAGATCAGCTGGGGAGGCAGAGCTAATGCTCATGCGGAAAACTGGGACGCGAGGAGCGAATTGAGTAAAGCAAGTTCAGAGGGAAATCTTTCTTCAGTGATAACATGCCCGGTCGTTTCACATCCCAGGGAACGAAAACATACAGTTGTCGGGAGATCGAGAAGTTTGAACCGTAAAAGCTCTGTGCTCACTAAAGAAGCTTTGAAGGAACACAGCTACTCGACTAACAAACAATTAACAAGACGTCATACAGTTTGTTGTAGACCAAGACGAGACCAGCTTAGTCCCACGGTTGAAGAAAATTGTCTGGAACTAAAGCCCATGTCGGAAATTCTCTCTCCAATAAAACTGCCGCCTATTTACCTCCAAGAGACTAAAAGCAAAAAGCAAGGCACAAAAAGAGACAAGAACTTTGTTAACACACAAGTGGAGATTGAAATTAACAAGTCTGCGGACACTACCCAGGATCTTAGGTATTGTCGCTACTTGCGAATAAAGAGAACTGAGGAATATCCTTGGTAACAGACTCTAGAAAAACATCTTATTAAATGTGATTTATTTTTGTATCAAGAGCTTTTGTGGTCGCTCAACTAACAATAACTGTACGCGGCTTTCTTTACAGTCTTTATAGAAGAAAAAAAACATGATAGATAATACGGCTGAATTTCGACACCAATTTTAATAATACGCTTGTAAACATCCTAAACGTTAACCACAGGGTCGTGAAAAACAATACAACATAAAGCAGAAATACTTTTCTGATGTTATTACCAAAGTAAACGACAACGAAAAATGTTGCAGGGTGTATTTAAAATAGCAAAATAAAAATTACATACTAGAAATTTTTAACAGTGGTTTCGGGTGTTTTAACCTCCCATCAGCTTCAAGTCAGTTGTTCACGTTTATTCCGCTTTGTAAATTCCAGGTCAGTATAGTAAATGGGAAACGTGATAAAATCCTTCGTCGGAACAACACTAACCAGTGACGGATCCAAACTCAATCGAAAGGGGATGAGCCCGGGGTGAATAGACCCTTCCACGGTTTTTTCCAACTTTTGATAGTGGCCATGTAGCGAGAATCTAACGACACTGCTGGAAAGAGCACCTCAAAATTAGTAAAATAGCCAAGTTTGTGAGCCGTATCTTGTAAAATCGCAAAGTTATAGCTTCACGAAGTCAGGAAATTTTACAGACGTTTGTATGCTGGGGGGCAAGTTTGTGTAAAATTTCCCGACTTCGCGAAGCTATAACTTTGCGATTTTACAAGATACGACTCACAAACTTGGCTATTTTACTAATTTTGAGGTGCTCTTTCCAGCAGTGTCGTTAGATTCTCGCTACATGGCCAATATCAAAAGTTGAAAAAACCGTGGAAGGGTCTATGAGGGGGATCTTCCTTGCTTTTTGGGCGAGATACTGGGCGGGTAGAGGGGAGGGGGGCTCCCCTGGATCCGTCGCTCTGCTGACTGTTTCTCGGAGCAAACTAGACAACCAAATTTCTTTGACTGGCCCTGGTTGTTCAAAATGTAGATAGCGCTATCCACCGGATAAATCACTATCCAGTGAATATTGACAAAATCCTTTGTGTTTTGTCCGCTGGATAGTGATTTATTCGGTGGATAGCGCTGTCTACCTTTTGAACAACCGAGTCCTGAAGTTTGACAGATTTCCAGTTTTGATAAGAAGGTCATCAGTGAACATGCTGCCCTGTAATTAGAATTTCTTTCTTCACGGTATAAGTTCTGACATGCTTAGTTCTGACAACAAATATCAAATTTTTTAATCTTTGACCTTATCATCGTACCTTTATTTTTCTCTGCTCGGCATCGTTTGCACTTGTCACGCACCGGGGGGGGGGGGGGGGGGGGGGGGGGTGTCATCGTACCTTTTAGGGGTTGAAATTCGTGGTTTGGTACCACAAAGGGTGTTTGAATAAAAAATGACCACTGGCAGAAGTTAATCTGATACTTTTTAGGTGTTTTTTTGTGTCATCGTACCTTTTAGGGGTTGAAATTCGTGATTTGGTACCACAAAGGGTGTTTGAATAAAAAATGACCACTGGCAGAAGTTTATCTGATACTTTTTAGGTGTTAAGCTTAAAAATTATGCTGAACAACTTTTCAGAAAAAAATGGTACCCCTTAGGGGTATAGATTAATGAGAGCCACACCCATAACACAAAACAGGTTTCTGGTACCTGTTAGGGGTTCCTTTGAAAATTTCCGACGACCAACCCTGTCAATTTATATGGGGGTCCCCCGGGGTGACGTACTCGTTCTTTTTCTAGAACTTGGACCGGAACTTGATGAATTGCACTCGAAGTTTACATTCCCTGCCCGAAAATGCTGATTAGAGGCAAATGTAAGCCAGTCTCTGAACAGTTGTCGTGTCTGCTTTTAATGTGACGAGAGTGTGTGTACCCTGTGTGCTCGCCCACTACTGATTATTTCTTGGGCGCGTTCGGTTGGCGCTAAAACTGAAAATCAGAGGCTGAGTGTAAATTGAAGTTTGTGCGGTGACTACTCTGTTGATTCCCTGAGTGGCTTTCAGTTGAGTGTCGTAAAACCAAAATCACAGTAATAACTCTGGCCAATCACAAAAAAGCAAACAATCTGATGAACCAATCAGAGCTCGAAACAAACACGTAGCCGGCGCCAAGCGCGGGAAAACGCGTGCGAGCAAGTCACGATTGGTTTTGGTTTTACTTCTGATTGGTTGATAACGTGGCGTTGCCAATCACAAAACGTAGCAATGCTAAACCGCAACTGAGGAATTACTTTTTATCCTCCATTGAAAACCGCCCTATTTCTAAATACGACAAATCAAACGCACCCTTATATACATGTGTGCTGCTGCGAAGCACCCTTACATACATGTATGTAGACATTCATTCAGCTGTCTTTCAAGGAGGGGTACGGGCTCTAATGTGACGTCACTCGTCGGGCTGCACGCCTCCAAGCTACCTCACTTTACTCGCTCAGTGGGTCGAGGCCTGGGAATGTGGTTGGAGGAGAACATGTCAAGTTTGAAATTCATTCCTATAGTACCCTGGTCTGAAGTTCCCCATATCCTTAGCACATGTCCCTAATAACGGAGTCTGATTTAAAACTGCTGTCGTATGGCGGGAAGGTGGTGAGGATTAATGGGTAATAAGTCAAAATAAAGACAACAATGTACAATAAAACCGCAAACTCTAATTACACTATTACAAGTACATATTTATAATGTCACAATGAACTTCTTAAAATTGCGCGTGTAGTGTGATGTTACGCTTTAATGCTCTTACATATGCGTAAAAGTAGTTTAAAATGGTATGTTTAGTTAAAATTACCAAACTTACAACACATTTCCTCAACTATTCACCGTATGATTAGTTACGTTTGTAACCCCAGTGTAAAGTACAGTACACATACTACTTACGATATCCTGGGTTGACAGTAATCATTTGTTGTATCAATTTGTTGTTTCAATTACATGAGACATTTTCAACTTCAAACAATTTTCTAGAGTAGTAAGGTTTAAGCTATGACCTTGTGCAAACAATTTTAAGTTAAAATTTAAGGTATGTAATTTTACACAAACGGCATATGCGCTGTCCCAGGAAGCTCCGAATATTTTTTACAATATATAATACGTTGCATAAACTCCAAATTAAAACACATTCTTATCGCTAATACAGAGTACATAAATATCGATGTCTTTACATGAACAATATTTCAGTAACATGGTTCTTGTGAATGGAAGCTTGAAAGCGTCTGCATCAAAATTAGCCGTTGAAAAATGTGCGCAAGAACATTTCAAGTAGCGTTCACACTACAATCCGTAACTAACGAAAATTTGCGTACACTAACTACGTTTGAAGTAGCGTTCACACTACAATCTGTAACTAACGAAAATGTACCTACACTAACTACATTTGAAGTAGCGTTTACACTACATTCTGCAGAATGTAGCAGTGTGCACTACATGGGACCCTTGTCTTCATAGCTCTCAGCCTCATCCCTGAAGTGATCCACTAAGTTATTTATCTCCGCTACTCTGCTTCGGTTTCTCGACACCTCATCATTGTGGATTTTTTCGTTCAGTGATTGCATTCTCGTGGTTGCACGAGTCAAGATGTCATCCTCCTGCAATACAACAGTGAAAGCAGTGACACAACAGTCAAAGCAGTAAGCAGATATGTCATTTATGCTTGGCCGATCTTGTCCCGTCCCCTGACGCCAGTCACAAACCGTGCCACAATCCGCCATCAGCGCACAATATGGTAAATTATATTCCCTATTGTTGCACAAGTACAGTCCGGGTCAATAAGCATATGATATGGGGCAGGAACACTGAATTCTTACCTTGTTGTCAATCTTGAGGAGATGTGTGTCGTGAGAAGCGCTAACTGCATTCATAATAGTGTCTTTGTCAACAAATAGCTTTAGAAAATGAAAAACAAAAATGCTTCTATGAATGTGAATATATGAAAACGAAGAAATATATGAGAATATATGAAAACGAAGAATAACAAAGCTTCAAGACGAAATTAAAATACTACAAAATACGACTACAAGAGCGAGAACAAGTGGACTAAACTTATAAAGCAAACGTTCGATAAGGGAGGTTACGAAAGGAGGCGGCATTTTCCAGAAAGGTTATAACAACAAAAACATATTATTTCACTTGTCAAGGCCAACGGGTCACGTGATCTGCGAGTAGTCAAGGGATTTGCGTATTTTGATTAAATCCTGAGCAGTGCATAGCAGCTAATCAACACCCCCCCCCCCCCCCCCCCCCCCCACCCCACACCCACACACCTGTAATAAACCCTACCATTCTCAGATCATCAGGAAGATCTTCCTCCAGTTCGTTCTTCATCAGCTTTTCCAGCGTCACCACAGCAATATCCGACACTTTTTCGTGATGTGTGTTTTCCATGTCACGTAACTGAGTCATCGTAAGTGGAGTTAAGGAATAAACTGCATGGTGTATTGTCAGCAATCTGTTCCTCTTGGCTTATTATAGCGGTTTCCCAATCTTGTTCCCAGAAATGGGAAGAAGAGATACCCTGGAATCGAGGTTACAGTTTCTGTGTATTACCCTCTCCCCAGTTTTTTCTCGGCTCGCTTCGTTCGCGGCCTTTATGCTCAATTTATTAGGGTTAAATAACTGTAATACAGTCAACTCTCTCTTCATGGACACCTCCCTAAAACGGACACTTGGTGTTGGTCCCTGCCGTTCTTCAGTCATTTATCTGTAACTAAACTCACTTTAAGACGGACACATTTCTAAAAACGGACAACGGAACTTTAAAGGCCCAGTATCACCCAAAATGCATTGCGCGCCCAATGCCTCGATGATTCCCGAAAGAGCCAATCACGAGCGAGATCGTCATTTGAAAACAAAAACAAACGACCGCAAAGCCGAATGGGTGATACTGGGCCTTTCAAGTAGTCAACGGACTTTTTAGAAGTACTTTAGAGCGAAGAAAAGAAGTTGATACCATTTTGGGAAGCAATTTTTGTATAACAGTAGCAAATACGTGACCCTGTAATAATAACCAGAAGTTTGAATTGTGTCTGATGTGTATTTACTGTACGTACCTTTCGTTTTACTAACTAATAAAGATTTTTGTTGTTGTTGTTGTTGTTGTTGTTGTTGTTAGCTTATGATTACTGATCTCAGGTTAAATTGACAGACACCTCTGTAAGATACGAACAGTTGATACCTCTTAGAGTAAGTTGAGGTTAGTTATCATAACCACAATGGAAGTTATCAAGGTTCTACCGCTGTAGTTATGATAACAAACAAAATGATTGAAACCCAAGACGCTGCAAAAATGATGAATAAATTCCTTTCACAAGAGATGCATGCTGACAAACGGATCTTAAATCTCTGTAAGTTATTGAAAGCTCTGGCTATCAGACAAAAGCGGCGCGGTGGTCGTTTGGTGGACCGACCTAAAAAAAGAAAAAGGATTTGCTCTGAGAAGAGAGGTTCAAAGAAGCTGACAACACCCGGCACTACTCGGAACCTAATGGATTAACCACTACTACTGATGAAGAGCCAGCGCTGGAAACGTCAGCTTTTCAATCCCTTTACATGTAGTTATGTAATGCATCAAAGGATATAATCCCTGCACTTGTTCAATAAAGGCAGCCACAAGGTCCGCCATGTTCCTTTCAAAGTCTTTATTTGTGTCCTGTTAAAAAAAAGAGAACTCAAAGTTAAGATGAAGTTACGTTTACGTTTTGTTTGGCCCTTGTTTCACCCGAAAAAAACGACTGCACCATCTCTGTTCTCGCAGGCTACCAGTTCATGAGAAAAACAAAACGACAACAACCAGCCATCCATGTAGACACGCCAGTACTGGTTTCAACAGACAGCTTTCTCAAAAGAGTGTAAAACCTGTGTCGGACTCTCAGATAGTGGTGTGTCGCGAATGGACAGCACATGTGCCAGATTTATAATACTATTCACAGTGAGATCGGACATCAGCTTATAGACGGCACCTAAAGCTGCTGCTATCACTAATCAGTCCAATTTGATCTCACTGTAACCCACCCAACCCACAGTAAGTACAGGTTGTATGTGAAGAGAATGATAGAAAGAGCAAGGCCACACCACACACCAGGCCCACATGCCCACAAATCTTTTCCAACGGTGATGTATGTTTTATTTTTATTTTGGTTCTTTGCTGTATTGACACCGCATGTTTAATTATAAGTTAATAGTTCATAGCGTTACAATAGGCTACTTTCACCAAAAGTATCATCCTTATTAATGATATGATTTTTTCAGTGCACCTCTAACTGGTCCACCAGTTCCATTTCCAGTCCCATAAGTGTGTCCCACAGCTTTCTGATTTCTTGTAAAATCTCCTTCATCAAGCTTTCCATCTGACTTTGGTCTGTCATACTGGTGTAGTCTAAAAATACCTAACAAAACAAGCCAGAGCAGAGTGATGTGTGACTCTGACCCATCAAACTGGTGTATGTTGTGGTTAAAATTTTTCTTTGATTTGAAAATTTTCAAACCAGTTTTACTTTTTTTTCTTTTGTCTCAAATTATGGTAATAAATCTGAGACAAAGGAAAAATAACATTAAACTGGTTTGAAAATTTTCAAATCCAAAAAAAATGAACCACAACATGTACACTGTATAGTGCTCTATAAATAAACTTGCAAATTGTTCATCTCACTAGAACCTACTGAACAACACTGCTGTGATGTTTTGTCAAAAACCTAAAGGCGTTTGTACCTAACAAACAAGTCAGAGCAGAGTGATTGATGTCAACATCACCACCACCACCACCTTTGGATCATATTTACATACATGTAAACAAAGACAAACAAGCAGACAGGTAGTGAGCAATAACGATGATGATAAGACAGTGAAGTTACTGCAGATTGAGAATACACAAAACAATGACAACAAATCCCTCATATCCAGAATTTACTGAGCCTCAGAAATCTGTTGACAGACTGTTGGTAAACTGTCAGCAAAATATTCTTGGCTGAAAATTTACCAGCGGTCGGCCAATAGATTTGTGGGAGAGCTGTTCTTCAATTTTACTGAAAATCACATGTTATTGAATTTTGTAGGTTACTTGGCAAACGTTATCATGATAACATATTATGATGTCCCTAACAGGTCCCAGGATCAAGTCTAAGGTCCTGATTTGTCATTGTGGTTCTGTACATATCTGACATCTAATGTAACTTTTATTGAGTCTGTGGACAATTATTCCCTACATTGTGGCCATTCAAATGAGAACTTTCCATCAGTTATGTAATCGACATTTCAGTGGTACCGGTAATTTCTGTTTTTCCAGTTGATTTCACAAAATGAAATCTTGGATTATTTTCAGGTTCTGTTGGGACTGGAAGGATTATTAATATTAAAAGTGGATTCTGGACTCAGCAAATAAATGCACCCTTAAATCCACAGCAATGCATGTACTCATTTATTGTTGTCATGACAACACTGTTGTCAAGGTAGGACTAACCCTAACTCCTCACCTTTTTCTTGTATTCAATGTAGTTGTGGATGTATTTAACACCAGTATTATTGTTATCTTTTGTTGCTTCCTCTAAACAAGAGAAAAAAGATGCAATCTCTTTCTCTCTTTTTTCATGCTCCTTTAAGCCAAACTCAAATATTTCTTCACAGACAGCTGTAAACTTCTCTCTGTATCTTTGCAAAGTTAAAGTATAGATGAATATTTTTCCAGAACTGAGATAACCTGATCAAAAATCTCACGTCAGCACTAAATTTATGACTATTTATGTGCAAATTATGAATCACTTTAGTAAACTGCAAGGATATTTTTATTTTTATTTTAGACAGTCCTTTTATATGAACAATCATAAGCACACTGAATAAAGTTCCCTGTTCTTATTGAGAATGTTCATTAGACAACTCAATGTTTTGCTCTGTCACTGGTTACATGTACATCATGCTATGAAGTCATTCTTAGCTTGCAGCTCAACTTTGTGGGCAGCAACACTGTAATTCTCCAAACAAGACAATGCAAAAGCAAGTATTGGTGATAATTTTGAATTGTTTTCTGTATCTTAATTAATAAAAGGATACGCTTGTAATAGGTCCTGCATTCCTGGAAGAGCTGCTAGTTTACTTGCCTCAGGGTCCTCAGTGTACATGCTTTCAAACAGCCATGGACCATTGAGGTCCTCCACATAAGCAAGCTGATGAATTATTTAGGACATAATTGTATCAATAACAAAATTCCAATGCTGCTATTTCTTATGGGATCACATGGGTGTCCAATTACAACTTTTTGTAACTGGATAGCTGTAATTGGACACCTACATTGTACATTCAGTGCATGTGTCAATCAGGTGCACTTAGATTGGTTCTTTTTTGCTGTTTCCTTACTGGTTTCAAACTGATAGAAAATATGCCTAATATTATGAGTACAACGGCAGTTAACATATATTTTGTAATTAAATAATCACAACTTTTGTTATTGAATCAGATGTGATTACCGATAATTTCATGTTGCACAATTCAGGGATAATCATGCTCATAATTTCAAATTACTTTCTTTAATTTTTTTATTGTCAAATTACTCCCTGAATTGTACTCCACACAGTCCAATTACTGTTACTAATAATTATAATTATTAAATAACCATTTTTGATGCACCATTTCCACACAAATTTAAAATTACCTTGTGTAAATGTCTCTCTGTTTGTTTTTCTTCTAATTCATCTTGTTTTCTCTTGGCTATAGTCTCATCATGAACAAGCTCCTCTATAGAATACTTGTATCTTTCAGTCGCAGCTTCACGAGCTGACTCATCAATCAGTCGGAAGTCCAAGTAAACAAGTTCTGGTAGATGTGCAATTACATACTCTTTATAATTTGCTTCCTCAGAAAAAGGGTTTCCACTCAGGTTTAGAGTTCTTAAGAATTCAAATCGTCTAAGGTAGACAACCTGAAATTAGATCAGAGTGTAATCATAAATGATAAAAGATATTGACTGCCTGTGGACAAATAAATTAACTAGTCTGGCAGGTATCAATAAAGATGGTGACAGGTATTAGTTTTTTTTTTTTTCAACTGGTACCGGGGGATAGTTGGTCAATATCCCTTTAAAAATTGTATTATTTCAGGGCTCGACACTAACTTTTTGGTGTACTGGACATATGCAAATAATTCTCAATTAAACTGAAATGTGAAGTCAGATTTTAAAGAGTTTCTTCAGGTCAAAATGGCCTGTATTCCCAAACTTTTACAGGCCAAAGTGTGATTTTCACTGGCCAATGTCCAGTTGACCACCGTTTGTGTCGAGCCCTGTTATTTTCTATAACTAGCAGTTAATCGCAGATCATGGAGATGCGTTCAAAGGAATTTCCGGCGGAAATGAGCCCCTAAAAAAAAACAATAGGGGCGGCCATTTGGAAGACCATCTACCAAAAAATCTCAAATTTTACTGCACATAAACCACAGGAAAACCAACACAAAATTAGGATTGCATTCTTCGAACGCGATTATTTTAACTAACAGACACCACTTATAGCCTAAAATTGTCTTGCAATTTATTGCTTATTCCTACATGTAAAACTCCTACACTGCACATGAAACACTGGGCTACCGGTAATTATCAGTTACACTACATTTGTGTTAAAACAAGTATATTTTTTATTGTCCTTTGTCCCAGAGCTATTAACATAATCTGAGACAAAGAAGAAAAAAAATTAAACTGGTTCGAAAATGTTTCAAACCAAAGAAAAATTTGAACCACAACAATGGGCAGCTCCAGAAATTATCTTGACCCACCCCCTGGGGGGGTAGGAAAGTTCAAAAACCAATTGAAAGTTTTTAAAGGAACATATTTCCAGAGAGTTGGGGAAGGAATTTAAACCAAAAAACCTTCATTGGGAGGGGTGGGGGCATATGGATACTTTCTGGAAGGATTAACAACAAAATTCAGTTATCTTGTTAGACTAAGCAAACCTGATTTTAACTCCAGATTTAAAAATAGAGAACTTTAGATGATTGTAAAAGACTGTTAACCATATGAGTACTTACATTATCCAGTTGTTTTAGACTATTATTCCCTATTGAAAACACATGAAGCTGAGAAAGTGAATCCATGTTTTCAATTTTTGAGATTCTATTGTTTGAGAGGGTAAGATCCTTCAGTTTGGTGAGTTTATCAAGCCCCTCAATAACTTCTATGTTGTTGAATGAAAGGTCTGCAATAAAAATGCTAAATCAGAGTGAAGATATATGACAGATGCATTTAACACAGGCCAAATAATAATGATATTCGGCATATTACATGAATTTGTATTCTAGCGATTTTATTTCAGGAGGATAAAACTGTAAACTGTACTGACAACAGAAACCTCTGTACAGTGTAGGTAGAAATCCCTCTGAGTTTTCACTCAGTATAGTGGGAAATTTGATGTAAAACGAGGCCCACCCCATCAGGAATTTGACTTCAACAAAAACGTTGGTCGGCGGTCGCAAACTAAAGGATTTTGTCATCCATCAGTTTTACGGTGTGGATTTGTTCCAATTGCTTTTACATAAATCAGTATGTTGTATCAGGAGCTCCTGGTTATATATATATTGAGTTATTATCTGTTTTGTTGATGTATTTCAATCTGCATCAAAAGGCTTGTCCAATGAGGGCTTGCTGTAATATTAGTAATTTGTAAAAATTGTGAAACGTAAAATTTCCTTTAACTAGTTCCTTTAAATTACCTCCTTGCCAGGAGGGTGGGGTATTTGACGCTCTGTGAAGCCCTAACTGATGAGGCATTTGAATGTATAAACTGCCAACATAGTGGGGCATTTGACCAATTCTTTTTGAACCAGTTCCACACCAGGGGCTTGTCCGGGGAGGGGGAGGGGGCAGGGTTCTCCGGAAGCTCCGGCGACCAGTGAAAATCGCTGTCTTCTCGTCCTAGGGCCACCGGCTAGTCAGAAAATATTTGAGGGAAGACAAGGTTATACATCCTATTTTCTTCCCAACACTTGTATGGCTATAAAAACAAATCCTTAGTAGCCATAAGATAAAACAAAAGTGATTTCTTTCGGGTCATAATTTTTTTTCATGATCATGTAAAAACATCACACCTACACGTGGGCACCGAGCCGTGACGGCAGCATTTCTTCCCAACACTGACAACTCTTGTCTGGCTATAAAAACAAATCCTTCATAGCCTCAGCCATAAGATAAAATAAAACTGATTTCTTTCGGGCCATATTTTTTTACACAATCATGTCCAGTTTCCGAAGTGGCAGACCATTAAAATAACTGAGCGGGAGATTTTCGCAGCCGCACGTGGGCAACAGAGCCGTGACGGCACGAAAAAATTTCACACATGTATCCACAACATCGCAGCGGAAAAAATCTCAGTTACAATGTACAAGAATACAACGGAGCTGAAATTAAAATGAAGCGAACAAAGCAACAATCGTTGTTTAATGCCTGGAATAAAATACCCAAAGAAGGCACAGAATGCGGTAAGTTTTGTTTGTATAAAGTTGAAGTTTTAGTCATAACTGCAGCGAATTTACTTGCAATTCAATTAAAAATCGTTTGTACTTTGAGCAAGCCGCTTTGAGATCTGTACACAGAAATTTTAAAGATTCATATTTGAATAATACTTGAATAAAGATATTGATTTGAAACACAGCAACCAAACCATCATTTTCAGGAATCACTGCAATGCGTTCTTCAAGCTCGGCGCTTTAAAGATCTGTAAATAATTTCACTTCTGTACCATCACGGAAAACGTGACCGCGTGCACATTTTCCCGGCATCATCTTTGAAGTGCAATTTTTACCAGTATAAATGTCGTAGAATTTCAATCCAATGGTAGGAACAGAACCAAAAACCCAGACTATCCTTTAATGTTTTATTTCTGTACAATATGAACTACGCACTCCCAATCACAACATTTCTTGATCCACTTTTAACGGAAGTACCCATCGAAGAAAATGCATCCATGCATGACTAACTATGAAGTCCGTGGGAAATAATCAGGCAGGTACAAGAATAAATGTAAGTTTGAATCGGTAAGCCGTTCGGTTTGTTTACCAAACTATTCCTAAAAATAAAAAAAATTAAAAAGTATATAAAGCATAGGAAAGATTTCCGTACAACCCCATACATTAGTTATGCATGCTGTTCTGAAAACTGAAACAAAAGCCAAAACAATAGAACTCCAAAAGCAAAACAATAGCACATACATGCATAATTAATGTATGGGGTTATACGGAAATCTTACCGAATTTTTTCATCTCTGTTGTCCCCCAAATGCACCAGAATGCGTCTACAGTGTCTTCATTTTTAAAAATTTTCCGGCGGGGCATGCCCCCAGACCCCCCTAGATACTCGGGCACTCGAGTGCCAGGACTGCCGCCTACTTTCAATTTACAGCCGGGTATACGTAGTCTAATTTCTCTGGAGAACCCTGGAGGGGGATGGGCACTCTTGGATTTGACTGATACATAATATTACTTTATATGAAGTTAAGTTATTTTTACCTAGCCACTCTAAGTTAACAAGCATTTCCAGGCCTTCTATCCTTTCAACGATGTTGTTGTCCATTTGCAGCTTGGTCAAGTTGACAAAGCTCCATAGGTTGTCAATTTTCAAAATATCTTTTAAAAGAAAACACAAATAAAACACGGTCAAACAAGGTTGAAAATGCAACCAATTATTCAGATGATATTTTTGTTGCTAAAGATTATAATAAACCTACTTTTGAAATCAAGTCTTAGCGAGAGCACATCTCCAAAATCAATGCCTTCTTGTTTCGCTATCCTCCCAGCTTCGCCTTTAGGTCCCTGCTCCTCAACAGCATCTTTGAGCATCTGCTCATCGATCACAGAAGGCTCTATTGTGTCGTAAAGACGACTCATCTCGTAAAAGACAGAAAAACAGGCTACATTTGTACAAGAGAAAAAGAAAACTTTCAAAATTCGCACTGTTTCTTGTTGTCCTGGACAACACGTAAGGTGCTTACACGGAGACTGGTGACTAGGATAATTACTACTCATGCGCTCCCTGTGTATCCGCTGGTATATTTACTAAAGGTTCATGAATCAAAACTTTTGACCAAAAAAATCAAATTTCTATACTTCGTTCGTAAAGACTTTTTTCGTCCAAAATGATGGAATATGAATATGAAATAGACCCTAGGTGAGTAAATGAAAAGGGCGAACATTAGAAAGATTTACGATTGTTTTCGATTTGATTTAGATCAACGTTTCGATTGACATTTTTCGCGGTTTTTCGCAGGGGTCTACAAGGAAAACCAGGATCGGTTGTTTTGAAAAAAGACAAACAGAACTTGATTGGAATAAGTATTGGAGGGGGAGCGCCTCTCTGCCCTTGCCTTTATGTGGTTCAAGTATTTGATAACACGCCTGCTTCTCGAGAGGGTGTTCTTCAGGCCGGGGATGAAATTGTTGGTGTAAATGGAAAATCATTGAGAGGAAAAACTAAAGTAGACGTGGCAAGAGCAATTCAAGCGGTCAAGGTTTGTGTTTTTAATACGTAGGAAGTGATATTAGAGAGATAAATGAGAGATCTGAACTTGTAAACCTTTTCAAAGTTTTTGCTTTGATCAACGCAAGCGTTTGATGCAAAGCGAAGGTTTTCATGACATGAATGAGTGATTATTATTGTTCATGCGTTTCATTTATTATTAATGTTTCAAGATCTAATTCAATTAATCTAAACGATGATTTTTTCCCAATATTCCACAATAAACCAACTGTGATGTGTAGATTTACAAACAAACAGACAAAACTTTATTGTACCCAGAGATGTTTAAATAAATACATTACAAGGATTAAGGTAAGTTAAGGTACTGTCAATTTTTTTATTTTATGATTTGTTTGTAGTGGACATAAACTTGTGAACGAAATGAGGAAGCTGTCTTCACAGTTGTTGACAAAGATAGCCTAGGCCCTCTCAACAAAAAAGTTGGGAACAGTAAACTTTATGGCCTTCTCAGTGTTGTAGGTGGTGTCCTGTTACAACATTGGGCGATTCCAGAAAATATCCATACCCCTACCACGGATGGCTTTTTGGAATTCCGAGGGCAAGGGGGGGTTCTTTGAACTGGAATTCCGAGGGCAAGGGGGGGTTTGTTGCGATGGAATTCCGAAGGCATGGGGGGGGGATTTCAGATCTTGGATTTCCAGAGGGGACAGACAAGAGTGTGTTCTTGAAAACACTAATTTTGTGGCTTTTACTAGTTCGAAAATAAAGCATGAACTGATGACACTACTGACGACCGCGGAAGCAGGATACAAGACAAGCATCGATCAATCAGGCATGTGTTCGCGTAATCGCGTTCATTTACAAACGAAAACCGATAAAACGTGGGTTGTACATCAAGCTCCAAAGGCGTTAACGTTGATGAATTTCTTGTCAGATTAATAAAATATTAAAAATCAATGTTTCTTACCGCTTGCATTATACACATATTTCTTGTACTCCCCTCGGATGAATGAAGGAAAACTCGCACCAGTCCCTCTTTTCTAAGGAACGCCTGCCAGATTTTGTACTTCGACAAATGGCCCATCCCCATAAAATAATTTAAATTCCAGCAAAAAATCTAGCAAAGACTGAACAACTTTTTTGATGCCGTTTAATTCCAGAAATGCTTTACATTTTGTATTTCTTTGAAGATAATTTTTGTATAATGAACAGCTGCGAAAAAAAAGCCTGCGATATCTGAAACGTTTTTCAAATTATGATGGCGTGATAGCGCGCGCACAGCATAGCTCAATGTAAACAAC
The DNA here is from genome assembly GCA_024195265.1 of Dendrophyllia cribrosa. Lineage (NCBI taxonomy): Eukaryota > Metazoa > Cnidaria > Anthozoa > Scleractinia > Dendrophylliidae > Dendrophyllia > Dendrophyllia cribrosa. The sequence goes on from JAJLRJ010000009.1 coordinate 42,337,904, forward strand.
CCTTTCAAACGAACAAAAGCAGCTTTTAAACTCATCCTTTCCTTAACTTTTGATAGAAAGGGTTGCTGCATTGAAATAAAGCTGAAGTGTGCAACAAAACTATTTTGATAAAAAGTCACCTGTGTAGGTATAATCAAATTTGCTTTTACTGTGCCTATTTCATCGGGCAAACAGGGCGTGAAATAATCAAGTTTGCATGTGAATGTGACATACAGCAACTTCGAAGAAATAGATTGCTGAATACAGTGACTGTGATTTTTCTAGCCGGAACTGGGCGTATGTCTTGTGAATTTTATAGGACTTCAATATTTCCTCGCCGCGTTTGGCCCGGGTTTAAAATTATGTATGTACGAAAGGGCTACGAGACCATGTGTGGCTAAAAATATCAACAAAACTATTTTTAAAATCTATAACAAAACTTACTCTAATTTCGAGTCATTTATTTATGAACTACGTCTGCAGTTGAAATATTTCCTGTTACGGTGTATGTTGCACGTTATAACAAATGTTTAAACAAGGCTTCCTGTTTTTCATTCTGTCCACGCATGCTTGTGAAACGCTTGTCTCGCACACACAAATATGAGTTAAGTTCCGTAAGCTTTCAATGACAAACATGAAAGTGTTGTCATCCACAAAGGCGTAAGGGATGATTAAGCCGGTGAGTTGAAGGTTGTTGCTGACAATCTCTGAGATCTCCTCCTGAACAAAAAAGTAACCCTCTTGGCAATCCAGTGTTCTCAGGGACGGACAGTTTTTTACAATCAATAGTACGCCTCTCTTGCCGAATCCACAGACACCTTCAGGGGGGACAGCAACATACTTAAGTTTCCTAAGGCTAATTATGTTTGGCAGACAAAACTTGCTGATTCGAGTTCCAGTCAAGTGAAGTTCTTCTAGCTCACTACTAGCTTGTAGGATGCTTGATAAAACTTTGTTTGTGACACTAGTCCCTGACAAAGTGAGTTGTCTCAGCCTGCTCAGTCCCGCTAGCAAAATACAAGATCCATCCAAAAAACGACTGTTGAAGAAATCTAGGCTAACATATAATCAACAAAAACGTGTCGGCGAATTTCTTATTTCCGAAAACTTTTTCGCTAAGAGCCATTTCCGTGCGATCACTCCAATTTTTTTCTCCCTTTTAGTTTCGAAAATATTCTGTAACTTTTCACTGAATATGGGAAATCGCCGACACGTTTTTTTTTAGCGCTTTGTGTCCGGAAACCAGAGAACAAATCAAATTAGCAAAATACAATGATCGCTTTGAGTTATAGCGTTTTAAAGCTGATTCGGACGTTCGAATTTAGACGTCGTAAAAAATTCGACAATTCATTTTGTTACTATTGTTGTTATTATTTTTTGTTTCCATATTTAGATAGCCAGCTCTATAAGCTTTAATTTGATATCTGGGTTTAGGTATATTAAGCATAATCTTAAGACGCTAGAGCTGTTATACTGGAGACACCCCCGAAGGTACATGGTAACCTTAAGTCAGTCATAGGTCATTAAGGGCGTCGAGTACAGCATAAAATAGGCTAGCGAATCTCCCGGAATAGTGTTCTAGGACCAACTCGCGTAATATTTAGTTATTGTACAATATGTTCAAGTTTAAATACACCGCTTGTAATTTTTGTTTTATTTCCAGTTATTGAGCAAATACCATTTCGGTAATGAGTTATTTATAGTGCCATTGGACAAACAATCCAGCAGCCTTAGGAGTTTAAATGCCATCCGTCAGATATTGTAAATCTCGGGTTCACTTGCTACTGGTCAACAGTCAGGCAGTAAAAGTAATTTTAAATATGGCGGGTAATAGGTTCAAGAACCTGACTTTGGATGCCCACTGGCATCAATATGATGATGTGTACTGTCCTGAAAAATAAAGCTAAACGACGGAGATTAACTGAGGCATTTAATTTAGAGGTGCATGCATGTCAAATCAGTTCCCTGTTAAAACTTACATTAAACAAAAGGTTAGTAAAGCATAAAACGAAAGATATAGTATGGTATATAACAATATAGCTTGTGTTCACTTGTTTGTGGGCTGAAAAATATGATCAGAATATTTTTGAAGGGGGAGGAGAGGCATAAATTCCTGTTCGTTAGATCATGTAAGTGTTTCCGGGTCAAAACGGTAATTCGAGGTAATCAGGGTTCGCAAATTTTTCGGATGAGTCATTTGGTAAAATCTGTAGTCAAAGTAGATGCTAAAGAAAATTAAATATTCATACCATTTCCGTTTCGACAAAAGTATAAAGGTTTTATTTTTTGTGTAATGTGTCAAATAACTTAATAAAGTGGTCTCTGGAATAACATTTGACAGGTTTTAAGAATTTTTTACATGTAGATTCTTCGTTTTTCAATTCTCATATACGCTATCACTCTTTTTTTTTCTCGTCAAAGCGGACTCACGAATTATTTAGTCCATTCAGTGCGAAACCCGGTCTTTTGGCCGAGGACACCATTTTGAAGCACGTGGGATTGTGAGCGACTGCTGACCAAGAAGGCTCAAATATAAGATGGCGGATAAGTCAATGCACTTGATCGTAATATCTTCCGAGTATACACACGTACATCGCGCAATATTTTTATTTTAATGTTCTGTACCAGTTTGGGGCAATGTACAGTTCATGTACGTTGTATCTTTGGAACAAGGGTAAGGAGAAAACTTTTATTTTTTTTAAATTTTTACCTCACGTAAAAAAACAGAATTTCCGAACAGGAGGGGGGTTTAACGATTATGGAATTCCGAATGGGAGGGGGGGTTAACGATTATGGAATTCCGAGGGCATGGGGGGGTAATGCATTTTGGAATTTCCAAAGGCAAGGGGGGGGGGGGGGGGGGGGTAAAATATGGAAGCCGTCCGTGGTTGGGTATGGATATTTTCTGGAATTGCCCATTACAAAATGTAGTACAGTCAACTCTCTCTAAGACGGACACCGTCAGGACCGGCCCAACTGTCCATCATGGAGAGGTGTCCGGCTTATAGAGAGTCGAGGCAATGTGACACCAGTAATTCTGAGACAATACAGCTGAACCTATGCACAATGAAAACACCTCTGTTTTAAGTCTGTTTAAAGTCGTTTACTTAAGCAAAGCCTACAAACTGGAACAAAAATAACATTAGAAAAGTGGACTCGTTTGTCCATATTTAGCACTTACATTTCTGTTTTGAAGTATTTTTCACTAAAATAGCACTTCTCAAGTGTCTGTTGACGGTTTCAAAGTGTCCATTGTCCATCTTAGAGAGGTGTCCATCTTATAGAGAGTTTAGTTACAGTGAAATGACTGAAAAACAGCAGGGACCATCACCAGATGTCCGTCTTATAGAGGTGTCCGTTAAGAGAGAGTTGACTGTATTACATAATTGAACATGATTTATAAAAAGCACAAAATTCATGTTCCATGACTAAATGCTATACTTTCAAAATATTCTCAAACTTAGTTATGTGTACTTTGTTCTCAGGGGGAGGGACTTGGGCTTTTTAATCACTGAGATGATTCCATTGAAAAAGAAGTTGTAATTAAGAATAATAATAATAATATTATTGGTACTGAAACGTCATTGAGTTATGCGTGCAATCATCAAGTTATGGATGTACACTGGAGGTTGCTAATCACAAAAGAAGTGTAGCCTCAAGCAACTCTAGCTTCTTGAGTGTTTAGCAACCCTCCAGTTTGCCCAATTGGAGAATTTCCAAGGTAAAAAGAATTAAAAATAGATTTGCAAATGGAAAAGGCGTCTAGTTCATTTGCTTCTCCATTACCACTAGTTCCAGGCCTTATACTGATTTTGATTAGTTCAATGTTGAATTTCTGTTCCTAACAAGTGACAAAAGATAATTTTGTATGGGAAACTGAAAGTAGGACACAACTGCAGCACCATTCCTTTAAAAACAGCATGGTTTTGCATCCGACATGGACAAGGAGATTGAAGAGTAAACTTCTAAAACTCTCTCTTCAGTGCGAAAATTTGTAAGACATCAACATCTTGTGAATCTGTGATATCAAGCCATAAACTTTGTGCAGAACTAAACAAGCGGCTTGAGGATCAAGTTCATGATTGCATGTATTACTGTTATGTCAATTTCAGCAATTTGCATATGATGAGAATTCTCATTCAAAATTAATTGTTATATTATTTTTCGTTTTATGAAATCATACCAGTATTAAAGAGCCAGAGATTGCTCATTGCACTAGACTGCCACTTACATGTACTTGCCCCTTTTATTAATCAAAGGAATATTTTTTTTGTACATTTGACAGTAACTAATTACAATTTTCACACAATCATTATGTCAGGAGGAAGTGACGATCAACTATGTCAAGTTACATGCTGAACCAACAGAAGGAAAAACCTTGGACATTAGTAAGTACACGAAAATTATATGGGGCTAAATGTAATTTAGGCGAGGTTAAACTCGAGACAATGCTGGCCAGCGGTCTCTCCCATGGGCGCGGGGCGGCCCTGCGGCTCTTTGCTGGTCTCGTTATAGATTTACAGCTCTCCCACGATGGTCAAGCATTCCGCTCGCGTTGCCGTTCTGTAAACGTGCTCGTTTGCTTTTCGCTCCCGGCCCTTCCCTCCATTTAGGTAAGTATTGGTAAGTGAGATTTACTCGCTTTCCACTGATTCCTATCAGTGTGACGGTGCCTTTGGTGGTGGCCGCTCACAGGGTTGTCATCGTTACCTCCCGCGCGTGCGGGCGGCCCCCCAGCCACCAAGCCTTCAGGCACCATCCCCCACACTCATCTATTGTTGATGAGTTTAACCTGGCAATAACATTATTTTGATACTTTGTCAAAGTAAAATGTAGTTATATAAAAATAATTATTTACCTTCTTGTACAGTTCACTTCTTTTAGGCAACCAGACCTCTCTTAAACACATTCCCCCTTACATGTACTTGTCCATGACACCAAATTTCTTTTGTTTTGGTTGTACACTATGCAATGTTTTTTTTGCAACTTGTCTTGTAATGGCTCGAAATAATACAACAATTTGCAGCTGCACGCGCATGAAGAGGGGACATGTTACACTTCTCTGGTAGGTAAATGGTTTCATGCAACCTGTCTTGCAATGGTTCAATCTGTTAAATTGCAGCTACATGAAGAGGTGGTTGTTTCATTACTTATGCCTGGGCAACATTTCTTGCAACTGTAATTGTCTCAAAATGTTCAACTACAAAGCATTGGAGCGTATGTATTAAATTGCGAGACAAATTTCCGAAGGGGTACTAAACTGTGTAACTCGTTGTCTGTTGCAAGTTATGTTTAATACACTATACAATATTTCGTGCAAGTTGTTTCACAATGGCTCTTCAAGACAAGTTACAAAAAAAAAACATTTACAGAGTGTAATACTGCCTTAAGGAATCATCTCTCCCAGGCATCCACTTATCCTGACATTTTGGGTGATCTCTTATCTAATGAGAGCTAGATTTGTCCTGTGAAACTTTTAATAAATTATGGCAAACTCTTGCCATATCTGTTGTTAACAAGTACATTCATGTGTCTTGTGCAGTCATGAAGAAAATGAAGCACCGAATTGTGGAGCACATGAGTTCATCGACTGCAGATGCTTTAGGCCTCAGCAGGGCAATTTTATGTAATGGTAAGAGCTAAGAATACAAAGATAAGTTAGTATGTTATGTAATGGCAAGAGCTAAGAATTAAGATAAGTTAGTACATGTATGTTATGTTATGGTAAGAGCTAAGAATTAAGATAAGTTAGTATGTTATGTAATGGTAAGAGCTAAGAATTAAGATAAGTTAGTATGTTATGTAATGGTAAGAGCTAAGAATTAAGATAAGTTAGTATGTTATGTACATGTAATGGTAAGAGCTAAGAATTAAGATAAGTTAGTATGTTATGTAATGGTAAGAGCTAAGAATTAAGATAAGTTAGTATGTTATGTAATGGTAAGAGCTAAGAATTAAGATAAGTTAGTATGTTATGTTAATTAAGATAAGATAAGTTAGTATAAGATAAGATAAGTTAGTTAAGATAAGATAAGTTAGTATGTTATGTAATGGTAAGAGCTAAGAATTAAGATAAGTTAGTATGTTATGTTAATTTACCTGACATCAACACAGTGGAGGTGCAGTGGTCTAGTGGTAAGCACATCCAACATTCAACCTGAACGTCGGTGGTTCGACGCCTGGCCTCTGCCGTCATGTTGTTTCCTTAGACAAGAAACTTTGCTTCATGTTGTCTCTCTCCACCCAGGTGTATAAATGGGTACCAGCGGCAAAATGCTGGGGGGTAACCTTGCGATCAGGGGTTGCGGAAATGTTACCAGACTGTTTACCTGTGTCTGGTGAAGGCAGAATATTTTTCCACCTGTCACTACCAGCATCAAACCTGAACAAAAATTTTTAATGTTTATTTTCATTTTTTAATGATAACAAAACTCAACTGTGGTTTTACAATCAATTTCATAAACTACCTGTAGAATATTAAAGGTAGAATCTGTATACGGCCTTTCATTGTTGGCTGCAAAAAATGCAGTTGTGAACAGTTTCTTCATAAGATGGATTTTGTTATTTTTCCATGATAATATTTGTAGTGCTTTGACCATGGGCTGCTCTGCTGGACGTTTTTTAGTGTCTAAAAATGCCGAGTGAGCATTACTTGCTTCGTGTGAGTGGACACTTTCTATATGCATCGATTCACAGCCTGAGATGAATTTGTTTCTGCTTGGAGTAAGAACAGGACATCTTAAATTTTCCATCCTCCACCAACGACCATGGGTGCCCATCTTTCCATTTCTCGTTGAACATGAATTCTTGTATATTATTCTGTTTCGTTATTGTTGCTGCCATATGTATTTCTCTGGCTTCCGCTTCTTTGGCACATTGTTTACGCTTTAGAAAACAATCCATATCGCATATCTTGAACTGAAAGAATTCATTTCATGCTTGATCGGGAAAGAAAAGTGAGTCACATGGCATCTGCTATCTTTGTCACGTACACTGCAAAGATTGCATCGCCCGCTTTTATTGAGTAGAGTCTGGTAACAACCGTGCAAGAGCCGCAACAATGGCTTCTGAAACTGCATGAGTACAGGTGGAAAATGGATGAATATATTAATTAAATCAATAAATTCTGAATTATTAAGGATTTCCTTGCCTGTCGCCAGCGACAGGCTTTTACATTTTTTATCTGTCACTTCCTAAAATTACTTGAAATTGACAGGTAGCAGGCAACATTTCAACCCCTGGCAATGGACTAGCATCCCATCCAGGGGGGGAGTAGTAATACTCTCAGTCCCTTCATGCTACAGAAACCGGGTTAATCCAGCAGTTGCGAGCCATTAGGCTTTTGAAAACTTACCTTCCTTACCTTTGACATTAAAGGAACTGATCTTGGTTCTATAGTTCTGTATTTTCCAGTGTAACAAATAAAAGAGGTTTTTCAACTTTAAATAAAAACTGTCAGTGATAGCTTAGGCATGGTTCAGATGCTGTAACCTCACATAGTTACATTAAATTGTGTTGTATAGCAGTGCTTCATAAAATTTCAAGGTACAGCAGAGTTTTGCTACAAAAAACAACATTGGGGCACCTAACCTAATGTATTAATGCATGTAACTGTAAAGTACATGACTGTATGTCTTAATGTGGTAGGACTTGGAAATTACTTAAGTCATGAAATACAAATGTACCCCAATGTACAGTCATACATGTACATGTTATCGTTTGCACAATTTTGCACTAATTTGCCTTAAATTACAATAAATTTGTTATGTTATGCTTGTAAATGTACATGTCAATATAAACAGACATTAAACTATGTTTTGTCCTCTTTCAGATGGCCTGGTTAAAAAAATGGAGGAACTTGAACAAAATGCTAATATTTATAAGGGTTAGTCTCTGAGATGTGACATGGTTAATAGACATTTGATATAATTTATGAGTGAATGTTACAATAGCTTATAATTTATTTTAAATGAATGAATGGGAACCTACTTATTATTATAAATTAGAATATAGCTGTTGTATACGTGCGATTGGATCTGAGCGTGCTCTGTTTTTTCCTCGCGAAGCAAGGGCCGAAGGCCCGAGCGCAGCGAGGTTTATAAATTTGTCGGCCCTCGGGAGCTGAGCCGCGCGAATTCGAGCGAAAAATATATTTATATATACATATATATATATATATATATATATATATATATATATATATATATATATATATATATATATATATATATATATATATAATATAAATATATATAAAAAATATATATATAAAAATATATATGAATAATATAAAATCGATTATATCCAACCACAACAAATCACAAATTAATAAGTCTGATCTCACCCAAGATAGTAATTGTAACTGCCGGAACCCAAGCACGTGCCCCATGAACGGAAAATGCAACGACACAAACATCATTTACCAAGCTGAAGTCACAACATCATCCTCCAAAGAGACATACGTCGGACTTTGTGACACAGCGTTTAAATTAAGATACAGAAATCATGTATGCTCATTTAGAAATGAAAAATACAAGCATGCAACAGAATTAAGCAAATACATCTGGAGCTTAAAAGAAAGAGACGTCATTTACAACATCAAATGGCGTAAGATTAAACAAGCAAGATCGTATTCAAATGTAAACAAGCGTTGTAATTTATGTTTATGGGAAAAATATTTCATCATATGCAGACCCGAAATGTCAACATTGAACAATAGAAGCGAACTCCTATCTACTTGTAGACATTCTAAGAAATTCCTGTTGAAAACTGTATTCGTTTAGTTAACCAATCATATCTCCGCACGTCACGCCATTAGGTATTGTTCTGTAATTTCAAATTTTGTATGTATTCTATGTATCCGTTATTGTAGGCAGTTGCCTGATGATTGCTTCGTAAGAAGCATGAAACTCTGAGTAGCAGTGAATAAATGTCTTCGACCAAGTAATCCATCTCTACAAATCTACATATCGCTCTAGTTTATCTATTGAGCACTTTTATAGCTGATGAAGTCTTCAATTCATTATTTTATTATATTATATATATACTTGATGGTGTCCGGCAGTTGCCTGGCAACAAAAATCGGGACCGCTGACAATGGCACGCTTTCATGTTTATTCATGGCGACCGGGCTGACAAGTTTATCCTTACTCATCGTCGGTGAAACACGACCAATTTCTGATGCAAATGAGAAACAACAACAACACTGGCTTCAAAAAGTGGCTGGAAATCCTTGCCCGAGACAATTAACCACCGAAACTCCGCTGGAGCGAGAACGGCGACTTGAAATTCACCGCGATCGAGCATCGAAGAAACAACGTGAGCATCGTTTGCAAAGACTTCGAACAGCCTAGGCACACCGTTTGAGTAGGTTCAAACGCCTTGAACGCCTTCTGAACGAAACCGATCAGAAGAGGCGACACTGACTGAAAGTGTTGGACAAAATGATTTGTTTATAGACGCAACGAGAGGCGGCAAGAATTGCACGATCAGCTAAATACTCGTGACGAATATCTTTCATACGGTAGGGAAAAGCAAACACAGATTACAAGAAAGGCTCAGAGAAGAAGAACGATTAAGAAATCTAGCTCAAATCACCACACTTTAATTCGCTCTCCAATGCTCTTCAATTCAAACAACCTACATTTACAGGCAAGTAAGCCTTTTAAGCTTATATACGTACAACCCTCTATAAATTAAGCTTATTCTTTAATTTACCTTTTGCAAAAAACAAGATTTAAAGTACCTAAAAATTGACAGGTAGATGATAAGAGGACCTGTTTTTCAATATAATATATTAGTACTCAAACACTGGAAACTATTCTCTAAGTTCATACTGTAAATTGATGTTTATTGAAATTGTCACTAAGAAACTTGATATAAGCTTAAATTACATAACATTGTACATGTATGCATATGACAATGCTACATTTAATTACTATTATCTATGCTCATCTATGGTATGTTAGGAGGTTTTACTATTCTATGTTACTGTAGTCTCATTGCTCTTTTTGAGTAAGATTAAATTATTATTTTTACTACAACTGTACCACCATTGAGTTGTTATTTTTTTGTGCAACATCACTCTTCAGCAACAGTAAACTCCTGCGATCTCAACCATTCAAGCGAATAGTGAATTGGGTTAGCAATTATTTGATACCCAGTATATAGAACAAAAACATCAGCAGTATCTAAAGGGAACAGGTTAATTTGAGAGATAGCACTCACAAGCTTCAAAAATGGAATTTAATCGAGACAGCGGGAGTTAGCTGTATTCCTGATAAACAAACTCTCACCCAATCAAAATAAACAGAACACATGCACTGCATATTGTCCTCGACCCATGTCCACAACCCATGTCCACACCAGTACTATAAATCCACTTTCAGACCAATTTTCCTTCTGACAAAAATTAATGAAGATAGGTTTGGGGGGCGGGGGGAGGGAAGGGCCTGAGGATCTTTTGATACCCAGTCCCATAGCAGTTACAGCGACCCACAGCTCAAAACCTGACCAGTACCAGCTCCTATTTATTTTATTTTAGGAAGACAGGGTACTAAGTACAAGTTAAATGGAAGCGACTAGGAACGAAAATGTCTCAACTTTAAATTTCGGGCCATTGCCAGCATGCAACTCAACCTCTCCAGTCAAATCAGAAATTCCATCTCCCTCCCATATTGCTGAAATTTTGCAGTGCATCCTCCCCCGAGCTTCGCGAGGTTCTGCGAGACACGTATTTCTAGTTTAGTTATAGATGCATGGCTGGAGAGCACCGGCCGTATCCCGGATGTTGCAAATCACTTGCTAAAAACTCGAATTAGACAAAGTTAGACTTCAGAATACAAATGGAGCAAATTTGCTAGCAAATTTAATTACTTCTATGTGATTTTCTGTGTTCACTAAGAAAATAATGTAATTGCTTGAGGTCTATAAAAACTGCTAGTGGATGCTTGAGCCATAGGTGATAGCAAAGGTCACATATATCGCTTGCAAGTGATCAAACAGGTTGAAGGTTGAACTGCAATAAGTCATAAATGATAATATTTAGAGTGCTGCTGTCTCTTTGTTTATCAGGTCTTCTTGATCATGCAAGACAGTTTCTTCAAAGTTTCTACAATTTGGCGCAAACACATAAAGGTGAGTGACATGCTGTTTTTAGTTTGTACAAAAACTATTTGTTTATGCAAATATCTTTTTTATTGGGGCTAAAATGCAATTTAGGCAAGGTTAAACTTAAGGCACTCAGTTGGGTCAGCGGTTGCACCACATGCAAGTATGCTTCATGTGGGGTGGCTATGGGATATTTCAGGGGCGGCTAGGTGTTTCACGTGTTGCACGTGTTTGCAGCTCAGTTTGCTTGTTTATGAATTATGTGGATCACATACAAGCGATTGCGATCTTTGTGGATCCTTGACAAGTTTTAGTGATCTTTGCGGATCTTTGCTCCCACTCCTCCCACCCAGATATAGGTGAGTATCAGGTTTACAAGTATTCTACTGATTCCATCAGTGTGACGGTGCCTAGTGGTTGACGCTCGCTGGGTTGCCATGGTTACCTTAATTACCATGCCTCCACCATCCTGTAAGGCACCAGCTCCCGAGCTGTACAGTAGATGAGTTTAATGAATTCAAAATAGGTCACAACTTCTAATATTATTGATAATGTGTAAGCCTTATTTGTTGTTGATTTTTCTTTAGAACTTGGAGAAATATTTGCTGCTATTGGTGTACGAGAATTACAACCAAATGCAAGCGAGGCATTTGCAATTTTTAGCGAGGCTCACAGGTAGTTTTGTCCTTTAGTTATTATAAAAATGAATATTGAGTAGGTATTTATTTATACAATGTTCTTTACATGTTTAGAATTTTACTGTCTTGTTACAATTTGTTTTTCACAGAAATTTTGAGAGGCTAGGATTGGATTACTTAAAGAAAGTGAAACCCATGCTCAGTGATCTCAACACTTATCTATCAAAAGTAAGGATCCATAACATTTTAAGTGTGTATAACATGTTAAGTGTATTTAATACTACATGGTCTTTTCACCTAAAAGTGCTCTTAAGTTTGTTGTTTTAAGGGCTGATTTCTTTTCTCTATCTACTGTTCAATACCATATTTTAGGTGGTACCAGAGGACAGAAAAATGTTATTTGTTCCTTCTGAAACTGTAAAAAACGGGTTTACAATTAGTGCCGATTCACAACATAGTATCTATCTTTTGCTGTACAGTCTGTCCTGAAAATGTCACATAATTTTGCATTTTTTTTCCACACCCTAGTGACTTCTATTTTAACACTGATGTCGTGATTTTTTAAGCTTATTCAGGATTATACCATTTTGGTAGAATTTGATATTCTTTTCCGAGTGACAGACCGCTCTCTCCTAGTACCCCCTAAAACCACCAAATATATGTGTAGTAGACAGATTCTGATTGGTTTATTCTTTCTAAAGCCTTTGATAACAATAGGGGACCAAAAATACCTTCTGAGGGTGGTAGGGGAGACTTCACATACATGCGCAAAATCACGGCTGGTTTTGGCCGGCATGGGCATTAATGGGTTAAAATGAAATTTTTCTAAAATTTTGTACAGTTTCAATTTATTACATCTAGAGTCTGTTCATAAAAAAAAAATAAAAAGAGGGGGTCACCATGCCCGTTTTCATGTTATAGTGCTGCCTAATTGTATATATTAACTAATTTGCTAGCTTGTGACGGCATTATTTCAAAATTTAGTTACGAAAAATTCTTCAAATTTGGATATAATTTAATTATGGAGAGTAGTACATTTGTATTTACTTCAAATACTGTAAATGGAATAAAAAAAAGTCATCCAGCCTACTTGTTTAGGAGAAAACAACCACTTATTTACTAAGGGAACCAAATCCTCATAGGACCCTTTTGTTTCAGAATTCACGCGTGCAAATGATGCAGGATATTATGCCCAGTAGTGATGTGTGATGTAATACTAGGGAATCACCTTAATTGTCACATGAGTGGTTTGTTTACCAAACTGGTACATGTATGCACAATGTTGCACTGGCAATTCATAACACATTTTTATTTATAGTGTGTTTTGCACTTTGTGTTCACAGGCTATTCCAGACACTAAACTGACCATCAAGAAATATGCTGATGCAAAGTTTGAGTATCTTGTAAGTTTGTTAGTCCCCCACTGTTTTAATTAGTTATTGGTAATAGACCATTGTTCACATCTAAGTTGACTTTATTCGGAAAAACACAAGTTGTAACAGCTAGCAGGATCTCCAATCGGCTATGGAAGACTGCTATGTTTGAAGAACCGTCCTTAGTAGTGTGTGAGGTGCAAATCATATGATCATAATTAACTTCTGCTACCTGCCTCCACAAGTTTGATTATGATCATATGATTTGATCATTTGTACCATGGGCGATAATTTATAACCTGTTTTTAGTGTCACTCTCAAAAGCCAGAGAAACATTATGATTCATTTGTATTAACCCTTCAACTCCCTAGAGTGCCAAAATCAAAATTCAAGAAAATCCTGAATTCATTTCATTTTATAAAAAAGGTGCAGCAAATCTGCTGTTTTTATTGTACTGTATATTTTTATACATGTATGTTGTGGAAATGTATTAAAAGTGTTTCAGTTTCCTGTTTGTATTATTTAATTTCTCTGACATTTTTTATTATTATAGTCTTACTGTCTAAAAGTCAAGGAGATGGATGATGAAGAGTACGCTTATGCAGTAAGTTCTAAATTCTGTGATAATGGAAAAGTTAAAATCTTCGAGGCTGGTAACTCATCAGACGGGGATTTATTATACATGTAGGACAAGAAATGGTCAAATCTGAAACTTGCTGAGAGGCCGAGACCCTGGTTTATAAAGCCAAGCCGGGGACAAAGTGCTTCAAAAATCCTAGGCTTTCTGGTTGGTGATAGGGCAAAAAGAAAGACCATGGAAAAAAAGAAAGATTGCCTTTCCCTCTGCCCAGTTTCCCCTCGGCTTGCTTCACTCCCAGCCTTTCTTTTCACCCTAGCTATCCCCAACCAGAAGGCCTTAATACCCCTTATTTTAAGCAATTTACTTGTATGTACACCAGTGAAGAGACAAAATGAGGTGATCAGAGTGTCTTGACTAAATGTCTTTCCATATTATTGTCCAGCTACATGATTATACCCTTGAACAAATCACTCTCAAGTCTGTTTTACTTCACCAAACTCAAACTAGACATATGTATAACAATGATGTATATTAAATTCGTATTAAAATTTTCATCAGGCATTACACGAGTCCCTCTACAGAGTAGAGACTGGAAACTATGATTACAGGTATGTGTTTGCTTTTACAACGTCAAGAACCATTTTTCCATCTCAAGACATGGAACTTCTTACCCTTATTGAAGAAACAAAAATAATATTATGTCAAACCTCCATAATATGGATGCCAAAGGGAGGTACCCAAGTGTGTGTATTATGGAGGTGTGTTATAAAGGTTGTCTGAGTTTATACGTTGTGTATGAAGTTTGGTCTTTTTGGAACCAAGTTAATCTGTATAACTTTTGATAAATTAATTTATATTCTTGTATGTAAAACTAATGATTTATGGTTTGGAAAAAATACAATGTGTAAAAATGTCTAAAAATGTGTAATTAACAATTTTACACCGGTTTTCCGTGATGTGGACTCTTATTTACCACGATTTACGTCATCACATGGTCAAAATGTTGTGGACTCACCAGGCGCAGCCGAGTGAGTCAGCAACAAATTTTGACCATGTGATAACGTAAATCGTGGTAAATAAGAGTCCACACCACAGAAAACCGGTGTAAATTTGTTTTTTACAACAATTTTAGAAAAAAATACAAGGAAAAATCGAAGTCTTGTTACAAAACGTGACAGCAAAGAAAGATCAAGCGTTGTCTATAACTTTCTCGCAATCTGATTGTTTTTTTCAAGTGCGTGTGATGTTAGCGTCAGTACCGTTGTCTGGACTCTCATTTACCACTCGCGTCGACCAATCAGATTGCGAGTTTAGCGGCAATTGTGGTAAAAAAGTGAATTGCCCATAATAGAGAGATGTTCATATTATAGAGGTGTCTGTTATAGAGAGGTATCTGTATTATAGAGGTGTCCATAAGGAGAGGTGTCTATCAAATCTAAGTGGTAATGGCAAAATGTGGTCAAATCATCAATGTTTCTGGACATATCTCTACTCCTTTTGCTTTATTTTTTTCCATTGCTAGAGTTGTGTTGCGTTGCCGCCAGTTAGCGAGAGAGAGATTTGCAAAGCTGAGGTCAGATGTTCTTGTCAAGCTTGAGCTTCTTGACCAGAAACATGGTAAGTGTCTAAGTTGCTTGAAGTGCAAATCTATTTCCTACATGTAACTTAAAGTTGCAATATGTATGTAATGGAATACACTGGTTATAAACAAATACCTAAGCTAAAAACTACCATCGTTTGATAAACCATTAATACAACCACCATGTCAGTTAATACATGTATTTAACATATGTTTATGGCTTGCCAGGGTGGTCATATTAACAATGTGCCACTGTTGACTTGTTTTACTTCACCACCCAGCACCATACATATGCTGGGCTTTGTGGGTCACTATGTTAGGTACCCTGAGCGTGCGGTTAGCAAGCTACTAATATGGACCCCATTGCATAGAAAAATGGCCCCTGGCAGATCAGAACTTACCTACAGTGACTGTGTTACTTATGCCATGACCGTGACTGGGTTTCATGAAAAAATGTTGTGCAGAACGCCAAGCAAAACAGTTGCAATAGACCATATTCGCATTCTTGGTATTGATCAAGTGGAACTAGCGTGCAGTCAAGGCTCATGTGGGACAATCTTTTCACATGCAAATATTTTTAATGATATTCCCCCGCATGAGCCTTCATTGCAAGCTACAGTTCCAGTGCAATCCTGAGAATACGAATATGGTCTGTTGATTGCCGGACGATGTAAGAGACTAGTCATATAGTCATTATGCACCAATGAAATTGAACTTCAACATCCCCCCCCCCCCCCCCCCCCCCCCCCCCCGGCCAAAAATGTTGTTCAAATGTGTTTGTCTGATTTTGTCATTTCCACAGTGCAAGACATTGTTTTCCAACTGCAGAGGTTTGTAGCAGCTGTGACAGAGTACCACGAGAACTCTTATGCAGTACTAAAAGAAGCCAATGTATTCCCTATTGAGGTCGATTTAACAAGAGGAGCTCTTGGAAATACCTTAAAATAATTTAAATGCTTAGATTCCATATAATAAGAGAAAGGGAAACACTATACAGTTGAATATCAGGAAATCGAAGCTAAGAAGTTTCTCTTGTATAAATCTATTCAAGTAACTTAACCACTGATATTAACTTGGACGTTATAGTGTTTCCAGTGTTTTTAGTTGTATGGGTAACCTGTGACATCTATAAGTGGTGTCTTCCCGGGTAAGTGTCACAGTTGAAGTACTGTAACACAATTAATTTAAGAAGGCCTGTTGGCTATCTGGCATCTAACTACCACTTTTTAACGCAGTGTTACGCTGTCTTACAGTGTGCAATGTTTCGTATTACTCAACTTGTCTTGCAACGGCTCAATCTGCTACATTGCAGCTACATAAAGAGGGTGCGTTACACTTGGCACACGGTTTCGTTTGTGCAACATGTCTTTCAACATTGACCGCAAAGGAGTGCACCGATGAAAAGTAGAAGAGGGTGTAACACTGCAACGCTAGCAAACGTTGCTGCAACCATACAAGAAAGTAGTATCGAGTTCTACTTTCTGCAACGGTTGCAGCAACATTTTTAGCGATTCTGCTTTTAGCAACGGCTGTGCAATGTTTCAGGCAACACCGTTGTGACACAAGATGTCCAAAACATTGCAGTGTAATTACAGAACATTTCGGATGGTACTGATCTGAGACCATTATGTGATCCACGTATGTTGAAACATTTTTCTAGATAATGATAAAACCAGACGAGTGCAAGGAGCTAAATATTTATCACTAGCATAGTATTTGTAAAGGTGGCGGTAAAGACTGAAAATATCGTACAACTACAGCAGAATAAAAAACCCTGTTATTAGTTGCTGTTAGTAAAATGTCGAGTAAAGTATTATGAAAGTTGTTGTGTATTGTATTTATTTATATCGCAGACTGTAGCGACACTTGTTGATAAATACTGCTTTCTCTTCTTATCCGAACAGTCATGCCATTGACCAATAAATTGTAATTTATTTTGTGTTCGGAGACACCCATTATACACCTCAACCTGTAGTCGTTTCCTAAGGCGCATGGAGGCATGGAGCGCGAAAAGGAGCACAAAAAAAAAAAAGAGAGAGAGAGAGCTCCTTTTCGCGCCCCATGCCCTCCCACGCCCTCCCACGCTCTCCCACGCTCTCGGAAGGTAAATGTTTGCTACGACGGCTGACCCAAACCAAGAAATGATCGTGTTCTGAGAAAACCCTGGGGACGAGGTTTTCCCAAGCTAGTTCCCAGGTTCTCTCCTGGAGACGGGAAGAAGAGAGACGTGGGTTTGGGATTTCCCAGTCTGGACTAAGTGATAGATGAAACAAGAGAATGCAATACGCTGGTAATATGAACTTGGTGGACAGCCATGCACTTAAGCCATACTATGCACGTTCCTAATTCTTAGTTTTCATCGCATTTCGAGTGAAATTCATCTCCCTTAGAGCCGCAGAAAAGGTTCTTTAAAAGATTGGATCCGACAGTGAGCATTAAAGCTGAATTTGTCAAATCATAATGAACAGTTGATAAGAAAAGGACCAGTCTTAAGGGCAATATACTTGAATGACGGGGTGTTCTAAAACATATTAATAATTCATGAAAAGAACACATGCAGAGGAAATCACTCCCGTAAAGGAGGTTTGGATACCCGGACTTAATTAGCATAGATTTTAGCAATTTTATTCCAAACACCTCGAAGTGGGTTACAAAAACTCTGCTGCCCCTCGTTTTTCAACCCACTTCTCGGTGTTTGGATATCCAGATAAAACACTCTTCCTTGTGTTTGATATATTACTCCCCTCCCTCCCCCCCCCCCCCCCCCCCCCTCGTTTTTCAACCCACTTCTCGGTGTTTGGATATCCAGATGAAACACTCTTCCTTGTGTTTGATATATTACTCCCCTCCCTCCCCCCGTCCCCCTCGTTTTTCAACCCACTTCTCGGTGTTTGGATATCCAGGATGAAACACTCTTCCTTGTGTTTGATATATTACTCCCCTCCCTCCCCCCGTCCCCCTCGTTTTTCAACCCACTTCTCGGTGTTTGGATATCCAGGATGAAACACTCTTCCTTGTGTTTGATATATTACTCCCCTCCCTCCCCCCGTCCCCCTCGTTTTTCAACCCACTTCTCAGTGACTGACTTCTCAGTGTTTGGATATCCAGATGAAACACTCTTCCTCGTGTTTGATATATTACTCCCCCCTTGTTTTTCAACCCACTTCTCGGTGTTTGGATATCCAGATGAAACACTCTTTCTCGTTTTTGATGTATTACTTATGATATTCACTCAGAGTTACAAAATATAAGAATCCGACTTTACACGCTTCAATTGTAGTAAACTATGGATTTTCACCGGTTCATGAGGGTTTATCACTACTTCTGAAGAAAGAACATAAGCGACCCCATTCGTAGTTAACGTACATACATTTCTCTGGAATATCTTGAATGTAACAATAACATTGCACCCACCTAGTACAGTTAGGAATGCTATTCGGACATGGGGTTAAACACTCAGAAAAAGACAAACTGAGTATATACTTTGATTTAATTACTGGTATTGATAAAATTATTTACAGATGATTCCTCAAAGGGAGAATATCCGCGAGTAATTCAGATAGGTATCGAGGTCCAGAGCCATTTATACATTTGACGGTTAAGAGCAATATCTTATATAATTCAGTGCAAAATCTGACGGCCACTCAATGAAGAGTGTTCAGAACAGGGGAAATATGGAAGAGACGAGGCCAACATGTTACAAGTCTGGCTGCAGCATTAATTCTAAACGTGCTGTATCTTTTTGATATGCGAATGTGGGAGGCCATATAACAGAGTATTGCAAAAGTCTTATTTACTCGTTATAAAAGCGTGAAGTAATAATTCTGTGGCCGAACAAGACAGGTATCCTGCGAATATTATTACTGAGCTACATATCTTATTTATATGCTCAAGCATGTTACGTCTAGTGTCAAACCACCCCCCTACGTTCCCTGCAGCTTTATTTGACCGAGTCACATTGAAACTATCAACTTGTAGCTAAGAAATCGTAACGTTTTTTGTTTAGTTGTTGACTGTTACCGCCCAGAATGAGAAATTCTGTCTTGTCCGCATTAAATTAAACCCTCCGAAAGCAGAAGTAGTAGTAGCTTGATTACCATCATTCCGGGGCTTATAAAGGACGAATGCAACTGAGTGTCACCAGCATATAAATGAACTTGCGGAAGCTGCTTCTTAATGATCTTTAAAAACTGCTTACCGGAGTAGCTCTTGTGGGACACCGAAGTCAAGACCAATGAAAGTGATCAGACAGCACGCCTTCAACTGATATACGTTGATCTGCCTAACAGATCTCAACGTATATCAAAACTATAATACTTACTTACTTACTTATTTACTTTTATGTATAGTTACTTATGTATATATATTACTCGCTTACTTATAGAGCCGTTTTCAATTCAGTGTCGAAAGTTAAACTTCGCGATTGCATTGGTTTTGCATTGCCACGCTTCGTGATTGGCTAAAAAATCTCGCGCCCCTTTCTCAACTAATCAGAGGTAAACCCCAAACCAATCGTGACTAACCTGCACGCGCTTTCCCGCGCTTTCCCGCGCTTGGCGCCGACTACATGTATTTGCTGGGAATTCTGATTGGTTCGTTAGATTGTCTGCCTCTGTTTTGATTGGCTAGATTGATTACTTTGGTTTTGGTCTTACAATACTCAATTGACAACTGCTCTCTATATAGTTACATGTACTTACTACTTGCTTACACACTTACTTATTTGTATAGTTACTTATTTTTTATTTTTTTTTATCATTTCTTTGCCACACAAATAAAAAATTTATACAGAAAAAAAAGGAGAGCAAAAGAAAGTCAGTTTTGTAAAACAATTCGAAGTGGCGAGGAAGCCAAAAAGACAAGAGATACGTTTTTAGTGAAGACTTGAACTGAATAGATATTGAAGTAGACCGAGTCAAGTCACGAGGGAGAGAATTCCAAATCTTAGAACCTTGAAAGAGAATTGTAAACTGTTTAATATTTGTTCTACAGTGGTGAGATCGGTAGTCTGTGGCATATCTTAGTTACTTATATATTGTATAGTTACTTATATATTGTATAGTTACTTATATATTGCATAGTTACTTATATATTGCATAGTTACTTATATATTGTATAGTTACTTATATATTGTATAGTTACTTGTATATTGTATAGTTACTTGTATATTGTATAGTTACTTATATATTGTATAGTTACTTATATATTGCATAGTTACTTATATATTGCATAGTTATTTATATATTGTATAGTTACTTATATATTGTATAGTTACTTATATATTGCATAGTTACTTATATATTGTATAGTTACTTATATATTGTATAGTTACTTATATATTGTATAGTTACTTATATATTGCATAGTTACTTATATATTGTATAGTTACTTATATATATAGTTACTTATATATTGTATAGTTACTTATATATTGCATAGTTACTTATATATTGCATAGTTACTTATATATTGTATAGTTACTTATATATTGTATAGTTACTTATATATTGTATAGTTACTTATATATTGCATAGTTACTTATATATTGCATAGTTACTTATATATTGTATAGTTACTTATATATTGTATAGTTACTTACACATTGTATAGTTACTTACACATTGCATAGTTACTTATTTGTATAGTTATTTACACATTGTATAGTTTACCGTGAGCACCCAACAACCCTTTTAAAAAAGTTAGCCAATCAGAGGGCGCGCATTCAGTTGCAGGCACTCCTCCTCGCAAAGTTGAGCACGATCAAATGTAATGTTGTCGCTTCGTGTTTATCACGTATCCGCAGTTGCGAAAACAATTAGTAATAGTAATAGGACTGAGTGGAGTACAATTCATAATGGTAATTTAATCACGAGTATGATTACAGACAGAATTGGACGACACGAAGTCCTGTTACCAATTAATCATAACTATAACAAAATCCGAGGATAAAACGTTAAATGGTTACACGTTTTGGTGATTAAAAACATAACAATTGAGTGTGTTTTTGACCGAGATGCATGCATGGAAAAATGATAGCGCGCGCAAATGACGCGTACTGTCCAATAACATCGTCCAATTACAAGCATGACGCGTAAACTGTCCTATTAATGCTCTAATCGGGCCTGCTGATAACCAATCAGATTCGAGAATTTTGTTATAGTTTTGTTTATAAGAGTTATTACCTGGTGATATCGTGGAAACTTGAAAAAAATGTTTTTTGGGTACTCACGGTAAGGTGCGATGCACGGTAATTTGTGATTATGTAGCCTAGGAGCCCAGTCACATGACTGTAGCTTCCCAGTCACATGACAGTAGCTTTCTCTCGCCTTCCATTTCCACGTTGCTGTCATCACCAAGCGATGGACGCACGGTAAGTTGTGATTATGTAGCCCAGGAGCCCAGTCACATGACAGTAGCTTTCCCTCGCCTTCCATTTCCACGTTGCTGTCATCACCAAGCGATGGACGCACGGTAAGTTGTGATTATGTAGCCCAGGAGCCCAGTCACATGACAGTAGCTTTCTCTCGCCTTCCATTTCCACGTTACTGTCATCACCAAGCGATGAAGCGTACATCGATTTTTTTAACAATTTGTTATAAATCCTTACATGAGCACAGACTAAATCAGGGGCTTTATTGAAGGACGCTGACGCTGACCTTGTCAATCGGGTCTACAACAGTTTTCGGTGAAAACAGATTCTCTGTTTTCGCAAATCTCCTTCTACTTCCAGCATGGACCATTAAAGTTGAACTTGTTGCCAGAATGGATGGGGGTTTCTTCATCTGTGAACAATTAATTAAATAAGCTGCTATCTTCACCAAGCCATGGAGTTGACATGGATCGTTTCAGCACGCACTTTGTCATCAGAACTTTGAGGAGCAATGTCTAAAGCAGGGGCTTTATTGCAAGTCGATGACTTTGTCAAGCGGGGTCGAGCTTTTTCCGACGACAAGGGATCTACTTTTCTGACAAATCGCCTTCTACTTCTATCATCTGTGTCATGGACTGTTACAGTTGTTGCCAGAATGGATGAAGGTTTCTTCATCTGTGACCCATCACATGAAGCTGCTATCTTCACCAAGCCATGGAGCTGACCCCGGCGGTACCAATCAATGAAAATCAATCATTGATTGCAATCAATACAATCAATAATAATCAATAATAACTCATTGATTAATATTGATTGATTCAACCAATCAATAAAAATCGATACTCACTCTCTGAAACATCTTAATTGCTATTGATTATTATCGATTTTTATAGATAATCAATAACTGATTTCGCAACAGTAAATCCCGATGATCGTCGGCAGCTCGGCCATCTTCAAGCCGAACTTGTTGGTCCTCTTTGGCCGTTTACACACAAAGATTGCTGTGCAAGTTTCCTTAGAAAGCCCAGGGAAATAGATAATGCAAGATTTAGGTATTCAATGATAATCAATAATGATCAATAATAATCAATAATAATCAATGAAAATCGATACTCACCCAACTTTTAGTCTTTTTATTGATTTCCAATAACAATAAATTCACTGGTATTGATTATTGATTATATTGATTATTGATTTTCATTGATTGGTACCGCCGGGAGCTGACATGGATCGTTTCAGCACTTTGTCATCAGAACTTTGAGAACCAAAATTTAAAGCAGGGACTTGACGTTATTGCAAGTCGCTAACCTCGTCAAGAGGTCGAGTTTCTGCAACATCTTCCGTCGACAACGGATCCACTTTCCTGGCAAATCGTCTTCCACTTTCAGTATGGACTGTTACAGCTACAGTCAGAATGGACGAGGGTTGCTTCGTCTGCAGTGAACTATTGAAGAACCCATTGTCCTCACAAAGCGATGGGGCTGATGTCGATCTTTCCAACACTGTTTCGTGGTTAGCTGAATGAGCATAATCTAAACATGTCAAGCGGGGTCGATTTTATAAATCAACTGTCGTGGAAGACTGATCCTCTTTTCTAGCAAACCGTTCAACGCCAGCTGCATGCTGGATAACGCAAGGTTTTTTTTAAGTTTTAACACTTCTAACATAGCATTCCTAATTCGACGGTGTCTAAAGCAATAAATTAGGGGATTAAAAAGAGAATTTAACTGCAGAACTGTGTCCGTCATTCTAAAAACCGAACTTTTATAAAGGCTAGGAAAAACAGTAGCTCCCAACGAAGAAACAACAATTTTTTGAACAAACGTGATAAAAAGGGCAAACGTTATTAAGGCACAAGTCTTGGCAACTTTAGATTCGAGTTTCAAATTAGCTTGATCTGTGGCTTGGTTAATTGTACTCTTTTTCCGTTGGCGTATGGCGAGGTATACCATAAAATAAAAGTACAAGATTGAGGCAGGTGCACAAAGAGCAGCCACAATGACTAAAACGTTGTGAACGAGGCTAAGAATGAACACCGGCTTCACATCCCTCACATCCATGAAACCGTCGGCAAGAAATCCACTCCCTAAAAATATCGCTAACAGCCAACATACTATCACAAGCTTTGTCAGTCGGCTTTTTGTTAAGATGGTCTTGTAGTCCATCCATTTTCGTATCACCACGTACCTCTCCCAAGCCATCAATATCACATTGAGTAAAGAAACCCAGCATAACATATTAAATATGATTTTCATGTTAATGAAGTCTAATGCACAACCGTGCTCAAGAGAAATTTCGCCGAAAATTAATAAATCAGTAATGGCAGATAACGGTATGCACAATGCACCAACTAGAAGATCCGCAATAGCCAGATTAAACATCGTGATGTTGGAGTTTTTCTGCAACTCTTTCGATTTCTTTAGTATTACCATTACTGATGCGTTCAAAAGAATGGTAGACGTAGACGCAATGGATAGGATTGCTGTTAAAATCCAGCGGCTAGTGGAGTCGTTCAAGTCCCACGTGAAGTTTGGCAGGTAATCGCAAGCAAACTCTGACTTAAACTTGGTGAAAGAGTTATTAAACGGTGTTTCTGTGTGGTTTGGATCCATGTTGATCTCAGGGCTGCCCGGCGGAACCGAACTTCATAGTGACTATAGTGAAATGACGGGCTGCGTTTGTAGAAAGTGTTAATTTTAAGGCCGCAATTAACTCGTGGCCCGGGAAACGCTTTTAAATTGGGCTGTGAATCTCGCAGCCTATATTACAAAACAAAACAGATGATAAGGAAGCACACGGCCGGAAAACAACGGGGGATAGCAATTAAATCTATCAGAAAAAAAAACCGAATACAAATGCCTGGACTCGTCCTCTTGGAGAATGAGTTGGCGAGTTATTACTGTTACATGAAATTGGTCCATTAGATAGTCCCATTCGACATACGATTGACAACCTGACATTACTCATCGCATTCGAACTTGAAAATGAAGAAACAAATGAGCGGAGTAATAGCCATCGTTTGATTTCTTTTTTGAAGTGCATGCATACTTCACTGCCGCGGCGGTGGTGATTCCATTAGTAAGAAGCTGAAGAAGGCGCCGGCTTTCAGCGTAGCAATAATGTAGATCTATTTAAACTCAAGAAGCCGCCAAATTTGTCCTGATTTTCACTTAAATAATGGCGAACTGATACTCAGCTAATCCGAACAGTTCAAATTGTATTCAGCATTTACAAGAAATAAAATATAATTTTGACGGAAAGGCCGTTAAACAATGAGGGGAATGAAAACTTATGATTGATTTGTGCCATCCTTGGTCGCCCTGAGATTTTAGGAACTAAATTCGATAAATAAATAAGCGCAAAACATTAGACAAAGTTTCATAATTGCAGTTTTTTTTCTAACATAAATGCTGATCACCAACAAAAGCCTGATAATGCTGAGAGTTTTCGACCAGCTGATACTTTTCATGATGGAAAAGTAACAGATCTGTCCCACTTAACGACCCATATAAATTTTCATACTTGCCGCAATTAAGTTTTTGTTTGCTGTCTTATTAATTTTGCGAAAACGAGAGTAGATAATATGAAAATTTATCTATCTTCACATACTATCCCTAAACATGTTGTTTTTGCCATATGCCATATGCAAAAAATTGTCCTCATTGGCGAGACATTTGATCAAAATTCTTTGGTTTGACGGCTATACAACGCTAAAATGAACTTGAGATGATCCCCGTCGTAAACATAAAATTTAATTTATTATAGCCTACAGTCCGTGGGGTTGGTCATAAAATTAGTGTAAAATATCAAGAGATAATAATTATTATCTTGAAAATATATATAACCAAAACGAAAATTAAACAGAGCGATATGGAACAAACGTGACAAACATAAGAATAAGCATAGTTTTTAGATTCAAATTAGTGATAATTACAAATATAAGCAGCAGAATAACTGAAGTGATATTAGCGGTATAACTTTCTCATATTTGCTCAGCGAGATCATTTATTTTTGTCTACTGTGTTTTTTTATATGTAAATTTTCAATTGATCCGAAACATGTTTGGCAAATTCAAAGTTGGTGTTTATTTTTCACAAATTTTGGTTTGCATAATTGTTTGCTTCTATCCGGACCTTATCATCATTATTATTATTATTATTATTATTATTATTATTATTAAATGTCTCCGCGTCACGAATGAATAATATTATTCTGTGTAGCTTCCTTAGCCGCAAAAATTCAGCGACTTGATACAGTCAAGTCCCAATTGACGGTTTCTTTAGTTTCTGGGTAATTCATGACACGCGACTACGATATTCTATTCCAAAATTAGTGATACTAATCCGGCATTATAAAAACGGACAGAAGTTTTGGTTAATTTGAAATGGTCACTGAAAATTGCGAAATCGAAACGGTTTGAGAGAATTTTATTTTTATAAAAATACTGTTCAGGCTGTGAATCTCGCAGTCTCTATTTCAAAAGAAAACAGACGATTAAGGAGAATTTTTTACTAATAGATTATTAACACGGCCGGACAACGATGAATCAGATAGTAAAAGAAAAAGACATACGACTAATAGATTGAATGGTCCTTGGGAAAACAAGTTAATGCATAATAACTGTATCATGAAATTAGGCCATTAGCAAGTCTCATTCGTAATACTATTGACAACCTAACATCTTATCATATCCATCGCAGTAGTACTTGAAGATGGAGCCACAAATGAGCTGTAATATTCATCGTTTGATTGCTTAGTTGAAGTGCATACTTGACTACGCGGTGGTGATTCCATTAAAAGGCGCAGTTTATTTCATCTCAAGAAGCCGCCTAATTTATCCTGATTTTCACTTAAATACATGCAAAACAAATACTACATCTTTCGCCTACTTTAAATAGCTGACACCTTCTATAAGGTTTTTGAGCCACAGTCAATTTATGATTCACGCACATTAAGAATATTAATTGAGACGTGGCAATTAAGAAACCGTCATCTATAAACTAATTTATTTGCTCTTTATTTGCTAATGCCGGCTTTGAGATAATTTTTACACACTTTAGCCGTACAATAATGTTTCGATGAGAAAAAAGGGAATAAACTTTAAACTGGCAATTAGCTGAAAATTAGGGCTATTCGCTGACGATTTGACTGCTTTTTTGAAGAATGATAAATCTCCCATAAAGTTCCTCGAACTTGTGTTGCATTTCGGTGAATGTTCTGGCCTCGCAATAAATCATGATAAATCAGAAATATTATTGCTAGGGAATTCTACATATGTGCCACCAAATCTTTACCACACTCCGTTTAAGGACATAAAAATTAAGAAATTCATAAGGATTTTAGGTGTGTATTTCACCTATGTTCGTCGTCTTGTGACGATCCGCGCCACCACGCTGGGTCCCCTTGGTGCCCACCGAAAACAAAAAAAAGGAATACCACGACCGACAGCATACACAAGTCCTTTCCCCAAACACACAACACGAAAGTAACAAAAAAACCCTATAAGTTTAATAACTAGACTTAAATTACTATAATTACAAATCACTATTTTAATCTTAATCCTACTTTTAAAGTCCAACTAAATTAACAAATTCTAATGAAGTAAAATAATAAAGTTCTTACAGTATAAACGGTAATTAAATAATTAAACAGTTTGTGAATTGTTCCTTAAACCTTGCTCTTTAAATCCTTCTAGCTTGCGGTCCAAATGTTCTCGTCCGTCTTTGCTTATCTTCCACTTCGGCCTTTCTACGTTAGCTTTCCGTCCTTCGTCCTTTCTACGATAGCTTTCCGTCCTCTTCACGTTAACTTTACATTTCTTCCACGTTTGTCTTTCCGACGTTAACTTTACTTGTCTTCCACATTAACTTTACCTTTCTCCACGTTGACTCCCTCTGGAAAAAATGAGTTTTTCCCTTGGAACACTACAGGAAGCCCCTGCCAATGATTCTTGGCGGTGAACAGTGTTTTCTCTTCTCTCAACTCCTATCCTCCGACCGACTTGACAAAACTCTCTACTCTTTCGACCATCTTTTTCGAGCAATCAAAAATTATTTACACGTTACTTATATACTAAAAGCCTACACAAATTATAATGATAATACTTCATACAGTCATTTTACTGAATACAGAATACAGACTAATTTAAAATAAAAGGTAATTATAACGCAAATATTTTATATCATAAGTTACGTAACGAGGATTATCTTATAACAAAGAGGTTTAACAACATCTGGTACAAACTTGCTAATTGCGACGAAAACAGCGAACAAACATAATAAATAGTGGTAAACTTGCTAATTACAACGAAAACAGCGAATAAACATAATATATACATGGCAAAAGGAAAAAAAACTTAATGTAGTTGATTGTATACGTGACACCTCCCCCCTAAAATTGTCTATTTTTGGGAGAATACGATACAAAAATAGCAATGGGCGAGTAGGGATGGTGCATTGCTAACTGACCACTACACTCTGCTGAGGGCATCCACGTTACAATTTTTCTTACCACTTTTGTGTTCGATAATCATATCATATTCTTGTAATGTGATACTCCATCGTAGTAACTTCTTACTTTTATCTCGCACTTGGTTCAACCAAACCAATGGATTATGGTCAGTCTGGAGTTTAAATGTCCTGCCAAAAAGATAATACCTAAACAATTCTACAGCCCAAACGATACCTAGACATTCTTTCTCTGTAGTAGATAACTTTTCTTCTCTAGGCTGAAGCTTCCTGCTTGTATAAACAACAGGATGTTCCTCTCCGTTACTATCTTTCTGGCTTAAAATTGCCCCAAGGCCTCTATTTGAAGCATCGACCTGTAAAATGAATTCGTCATCCCAATGGGGTGGACGTAAAACAGGGGAACTTTGCATAGCACATTTTAAATCCTGAAATGCTGATTCATGGACTTCTGACCACTTAACTTTACTGGGATTCTTACCTCTTGTTAAGTCAGTTAGAACGGCAGCCCTCTGAGAAAAATTTGGAATAAATTTTCTATAGTACCCAACGAGACCTAAAAAAGATCTTACCTGTTTCTTGGTCACAGGCCTGGGGTAGTTCCTGATGGCTTGAACCAAGGCTGACCGTGGCTCAATACTGTCTCCACCAACCCGATGACCGACAAAATCAACTGTTGACATTGCCATTTTGCATTTGGAAGGCCGTGCATTTAGATTACATTCTCGGAGACGTTGCAGAACCTGGCGAAGTTCAAACAAATGCTGCGGGAAGGAAGAGGGTGTGTCGACTTCGACATCATCTATAAAGGCATCTGCAAAGCTTAGTCCTTTCAGAACAATGTCCGACATCATTCGTTGAAACGTAGCTGGTGCTGTCTTCATACCGAATGGCATTACTAAAAACTCATATAACCCTTTGGCGGTAATAAATGCAGATTTCTGAATTGTGGAAGTTTCTAGTGGAATCTGCCAATAGCCTTTCGTGAGATCAATCGTGGAGATGAAATTCGCGGCAGCCACTTTGTCGATCATTCTGTCCATTGACGGTATAGGATATGCATCCATTTTGGTTACGCTATTAAGCTTCCTGTAATCGACACAAAAACGAATTGTACCATCCGGTTTAGGCACAATAACAACAGGGAACGCCCAGGGACTGGTAGAGGGACGGATTATCCCCATATCCAACATTCTCTCGATTTCTCTATTCACCTCTTCTTCAAGTTTTTGGGGTACCCGGTAAGGAGAACAACGGATGGGTGTAGCGTTTCCTGTGTCGATCTGATGAGTAATAACACTTGTCAAGTTAGGACTCCCTGAAAACACATCTACATATTCATGTAACAAATGCTCAAGCTGTTGCCTCTGAGGAACAGTTAACTCATCGGAAATTATGACATCTTTCCATGTCTCGTCATTTGGAAATAAAGGAACATTACTCTCATGTGGCAACGGCATTTCTGGTGATTCTGGCATGATTAAGGCAGCAATTTCATCTCTGCTTTGCCATTTGTTAAGCAAATTTATGTGATATGTACGATGTTGTTTGTGAGACTTACCGGTGTCAAGTTCATAATTCAACCCATCGGCCAGTGCTTTGGTAACCATGTATGGACCTTGCCACTGCATCTCAAGTTTACTACCAGGACTGGGTAGCAAAACTAAGGCCTTGTCCCCAACCTCCAATCGACGCTTAGAACTGTGGGTGTCGTATAAGCGCTTCTGCTTACTTTGTACTTTTCTCATTTGGTCTTGAACAACTCGCTGCATCGTTGCGAGGCGTCTGCGAATCTCAAGAACATGACTTACTAAATTATTTTCAGAAGGTTTTGGGTCTAGCCAAGTCTCCTTGATAACGGCGAGTGGTCCTCTAACCGTTCGACCATAGAGTAATTCAAAAGGGGAATATCCAGTTGATTCGGATGGGACCTCTCTGTAAGCAAAAAGCAAGTATGGGAGGTACTTGTCCCAATTTTTCACGCATTCCTTTACAAACTTCCTGAGCATAAACTTAAGCGTGCCATTAAAGCGCTCGACCAATCCATTAGCTTCTGGATGGTAAACCGACGTTTTGATTTTAGTGATCCCCAGTTGTTCATACAACTGCGCCATGAGTTTACCTATAAAATTAGATCCCTGGTCAGAAACTAATTCATCGGGAATACCGACCCTGCTGAAATACTGGATAAGGGCATCTGCGATTGTTTTAGAACTAACATTTCTCAGGGGTATAGCTTCTGGGTAACGCGTTGCATAATCAACAATTGTCAATATGTACTTGTAACCGGTTGTCGTCCGTGGTAACTCTCCCACAATGTCGATAGCAATCTTCCTGAATGGCTGAGTCTCAATTTCAACTGGTTTTAAAGGCGCCCTTTTAGACTTCATCTTCCTGGCCACTAACTGACACTGTGGACAGGTTGCACAGTACTTATTAACATCAAAGCGAAGTTTGGGCCAAAAGAAGTGAGCAGCTATACGACTTAACGTTTTTGCACTACCCATATGGCCCGACAGGGGAATAGTGTGACCAACACGAAGTATTTCATTCCTATTCGATTCTGGAACGACGATGCGATCCACATACCTCATCCCATTGTGTGGATTTTCATAAAACCTGCGATGCATTAGCAATTCATTGTCAAAGAAATAGCCATCTGATTTGTCAGGTGCTTTTCCGATTGCACCATTGCGTACCGTACTGAGAGTCACATCTGATTTCTGGTCTATAATTAATTGATTTCTGTTTCGATCAAGAATGTTAGCTGGAAAAAGATTCTCACCTGTACAATCTTCTGTGTCACTCAGGTCTGACTTCTCAAGAGCTTGTCCAACCTCTTTATCCTTTGAAAGATCCTCACCAGTAACGACGTCTGCATTACTCTCTGAGTTCATATCGCGGGATTCATCTTGCTTCTTGTCCTCGAAAAGAGTTTGCAAATCACCTTCCTGTAAACTGACATGTTTCGCCTCTTTCTTGGCTAAACTCTTGATTGCAAGCACGTTTTCTCTGTCTACCAACTCATCTGCTCTCTTCTGGGCGTCTTCCAATGCTTTCTGACGTCGCGTCAGTACAAAAGCGTCACCTTGGCCGGTGTTGACATCTGAAACATTTCTCTCCCATTGATCTAGAACATTTTTCTTGGAAAGAGTTTGTCCGAATGACGATCTACCAAGTAAACAATCAACAGGTAATGTATCCAGCACACCTACTAATTCCACATGCCTTCCCTGCTCACTTAAAATCTCCACGCTTGCTAGGGGTACTACGAGACGTTCTCCCGCCGCTGTTAATACCGTTATTTTGTCCCCAGTTAAGGAATCTCGGCTTACATACTTCTTATGCACAAGGGTCCTAGTACACCCAGAATCTACTATCATCTCTGCAAATTTCCCGCCGATTTTCCCTTTAACATTGCAAGCTGGGTACTCTGATTCCGACGCAAGAGGGGTCATACATAGCAAATATCCCTGCGAGGGATTACTTCGGCCCCGGCCACAATTGAAGGACATGTGTCCTAATTTTCCACATTTATAACATTTAATTTCTCTTCCTGGATTCCTACTCCTAGGAGTGGGAGGAAACCTTGTTTGTGGAACTGGATTTTTCCTCTGGTTCGGTTCAAAAGGTAAATTTTCTGCTCTTTGATCTGTCTGTTTGTTGTCTTTAAACCCCTGGCTTTTAACATATGGTGCATACTTACCGCCAACAAGCGGTCCTTTTCTCGACTGTACATGTAAGTTAGCCAGATTGCCAAGCTCCTCAGCAGTTGTGGGTTTCTGCTCCTTTAGCCAAGCTCTAAGCTCTGGGCTTACTGCATCCAACAATCTCTCAATCATTATCTGCTCCAGGATTTTTTCTGGGTCTCCTGTTGCGTTAGCAACTGCCATCCACCGATTCAGGTACCTTCTCGTCCTATTTCCCCACTGAACGAAATCCTCATCTGGTTGTTTGTCTGATGTCCGAAACCTATATCTATAATGGTCAGCAGTTAACTGATAGGCTTTAATAATTATTGATTTGCTTTCATGGTAGTCCTGTGACATAGTATCTGGAATTTCCAAATAGATTGTTTTCGCCTTTTCAGTGAGTTTAGGCACCAGATTACCAACCCATTCATCCTCCGGTAAAGATTGCGCTCTTGCAGTCATTTCAAATATTCTAAAATAATCATCAATGTCTTCATTTTCTCTCATTTCCCTGATTTTCATAAATTTAGGTTTCCTACTTCGAGACTCACTCACCTGGCGTCGTTCGGCGTCCCTGACTTCAAACTCCTCCTTTTCACTTCTTAGTAGCCTAAGCCTTTGCTCTTCTCTCATCGAACGCTCTTCTTCCTCGTGGGCTTTCTGTCTTTCATACTCTCTTTTCTCCCTTTCTGCCTACCTTTCTGCCTCGCGCTTTTCTTTTTCTGCCTTAATTTCTAACTCTCTAATTTCCCTTTTCTCTCTTTCTGCCTCCCTTTCTGCCTCGCGCTTTTCTCTTTCTGCCTCGCGCTTTTCTCTTTCTATTTCCCTTTGTAGTTCTAACAACTTCAACTGCTGCTCATAACTAGGATTAAGTAACTGCTCTTCCAC
This sequence comes from Dendrophyllia cribrosa, assembly GCA_024195265.1. Taxonomy (NCBI): domain Eukaryota; kingdom Metazoa; phylum Cnidaria; class Anthozoa; order Scleractinia; family Dendrophylliidae; genus Dendrophyllia; species Dendrophyllia cribrosa. The sequence continues at coordinate 42,370,579 of JAJLRJ010000009.1, forward strand.
TGCTTCTTTGGTTCCTTTGACAGGACTCTCTCCACCTATCATTAACCTGTCATGAGTCCTAAGTTTACTCGCCAATGTTTTAACCCCGTCCTTAGAAATATAAAGTATAGACCGTTTGGTAGCTTCGTCTCTCAAATCTTCTAACGACCATGTATTATAGTCAACGGAGGTAGCCATGGCAATAACTAACAATGTATTGTGTGATTGTGTCTGAACCGTGTATGCGGGCACAAAAGGGATCCCACTTCTGACACCAAAAATGTGACGATCCGCGCCACCACGCTGGGTCCCCTTGGTGCCCACCGAAAACAAAAAAAAGGAATACCACGACCGACAGCATACACAAGTCCTTTCCCCAAACACACAACACGAAAGTAACAAAAAAAACCCTATAAGTTTAATAACTAGACTTAAATTACTATAATTACAAATCACTATTTTAATCTTAATCCTACTTTTAAAGTCCAACTAAATTAACAAATTCTAATGAAGTAAAATAATAAAGTTCTTACAGTATAAACGGTAATTAAATAATTAAACAGTTTGTGAATTGTTCCTTAAACCTTGCTCTTTAAATCCTTCTAGCTTGCGGTCCAAATGTTCTCGTCCGTCTTTGCTTATCTTCCACTTCGGCCTTTCTACGTTAGCTTTCCGTCCTTCGTCCTTTCTACGATAGCTTTCCGTCCTCTTCACGTTAACTTTACATTTCTTCCACGTTTGTCTTTCCGACGTTAACTTTACTTGTCTTCCACATTAACTTTACCTTTCTCCACGTTGACTCCCTCTGGAAAAAATGAGTTTTTCCCTTGGAACACTACAGGAAGCCCCTGCCAATGATTCTTGGCGGTGAACAGTGTTTTCTCTTCTCTCAACTCCTATCCTCCGACCGACTTGACAAAACTCTCTACTCTTTCGACCTTCTTTTTCGAGCAATCAAAAATTATTTACACGTTACTTATATACTAAAAGCCTACACAAATTATAATGATAATACTTCATACAGTCATTTTACTGAATACAGAATACAGACTAATTTAAAATAAAAGGTAATTATAACGCAAATATTTTATATCACAAGTTACGTAACGAGGATTATCTTATAACAAAGAGGTTTAACAACATCTGGTACAAACTTGCTAATTGCGACGAAAACAGCGAACAAACATAATAAATAGTGGTAAACTTGCTAATTACAACGAAAACAGCAAATAAACATAATATATACATGGCAAAAGGAAAAAAAACTTAATGTAGTTGATTGTATACGTGACACGTCTTAGACGTAAACTTAATTTTGAAGAAATCCGCAAATCCATTAAAGATAAGTTAAAAATCTGGAGATGGAGGGATCTTACTATTATTGGTAAAATTCAAATTGTTAAAACATTCATTATTCCTATTTTCTTGTACCGTGCTAGTCTGATTTGTATAGATAAGGAATTTGTAAACGAGGTAACAAAAATTATATTTGACTTTATATGGAAAGGCAAAGACAAAGTGAAACGTCATGCACTCATTGGTGATATTGAAAATGGTGGACTAAAAGCTCCGCATCTGGATTCCATTATTAAAACTCAGAGAATACTTTGTTGCAAAAAGCTTGTGAGTGATGACCATAGTAATTGTAAAGCTATTCTTCTCCACTACCTCAAGCCGCGGGTTGGTGGTAAATTTATCCTCTGTTGCAACTTCGACGTAAAAATGCTGCGACGTAAAAATGCTTCCATCCTTTTATGAAGAATTTTTACACGATTTCTCGAAATGTTCGATGGCCAGTAAAGCTAGTCCAGGCAATGTCGATGCGGTGGATATTTCAAAAATTGTTTTATGGAATAATAGATTTATTTCTATTGGTGGTAAATCTGTTTATAACAAAGGACTCGTAGACTCGTAGACAAACGAATTATAGCCTGTGAACAGGCTTCGCTCGCCGATTTTAACCTAACCCAATTCCCCAAAAAGAAGCCTGTTCACAGGCTAAACGAATTATATAAGGATTGGGGATCTCATTTCCAAAAACAATGAAATCACAACGAAGAGTATGTTAGAGTTAAATGTATCGCCATTGGATGCATTTCAGCTTATTTCAGTAATTGATGCTCTCCCATATGAATGGCGTTATGCGTTAAAGAGGAGTGTATTTATTTCTCCTGTTCCTTTCAATCTAAATGAGCAGACACAGTTGTCTTTCTCTGGAAAAAATGTTTTACTAAGTAATGCTGATTCGAAAAGTATCTACAAAGAAATGCGGGACAGGGTCATCGTCCAACCCACCGCTTAAAAGAAATATATCGAACAATTTAAAAAATCCGGACAGTTTAAACTGGAAAGAAATTTATACTGCTTACCTTACCAAGTGGCTCTCGATACAAAATCGCGCGAGTTTCATTATAAACTGTTAAACAGATTTCTGGCCACAAATGCCTTTTTATATAAAATTGGTATAGTTTGGTCACCTTTATGTAGCCTGTGACAGCCGCCTCCTCCCCTCAGAAAAAAATTTCAAACCACCGTATGCTAAAATAATTTATTTTGATAAAATAAAAAAAAGATAAACCTGTTCATGTTTAAAATCATTTAGGGTTTATGTCGTATATAACGCCGAAGAAACCTTTTCTTTTGCATTCTGTTACACACTGATTAACCAACAATTCGAAACAGAGTATATGATGACGTGTCACAAATTATTTGCCTGAAATATTCAGTTTGCTGTTTTCCCTTTTCAAGGACACAAAACCATCACAAACAAATGACACTTGTAAAGAATTAAAATAAAACCCAAGTATAATGTATTATATTTCCATTTTTATTTTGCATGATTTAGAATAAAGCTACAATCATTACCTCACGCACGGATGTTTTTTACGTCTTTGACTTCCCGTTTGTAGATTCTGCTGGTTGTTAGAGAATTCGTAATAGTCAACGGCATAATTTCTCAAGAATATGCTTAAAGCTAAAATTAACCCTGCTGCCTTTGGCAAAATTAAATTGTAAGCTCCCACTATCTGTTATTACGTTGAACAAAGATAGACGCGATTACACGCGGGAGGGCAATTTCTTCTGAGTATGAACTTTTTTTTCAGCATCACTATTTGCAAGAATTTTTTTTACCAAAATAAGTCTCTTTTTTTCACGTGCTTCCTTGTGCACGATTTTTTTCTCTTAAATTTATTCTGCAGGAATTTTTTTGGTAATTGCCCAACCCCCCCCCCCCCCCCCCCCCCCCCCACAAAAATTAAATGGTCCGTCCCTAAGCTTACTTGAGTACAAAAACGTTTTACCACTTTCGCTACTCAGCCACTGCTGTCCAGGCGTTTTCTTTAACCGTACGATTTTTATAGTTTGGATCCGAAGTTTTCCAAAGGGAAGGTTATTTTCTGACTGCGTCTATCAACAACGATTCGACGTCTAAATACTTCCCCATTTTTTTAACCCATTCACTCCTACATTTGGGCCGAAACCGGCCGTGACGGAACCGCGGTCCTTCTACCATTTGTGACGTCATCCCTATTTATGATAAAAGATGCCTTTTGTACCTAACTCAAGCAGAAGGAAGATATCTTTCAAAAAGTGCCCAAATAAGAGAAAATAAAGTTTATATCATCAATACTATATTTAACAAATAGATTCCATTTGGCCGTGTGTCTGTTCAGTTATAGATCACAGATGACGTCAAAATGTGGTAAGAACATCAGTGACACACTCGCCTGCGGCTCGTGTGCCACTTTTTTGTTCTTACCACATTTTGACGTCATCTGTGATCTATAACTGAACAGACACACGGCCAAATGGAATCTATTTGTTTTATACAATGAACAGAAAAGTAAAAAGAGTAAGAACTTGCCTCGTAGCGCTCGACTGTTCGAAGATTTGTTCCAGTTTAGGTATTTTTCAAGTCGCCGAGAACACTTTTCGTCTTGGTTTCTTCTTTTTCTTGCTCGTAAACAGCTCCTGCTAAACATTTTTCGAGGCTTTCACTTGCTCAATCCAGAATAATCTAGCAAACATTTTCAAAATTGTGCGCCATGTTGGACAAAACAAAGCAAACAATTTTTCTATGACGTCAGCCGTGCGTCTGTACTCTGATAGATCATAGGCAACGACCAATCACAGAGCGCGTAGTATTCAGTTCATTGTATAAAAATAGATGGTTTACAGAAAGGTGGGTAGCGGTTGGAACGCTCAAGAAATCCAACTAAGAACTATCACTCGAACTACAGTTTTGCTGTTTTTATTCCTGTTATTTTGTTACTGAGAACAGCAATGAAAGAAGCAAGAGAAAATCTTATTTATTTTATGAATGTATCACTTCTTTTAATATACAAAATAGTCACAGCCCAGGCATTAAGACCACCTCCAGATCTTAATTTTCTTATCAAGTGATCCTGATACAATAATCGGCTCTGAAGGATGAGTGTCACAGCTTAATGCAGGTTTTGTATGTCCAATAACCTTGTCAACAACTTGCCCAGTATTTAGATCCCAGATGAAGAGGTTATTGTCTTCTGATCCAGATAAGACCCACTTGCCTTTAACAGTACCAAAGCAGCCCATAACACAATAGTCCTTGTTTACATGCCCTGTTAGTGCAAATAACAACTAATCAATAACAAAGGAGAAGAATTATAGAGGAAAATCTGTCTCCAAGATAAGATCTCTAAAAGTGCCAAGGCACTTTCCGGTACGTTGGCTTTAACCGCAAACTGACCCGCCCAGTATTAGAGAAATCTATTTGGGTGTAATTAATTCTAAGTTCTAAGTTCAAGTCTAGAGAATTATCTGCTCAATGCTTACCTGACCAATTTTTTCATTGCACAAAATAATAAAAAAGCTCTGTTGTTACTAGGTCATGTTACCTCATGCAGAGTACCCTCTGGTAATGGTTGAGGTTTGCAGTCTTTGCTGCTACTACAAATGTTTCAGGCAGTATGGCAGTGAATGCTAATGAGGATTGTAAAGTTAACCATTAACTCTTTCATTCCTGAGATTTTTTGCCATTTTTTCCAAACTTGTAAGTAAAACCTTAATGGCCATGTATGATATATCATTTGAAAGGTCTTGATGAGTGCAGTTCTTATTTCATATCAAAATTGGGGAAGGAAACCACTGCTTTGACATAAACAGGGTGAAATGTCAAAGTAAAAAAGTTCAGAAATGCCCCAATTTTCAGACATACTAGGAATACCCCCAAACAGCTTATTTTGAAGCTCTCAGCTAATAGAGTAACATGGGCTATGTCTCACACTGCAAAAGGTACAAAACAAAAAAATGTCAAAAGTTGCAGGGGTGGACAACCATATCATAGATAATAGGGGGGTACAATTTTATTCTAGAAATGAACTGATATTTTGGAGACAATTCATGTCGCAAAATTTCATTGAAATAGACCAAATATTAACAATTTTATGAACTTTTTATGTTGGTTGACGAAAACAGGAGTGAAAGGGTTAAATTTGTTATAAGGAGAATCCCGGTGAGCAGCTCAGGGAATAACCAACCTAATATGTTGCTTTTTAGGTCGTTTTTTATTTTTCTTGCTCAGATTTGTCCATTTTTGGCATTAGTTAAAATTAGTTAAAAAACATTGTTCAGAATTTTTTCTGTTGTTTTTTTTCCATTGTTTTCGAGAAATAATGTATGCAAAAAAAAAATATCTGCATGTCTCCCGCTGAATCCCGATCAGAAAAATGAATCCCAAATTTTACCCGAATTTCTTGATTTTATGCTGAGTTTTCACTTCAGATGGCCAAGTTTGGGCATGTACCACACTGACTAAATCTCACTCAAGTAAAAAAAATATCACTTCATTTAATCATCACTAGTCAGCCACTAAGTTTCACATTAACTTCCTTACAGACCTCCTAGGAAGCACTCCCAGGCCTCCACTGCCAGCTCATAGCCTTTGCCCACCTTGCCCAATTTCAGCCAGCCAGCAAGAATTCATTTCGAGCTGCCCAAAGCTGTATTTCAAGTGCCTGACCACATATAGCGGACCTACTAAAGCTTATGGCACGTGGTTTAACATTTGTCAATTAACAGATGTTGTAACTGTAGTTCAACAAATGTTGAACAGTGTATCATAACATTTTGAATGTTGAAATAGGCTCTCAACACGTTAAACCGTGTATCATGCCATGTTGAATGTTGAAATAGGCTCTCAACATGTTAAACCGTGTATCATGTCATGTTCAATGTTGAAATAGGCTCTCAACATGTTAAACAGTGTATCATGCCATGTTGAATGTTGAAATAGGCTCTCAACACGTTAAACTGTGTATCATGTCATGTTGAATGTTGAAATAGGCTCTCAACATGTTAAACAGTGTATCATGCCATGTAACAACCACGCGATTTCGACTCTGCGGGTGGGGGTGGGGGCAGTGTGTGTATTGACTGGCGACAAAATTTGTCTTTTGCCTCCCTTGCAGTCTACTTATTGCGTGTGGTTGTTATTTTGAATTGGCCAATGAGAGTGCAGAATGTCGTATGATCGTGGTCACGCTCCAGCGGCCGTAGTCACTCTACTACAGGGTGTTTGACAAAAGTTCGTTCCGATTTGTTTTCTTCTATCGTTTTATTATTTATTTAAACTACCTCTTTAAAAATTAGGTATATTATTTTTTGCTTATTTTTCATTCGATCATTCAAATTATTAGTAACCAGAATGCCCGCCTTTATTTTTAATGACATTTTCTAAGCGCCTAGGCATAGAATGTGCGAGTTCCTTTAGCGTGTCAAGAGTCACATTTTTCCATGCAAAGCGTAGTCGCCTTTTCAGCTCTTTCATCGTTTTGGGGGCTGGATCTTTGTACGTTGTCTGGTCAATGATACTTCAGATGTTCTTAATGGGATTGAGATCAGGAGAGTTCGTTGGCCAGCTATCCTTGGCTATAAAATTTGGCAAATTTGTTTGACACCATGTCTGAGTTGCCTTTGAAGTATGAGCCGGTGCTCCATCCTGAACGAATGTCATCTCTTTCTTTGAGCTATCTCCACACCATTATGCTCGAAACTTCGATAGTTTTCTGATAAAGATTCTTGGCAATCATTCTTGTTGAATTGTTCTGTTTGTACTTCGCTTTCTCGATTGATTTTCAAGCACAATTGGTCAAAACAGACGGTCGTCCGCTTCTTGGTTTGTCTTCGTAGCACTCTCTTTTCGACCACTTGTTCACCCAACGTTCCGTCTTGTTAAAAAATTTAGCGATTTCTTTGACTGAATGACCAGATGATCGTAATATGGCTGCTTGAGCTCTAGCATAAACAATGTATGACTTCATTTTCGTGACAGAGAAAACAGAAAGTTCAGGAAAAAAATCAGAGAACAACAACAAATTCGGGAAAGGAACAACATACACAAAGGACGCGAAAAAATGGCAGGAAAACGCGTGTGTGCACATTTGGCACAAAAATTGAAACAAAGGCATCTAGTAGACAATATTGCTATTGCCAGCTATTTTAATAAATTCTCTACCTCAATTTATTAAAAAAGTTCTAACAAACAATTGATTTGTTTAAAAAATTAACAACTTTAAATCGGAACGAACTTTTAAAACACCCTGTAGCTGAGCGGCCGGGAAGATTGCAGAAAACCGAATATTATTTGAAATTTCTCCCCCTAAAATTGCAGTGCGATCGCCGAGACGAGTCGATGTGATAGGAAATTTATGTGGCCTTATGCTGTGGTGTTTTTATGGTGATTCGGTCCGTCACTTTGTGGTGAAAGAGCGATTTGTGGGACGAGGTCGCCGGGAGTCACCGGCCTTGCTTCGCTTTATTAATAGAAACGACAACCAACGACATCGCAAAAACTCGTAAGTCACAAAACCGTCTAAAATGGACATTATTTGCGCCCAAATTGCATACAAGACACAACGAATGTTGAAATAGGCTCTCAACATGTTAAACAGTGTATCATGTCATGTTGAATGTTGAAATAGGCTCTCAACATGTTAAACAGTGTATCATGCCATGTTAAATGTTGAAATAGGCTCTCAACATGTTAAACAGTGTATCATGCCATGTTAAATGTTGAAATAGGTTCTTAACATGTCAAACAGTGTATCATGTCATGTTGAATGTTGAAATAGGCTCTCAACATGTTAAATATTGTTGAATGAAAATGGAGGCATGATCTATTCTGTTCAACAAGTTGCATTCATATCAAAACAGGAAACATTTGACCTCTGGTTGCAGCTCATGACATCTGAGATGTTGTCTCTTTATTATGCATTGCATGAACAACCCTCCCAATAGCTGGCTGGAAACTCCAACTGATTCATTAAAATATGTTTAGTACCTTGGTAAGTTTTTAGTACTCTGCCTTGCCCCATCTTGTAATCCCACAATCGTATGATGCTATCAAGGGTAGACATGAGCAGATATTTTCCATTTGGTGAGATCCTGACATGTGATATGGGCAGTTGTAAATTTTCATTGGACAAGATTGTTTTTAAGCAACACCCAGACAATACGTCCCACACGCAGCATTTGCCATCGTAGCTGCACGAGATGACAAGTGTTCCATCCGGGTTAAACTGTACTGCAGTGACTGCACCTCTGTGACCAACTAAAGTTTTGAGACAAGAACCTGAAAGACAACAAGGTTCATGTATTTATAACAGAGTTTGCTGGGAATTCAAAGTATTAATGACAGGCAAGGTAAAGGTAAAATAAATATAGACTATAGTGTTGAAATCATTTTATGGAGGCAGGGTGGTCTGGTGGTTAGCACAACAGACTTTCAACTTGAAGGTCGGTGGTTCAAGTCTGGTATCTGCCGTCATGTTGTTTCCTTAGACAAGAAACTTTGCTCCACATTGTCTCTCTCCACCCAGGTGAATAAATAATGCTGGGGGGTAACCTTGTGATGGACTAGCATCCCATCCAGGGGGGGGGGGGGGGGGTAGTAATACTCTCAGTTGCATCATGCTACAGAAACTGGGTTAAGCTCTGGCAGTTGTGAGCCATTAGGCTTGTGAAGACTTACCTGACCTATGACAGGTACAGCTGTATAACCCAACTCTCCAACTGTCTGTGAACACTTGCTTTTACTCCAGAGAGTAGATGACCCCAGACTATTTGAGAATCTTGAAAATTTGGTCTTATCAACTGAGTTGATAAGGCAAATTAATGGCCTCCATAAAGAGATTCAAAAGCTGACAATTTGAGTGCTAACTCTTTGCAATTCACTCTGATGTTCAATTAAGTGCTACTGCTTCAAACTTCAGCTTTTGAATCTGTATGGTGGCCAAGTTACCTTGTCAAGTTAGTTGACAAAACCAAATTTTCATGTTTCACTCCCCCACTGTGGCAGGACCTCAGTTCTTTACAAACAAACACCCTTATTTATTTGACTAGAAATATGTTTCTCACAGAACCTCGCAAAGCTGAGGGGAAGATGCACTGCAAAATTTTAGCGATGTGGGAGGGGGAGATGAAATTTCTGATTTGACTGGAGAGGTTGGGTTGCATGCCTGCAAGGGCCCCCAAATTTATTCATAAATTCAGGCTATAACAAGTACACAAACATCTCATCATTGTAGTCATCACTCATTTTATGCATCTTTGCATCCATCCTTCAAATCCTTTTTCGCAGGGGAAGGCAGTTAACCTTTTGAAGGAAATAGATCTGTTTTCCCAAAATAGTGTGAAATACTTCTAACCTCCCTCTCTCTCTCTCTTTGAGTTCTAAGGACGAGGTTAACTATATACCTTCAGAGACGTCCCAGATCTTTATGCTTTCGTCAAAAGACCCCGAAACAACCAACGTTGTATTGAAATTGAAACTGCAACAGAAAGCGTAGTCTTGGTGCCCAAGAAGGCTTTTAACGCAAGTTTTTGAGGAGCAGTCCCATATTTTAACACTAGTGTCATCTGAAGCCGAAACAAGCAATCGGCTCTCTGAATTCCAACACACTTCAGACACTTCAAGCTTGTGGCCTTTCAATGTTGCCCCCAAATTTCCCGCGATGTCCCATATTTTGATCAGTTTATCTGCGGATGACGAAGCTATAAATAGCCCATTTGGACTAAATTTCACGCAAGAGACCCCTTTACGATGAGCGGAAATGGATAATTCTTCTTCAGAGTTAAATTTGCGGCCCTTTTCAGTCAATTCATTATTCTCATCCATAGATAGATCCACAGCGACCAAACGAAACGTCGGCCGCCATTTTGCTACCAATACATCTCTACCTCACCCCCGAACGTACTAGTTTTGTTGCTTGATCTCGAGGCTGGGAGCAAAAGACAAAATGGCGGCCGTAGCGACCAAACCTCAAACGAGATATTTTACCTGAAACATCCTTTTACAACGTCTGGTGTAAAGTCTAGTTCGTTTCATCGAAATATTTATGCTATAAGCTGAAAATTGTGCAAGAAATTTCGTCTTCAAAATGGTAAGATATTTTTTTTTTGTGAGTATATTTGTTGTATGGCAACCAACAACAAAATCAATAACAAAAATACATCAAATAAGCTAAATGTTAATTTCATAATAATTGATATAAATGGTATGCTTCTCGTTCTACCTTTTGAAACTTTGTGTTTCACTAAAAGCTGTTTACTATCCAAATCATAAGAAGTAAACGAAACCTGGTTTTAACCGTATCTTGCAGATGCTTTCAAGGACCAAGCCGGCCGTGGGGCCCGGCTCTGGAAACACTGTCTCATCTGCCAAGGACTCGAAAAAGAAACGAAAATTGCTCAAACTGGAAGATTTTTTGCAGATGCGAGACTACACTGGAGCAAGCACTCTTTTAGAGGTAGATTGTACAGTAGATAACAATAAATAGCAGCCATGTTGGATGTCAGATGCAATTCCCAGAGGATGAAAATTTCATTTTTTTTTCCTCCAACACAGCGTGCAAAGAAGGTCGTGTTTGACAGCGTGAGACTAGCAGATTTTCCTTTTGGGCTAGTGAATTCTATCCTTTGCTATGCCCAATAGTTTATAGTTAACAAGAAGTACATGTATAGATTATGGAAATTGAATTTCTTTGCATCCAGCAACATGGTCGCTATGTACTGATGTACATGTAAACCTCCATTAAGTTTTATTGTACTGTCATGATGCAGCCAAATGCCTATGAATCCTATGCTGATGTCATGCCATGATCTTCCTAATTTTATACCAAGTGACAAAGGTGTTTGAAAGCTAAACTGTGAAAGTTACATAATTCATGTTTATACATTTTTTTCATTTTCATTTTTCATTTATTTTTGCCATTAACCACAAATAATGAAATAATACGGGACAAAGAAAACATGTGAGTTACTGATGGGGATTGAACCCTTGATGCCCTCCTGTACAATGATGTACACCATTATGATGCTTACCTCTAACCTTTGACCTATGAGACCCTCGTGGTGTTCATGTAAGAACCATTGAAACAGCCCTTGGTTCTTTGACTTTATGTAAGTCATCGCGAGATATCCTTTCTTGGTGGGACTGCATGGCCATGTGTGATTACCGCGTGTGGAATGTGGAAATAATTCCACTCTTTCTTAGAGTTCGTAAGTGAGCCTTCTGCTAAATGTACTTTGTTTATCCTAACACTATACCTGCCAAGTCTCACACCTTAGGCATGAGTCTCACGCCTGCGAGTCCAAAACTCCGATCTCATGCCTACTCATGCCTATGGAGCAATTTCTCACGCCTGATTTACATATTTGAGCTATCAGCCTTATATACTGATCGCATGATCCAATTAAAAATATAGTTACATTCATGAATATATGGCACTTTTCTGTAGGATTTTATCGTTCTGAACAGTACAATTACAGCTGGATGTTATTAAAAGGAGGTCGCTGAGGTCCATGGAAACTTCCGAATTCTTCGGAACATCTTCGGACAACTTCGGGCATTTTCGGAATAGATCGGGTTCACTTCGGATTTGGTCGGATCGCCTTCGGAAATCCTGGCACTCCCTCGAAAAAAATTCTCACGCCTATCACTCGGAAAAAGTTGGCAGGTATATAACACCCTCAGGTATTTGTCTAAGCATAGGGTCGTTGGAGTAAAAACTGGTAACATTTATTTGAAATTCCTGTATTTCATTGTTATGTTTCTCCTTACAATGTTTCCACAGGGCCGATCGCTCTTCCGTATTGCTGAGTGACTTTGTGTGTTCCTTCCCTTTGGTATATGCCCCTCTGGAATATATATGCCCCTAATGTCCCTAAAAAAATTGCACCACACCGCACCACACCGCACCACATGTCATTGTACATGTATGTGTACACATCAAGCTCATTAATGTTGGTTGGGATCAATGGCTCTCTCCATTACATGTATTACTGCATTCTCTTTCAGTTTAACAGAAATTCTGGAAAGGTCAGCGAGGAGACAAATCTTTGGATTGCATACACAGCATTTCATTTAGGAGATTACAAGAAAAGCATGGAGGTAATAAAAACATTTGTCCATACATCAGAGCTCTAAGAAAAGCCCATTCAGTCATCCGAGACAAGTAGATTTTCCTTTGGAGCAAGTACAGTAGCTTTTCCTACTTCAGCCTTACTTGCCTGACAGACAAGGCAAGCTGTCTCCTGACTAACTATTTGATTCAAAACAAAAAAGTAAACTTTGACAAGCATGTAACTGTCCAAGCCAAGCAAAATTTGAGAGCTGCTTAATGTCCAAAGGGCAAGCTGGAATTCAAGTTTTTTCAAGCCCTGTACATGTGCATGATTTGTTTTTTTTTGACCTGTCAATTTGTAATTAATAAAAATATTAACTTAGAGAAATGTAGCAATAATTATTTTGAATGTTTGAGGGGAGCTCCAATGCTTGTTTATCTTAATTTACATCTCTCTGGGTTCTTAATAATTAATAAGTATTTCAGTGGTTGACTTGATGTGTTGTTATACTTTTAGGAATACTTGGCACTCACCAAAAGTGAAGCTTGTCATCCAGATGTTTGGGTTAATTTAGCTTGTTGCTATTTTTTTCTTGGAATGTACAAGGAAGGTGATGAGGTGGCCCTGAAAGGTATTGTAACTTGCATGTTGGATGTACATTGTACAGGTCACTGAACTGAAATTTATAGTGCCAGCTAAAATTAATAAATTATGGATGAATTGAAAACGGAGCATAACTATGTTGAATTTTAGTCTGGTTTTTTTTCGTCCAAATGAGCTGAAGTTTTGCACGTGGTCTCCAATTTAATAGAAAACCACAGCCCTGTCTTTTTTCCCGCTGGTTTGTACTTCCTTTTCGAGTAAAAACACATGCAAATGGAATGAACAACTACATTTAGCAGCTGTGGGATGCTTCGCTGATTTCATTGTTCAGGAAAACAAAAGGTTTTTTGTTGGACTTGTTCAACAAAACAACTCAAAAAGCGCCGCTGAGTTTTTTGCATACGTTTTCACTAGAAAATGAAGCACAAAACAACGGAAAATAATCATGCTCAGAATAAACATGTTTTGATCATGATTCGCGCAATGCACCACTTGATGTGAACAAATTTTCATAGTGAAACATGTTTCATTTGGAATCAGACTAAACATGTTTGCTCTAGTGTGAATACAACACATAATTTAATAAAAAAGAAAAACTTTCAAAGAACTTGTTACAAATCAACTCCTGGCTAATGTGGAAACCTCACTATTACTGACAGGAGTCTCAGTGATTTTATTTTATATTAATTTATATTTTTTCTCCTTTTTTTGTTTTGCTGTTTGCTTTTCATTTGAGACAGTACTTGTCACGTATATAATATTGCATGCATCCAGTTTATCCTGTCTGTATAAATGCATGATCACACCTGAGTCATACCCCGTTTTGCAGATATGGCAGCCATATTGATTTTGCCACTAGGGCATCCCATAATGAACATTTATATTAATTAATAACAAAGTCATATATTAATTTAAATAGTCATTATGGGATGCCTTGGGAACACAATCATTATGGCTGCCGTATCTGCGAAATGGGGTATGTAACCAGACTGAGTCATCATGCATGTTTTTAACTAATAATGTGGACTAAAATGAAATGTAGCTCAGTCCTTACTCTAACTAAATGTTTGTTTAGGTCCAAAAAGTAGACTCCAAAACAGATTGTTGTTTCACCTCTCTCACAAGGTAATACAAACAATTATTTGCCTGTCATAACATTGTAACATTTGAATCTTCTGTTATATAATAAAGGACCTTTATTTTTAATGCTTGAGCATAACTTGTTAGTGACTAGTTTTCCCTGTTATTACATTTAACAGTTTAATGATGAAAAGAGACTCATGGGGCATCATCAGGCCTTGCAGGATATTATAGAGGACCAGGTAGGACTAGATTACATGTAGTTTAAAAATGATAACTAAAGGTAAAACATCCACACAGTTTAGAGGATTTTACCCACATTACAATGAGCAGTGCAATAATTTATTGACATTTTTTTTTTACTTTGTAAATAGTATACATGTATTGATTACTTGGATACAAGTTTAGCAGTCATCACTAATGCTGTGTTTGATGGATTTTTAATCAAACAGTTGAGTCTGGCTTCTATTCACTACCTAAGAAGTCACTACCAAGAGGCTATTGACATCTACAAGAGAATTCTTCTTGACAACAGGTAGCAGAAGATTTATTCTGCCTTTATTTGCAATAGCCCTTTGTGGATTTACCATTATGAAGATCTTGATTTTTTAAGTCTGTTCTAATGATGTTAATCAATCAATCAATCAATCAATCAATCAATTGATCAAACAATATTTCACCAATCAATCAATCAGTCTATCAATCAGTTATTCAATCAATCAATCAGCCAATCAGCCAATCAATCATTCATTCATTCAGTCAGTCAGTCAGTCAATCAATCAATCAGCCAATCAATCATTCATTCAGTCAATCAATCAATCAATCAATCAGCCAATCAGCCAATCAATCATTCATTCATTCAGTCAGTCAGTCAGTCAATCAATCAATCAGCCAATCAATCATTCATTCAGTCAATCAATCAATCAATCAATCAGCCAATCAGCCAATCAATCATTCATTCATTCAGTCAGTCAGTCAGTCAATCAATCAATCAGCCAATCAATCATTCATTCAGTCAATCAATCAATCAATCAATCAATCAGCCAATCAATCATTCATTCAGTCAATCAATCAATCAATCAATCAATCATCCAATCAGCCAATCAGCCAATCAGCGAATCAATCAATTTGAATAAGAATATCCTGCATTTTTATATATTTTAGTACATACTGTTACAGTATAATGTATCATTTTTTACAGGGATTATTTGGCCTTAAATGTGTATGTTGCTCTGTGTTACTACAAACTGGACTATTATGATGTCTCCCAGGCAAGTAGAAATTCAATAAATGTTCTGTAATTATTAATATGTCCTTTTATGTGCAAATAACTGTACATTAAGTTCCTTGATTAAAGTGTAGTGTTTCATCTTTATTGTCCATAAGTAATCCACTAAACTGATTCATACTGTATTTTGTGTTTTAATGTAGGAAGTCCTTGCAGTATATTTGCAACATTATCCTGACAGGTACATATAACTTGTGCTGTTATGCTCAGTTAAATTCATGGTTCAAATTAATTGCAGTGGTTTCTTTTTTCTTTTCTTTCTGAGTTGCTGGATGCTTGCCATGAATATACCTCTTTTTATCTAACTACAAATTTAAGTTATATTGTGCATGCATGGGAAACAGGGCTAGCATAGAGGTGAGAGCACTCACCTCCCACCAATGTGGCCTGGGTCTGGGGTCATATGTGGGTAACTTGTGTTGAGGGTCCACAATAGGGTTCTTCAATCCTGCTATCCTGACCAAAATTTTCCCTCGATCCTGTAATCCCAATGGTTTTTTCAGTTAATCCCGATCCTCATTCACAGCATGATGTTTAAAAGTCACAAATTTGTTTGGCTATTTCCAACATTTACAAGCATTTTCTTTGTCCAAACTGATAAGTCATCAGACTTCCCAAATCTTGGTTCATCAAAGGGACATTTCCTGAATCCCAATTTTTAATATTGCCAAATCCCGCATACTGTTCATAATTACAACCCCGAATCTCACTCCCATTTTCCTCCAAGATCCCAAATCCCGGCCTTCAAATAAGTCAAAAGACAGATTCCGAAAAACCTGTTGTGGACCGTTTGTATTTGTTGTTGGTTCTTGTTTTTGCTCCAAGGGTTTTTTTTTCTCTGGGTCCTCCGACCAGTTTTTCTCTCCCTCTACAAAAACCAACATTTCCATATTCTGATTTTGAGGGCCACAGGTACAGTGTATGTCAGTCACAAGACTGCAAAGTGTCACCCTCGTTAAACACAGTTTAGTTAGTTGTTTATTCAATGGACATCAGGTTACTCATGGCCAGACCCTGGCTTATCAGACTGGTCAATTCTAAAAAAAAAATAACTTAAAGTTATGTGGCTGTGGTATTGGTATCATTTATTAACTGAATGGTATGGCTGGCCAATTTGATTGAATGTTGTAGGTCACACCCTCAACTTAACACTAATTTATTAACTACATACATTGTAAAGGGGTTTCATGTATAATTTACATACTATATAGCAAGTTTCACCTAAGCATACCTTTCTAAGAAGGTATAAATATCTCTACATTTTTATGTTTTGGCCTGATTTTTTATTCACAGTGCAATTGCTGTAAACTTGAAAGCCTGTAATCACTTTAGACTGTACAATGGAAAAGCAGCTGAGGTAAGACGTAAAACACTTTAATTTTTCCCCATAAAATCTCAAAAGTACTGACTGATTGAAAGATCCAGAGATCTGCCAGTTATAAACTCGAGTGTTCGTGAAGTTTTTTAATTTATGATTCCCCATAATGTGAAATTTCTTTTTTCTCCACTTGTCAGGCAGAGCTAAAGACGTTACAGGAGACAGCAAGTCCTTCATTCAGCTTTACTAATGATCTTATCAAACACAATCTGGTTGTGTTCCGAGGTGGGGAAGGAGCCTTGCAAGTGTTACCACCGCTGGTTGATGTCATTCCAGAAGCTCGTCTAAACTTGGTGAGTGCTTCACAATGAAGCCTGACATTAATTAGATATCCAAGTAACTTTGTCAGGGTTTTCCTTCAAATTCTTTCTCTTGGGAATCTATTGGGGACTATCTTTACTTACATGTACATATAAGCTATTAATAATTAATAGGGGTGAGTGGAATAAAGCCCTAAGTGAATTCTGATCAACTGCTAACCTCTCCTTCCAGTTTGTCTTGTATATGCTCATATAACAAAAGAAGAATTTGGCCATAGATCAGGAGTCACTTAGGGCCTTATCCCAAACTGGAATAAGGCCCTAAGTGACTCCTGATCTGAAACCAAATTCTCCCTTTGTTACATGAGCATATACAAGACAAACTGGAAGGAGAATCTAGCAGTTGATCACAAGTCACTTAGAGCTTTATTCCACTCAAAATAATTTTTGTTTGAAATAATTTTTATTAAGGCAGATGATTGCCATAAAAAGGCGGGAGTTGTATGGTTATTAGCAATCTGCATACAGGAGAATGATTTCAGTTTGTTGCAGCAAAAACAGAATGTATACAAACAGAATGTATATGTTGTGGTTCAATTTTTTCTTTGGTTTAAAAATTTTCAAACCAGTTTGATTTTTGTTTTCCTTTGTCTTAGATTATGATAATGAATCTGAGACAAAGGAAAATAAAAATTAAACTGGTTTGAAAATTTTCAAACCAAAACAAAAATTAAACCACAACATATACACTATATTTTAATTAAAGTCTTTTTGTTGTGTTATTCTAACTTTAAAGTTGGAGCAAACTGGAGTTGTTGTGGTTCAAATTTTTAAGAAAATTTTTAAACCAGTTTAATTTTGATTTTGATTTGTCTCGGGATTATTCTTATAATCTGACACGAAGGAAAACAAAAATCAAACTGGTTTGAAGAGAAAAATTTGAACCACAACATATCCCTTTTATTGTTCTGGACCAAAATGTGATTACATTTACTTATTATATTTATTATTCATCAGGTCAAATATTGATCATCAAAAAACTAAAAATACCCCTTTTTGTTTGCAGGTTATCTATTACCTAAGGCAAGGTAAAGTTCAAATAAATATACACTATAGTGTTGAAATCATTTTAAGTAAAAAGGGCTCGAAAAGTGCTTTATTGTGACTCATGATAGTGTCTTAACATATAGGGAGGCTACATGTGCGGTGTGCTTGTGACAGGTAGTGATGTTTCTCTTTAGATCACTGCAGTCACTCCGCTCGTTCCGCAGCAACATAATCAGGATTTAAGAGAAATATATAAGAAAAAAATATAAGCTAGGAAAAATTTCGAACTGATCGCTTTTTACCAGAATTCACTGCGCCACGAACACATTTTGCGCCACGAACAATAGCCTCGCTTGCTGCTTCAAGCTGTTGGCTGTGAGATTTGTAATATTTTGGTCCAACATGTCCCGGTCGAAATCGGAACTGAAGTGTCGAAGACTACCGTGAGTTGAGCGAGGACTGTGAGGCATGGTGATAGGACCGTTGGATAGCAAAGATTTTCAAAACTTGTACAGAATAAAAGACAAATTTATTTTGAAATCACTCCGACAGCGGTCGATGAGACTGAACTAAGCTGAGAGCGTGGGGACGCGAAACCTGAGCTGAGTGCGTGGAGATGCGAACACGATACGGCTAGCTACTAACGCAACATGTTCAGTAATTAACCTAAATGTTCACACCTTCCTCGTGGTGAATCCGTCCCCTTTGATTCTACAGACATTGCAAGAACTTGATGCGTGAATTACAAAACAAAATTAGTCTTATCAGCTGGAGTTTTCGTCGATTCATCCCAGTTACATTTGATTTGCTTCCCCTCAAAAAACGAAAGAAAAAATTCTGTAATACCAGCGAGACGATAAAACAGCATTATTACAACAAATGTACCGCAGCAATTACTATCTTTTGGATACACTAGTATTACAGTATATCAGTCTATAGCCAGTCATAGCACTAATCCTGACATGTATTAAATGCCTTACAGATGATGTTGTGGAAGCATATAATCTGATCAAAGATCTTGAACCTACAACTCCTCAGGTAACCAAACAACCATGTGAACACTTATCTTAAATTTCACAGACAGTGGCAAACATATGCATTAAATACAGTAAGACAACAAGAATGAGGAATGTAAAAAAAGGCATCTGGAGAGAAAGTCAAGCTCTGTTTGGTTGTAGTTAGTTGAATGAAGGTGAGGCGTCAATAATTTTACATTTCTGCCATGACATTGTACATTGCAGGAGTACATCCTCAAGGGCGTGGTCAATGCTGCCTTGGGACAGGAACAGGGCTCTGTAAGTACTGCTTACACAAAAATTACAACAAAGGCTAACAGGAAATCTTTTTTATTATTAATTTCTGTACAGCACTTCATTTTTTTCTATATTAATGAGTTAGAATGGTGAAATACGTTTTTCTGCAGTTTCTTAAGATCCAGGTAAGAAATATTTGTCTTAATTTTTAGAGAGAGCACTTGAAGATTGCTCAGCAGTACTTTCAGTTGGTGGGTGGATCAGCCAGCGAGTGTGGTGAGCTGTTATGTTTCTGTAACACTTGACTTGTTTTAATAGTGTTATTTGTCGGTGCAAATATTGTGTCACTTGTCATATACCAGTAGTCAGAGGATGTTTTTAAGCTGGAAGCTGTGGATTTTATCGGTCAGAGAAGTTTCAATTCGAAACCTTCATGGTTGATTAGTGTGCATATTAAACAGATTTAAAATATTTTCTAGGTTCCTTTCATTTCCATGTCTGTATTATGGGTTTCTTATTAATCTTCAACTTGCTTTTTGTTCATCACAGATACCATCCCAGGAAGGCAGTGCATGGCGTCCTGTTTTTTCCTCCTGAAACAATTTGAAGATGTTCTTATTTATTTGAACTCCATAAAGGTAAATATTTACAGCAAGCCATTTTCTGCATTATGTAAAAAAATGAATTAATGAAGTCGCTGAGTTGAACTTCAGTAGAGATTTCGTGATGAGAATAAAGCCATTACCGTTGGCCATGGCCACTTACAGTGAATAAATAGGCAGACGTTTGCGACTCTTGGCTTCTTGGTCTTTTGGAAAGGCAAAATTGCTTACTCCAGACTTGGAGTTGTTGCAGCACAAAACAGCATGCTTTCATAAACACTTGAATTTCCCACAAGTTCAATTTCCGATAATTTTCACGATGTTTTCCAACCGCCATACGATTTCCCAGGGTCAGGAAATTAACTTTGATTATCTCTACGACATATTGTCCAATTTGTTTAAAACTTCAGAATATGACTTGTTTATTTGGCCCATTATGTACAAGGTATGCACTAAAATTAGCGACAATTGAAAAAGGCAACCTGCAATGACTGACCGCCACTAGCAATTGTCCATGCCCATACTGGCATACAATGTAAATTGAGCAGTTAGGTTTAGCCATTAGCCTTGTCTGCTCCTTTTGAAACTAATCCATATGGAAATTTGTTTTTTTATTAACTGAGTTTGATAAGGTAAATTGGCCACGGTAAAGAGATCAAAAGCTGCATTTCGAGCGCTAGCCTTTTGTCAAAGCGAGTCTGACGAATGGCGAGCGCTCAAATACGTCAGCTGTTGAATATCTTTACCCTGCGTGGCCAATATACCCCATCAACTCAGTTCATAAAATCGCATTTTCATGTTTCTCTCTCATCCCCGAGCAACACCACAGTTTCTTTAGAAAATCACCCCTTTAAACTATAATAATATGGGGTCGCATAAAGAACCCGCGGCACTGTTCAAAAGAAAAGGAGATGTATTTATTGTAGTTTAAAATAAATTTTACGTCAAAATAATTTCAAACTAGTTCAGGTTTTCTTTTCTTTTGTTCCAGATTTATTACCATAATCCTAAGAAAAGTAAAAATCAAACTAGTTTGAAATAATTTTAGCCTAAAATCATTTTAAACTACAACATATCCATGGTGATACGGTCTATTAATAACACTCGTGGACTGATAGCAGCTGGTATGGGTGTTATATTTATTACATGCTGAAGCTTGATTTCATTGCTCAATAAACGTGGAATGTGCACTTCATGAATGCATTCAGTAGTGATTACCATTTCCATTTCCAAATCTTAACTGATATCACTTTGTTTTTGTTCACAGAGTTACTTTTACAATGATGATACATTTAATTTCAACTACGCTCAAGCCAAGGCGGCTGTTGGAAATTTCAAGGAAGCTGAAGAGGTTAGTGCAGTTGACAACCTTTTTATAAATCTTTAGCTAAACGGCGACGAAAGTGAACGCGAGTTTTGGAAATCATGCCAACTTGCGGATAATCTTGCTTTGGATGGCCAATATTCACAAGTGGTCGCATAGATTGCTTTTCAATCGAGTGTCATAGAGCGGTTTTCAATTGAGTATCGAAAGAAATTTCGCGATTGCTTTGGTTTTGCATTGCTACGCTCTATGATTAGCTAAAAAATCTCGCGCCTTTTTATCAGCCGATCAGAAGTAAAACCAAAACCAATCGTGACTTGCCTACACGGGTTTTCCCGCGCTTGGAGGCTGCTACATGTATTTGCTTCGAGTTCTGATTGGTTCATTGGATTGTCTTCGTCTGTTGTGATTGGCCAAAGTGATTACTTTGGTTTTGGTTTTACGACACTCAATTAAAAGCCGCTCTAAAACCAAAAACCAAGTAATCACTCTGGCCAATCACAACAGACAAAGACAATCCAACGAACCAATCAGAATGCGAAACAAATACATGTAGCCGGCGCCAAGCGCGGGAAAACGCGTGCAGGCAAGTCACAATTGGTTTTGGTTTTGCTTCTGATTGGTTGAGAAAGTGGCGCGAGAATTTTTAGCCAATCACAAAGCCTAGCAATGCAAATACAAAGCAATCACGAAATTACTTTGGACACTCAATTAAAAACCGCTCTTTTGTTTGCAAGTCACTAAAGTCAATGCAGCCTCTGCTCATGCTGAGTGAACACCACTAAGAGAAAATTGTGTGGACAAGTCAGCGTGTGAATTTGAGCCTCGACAAAAGTGGATGCAAGTCAATTTGTGTTGACTTGCATCTATGTTTTTAAGACTCCCTCAGTTTGTTTGACATCGGCGACGATGTTTTGGATTGGTCAGGGCCCTGTTCTAATGCATTGTCACGCAACTTAGCATTTTGGTAACAATCACAAAAATCTCAAACTCCGGCTCGACTATCCCTGAGAGAAATGGTGATGGATGCCTGGAGCCTCATGTTTTACATCTCGGAGCCGTGTTTTTTTTTAGGCCTGAGTCCTGGGGTCCTAATCCTTTCGGGACCCTGTGAAAGTTATAACCAGTAACGGAACTTATTGTGACCAAATTCTTTAATTTCTCCTTTTACTTCTTTCTAGATATTTCTTCTTATTCAGTCGGAGAAGATAAAGAATGACTACACGTACCTGAGCTGGCTGGCGCGATGCTGTGAGTGAGCTTCATTGCATGTGGATAAACCTATAAGACGAAATAAAATCAACGAGAAAAACTGATACATAGGGTTTATACATTATAAAACTGATACATTGAGTTTATACATAGGGTTTGTACATTATAAAACTGATCAATAGGGTTTATTTTAAAGAGTTCACTGTTTTGGCTGCGGCGGACAGAGTAGCTTTGAGATGAGACACAGTGTAGGAGAGACTGGTTGTTTTACTTGAGTTTTGCTGTTTTGCAGACATCATGAATCATAAGCCCCGGCTTGCATGGGAACTGTACCTCAAGATGGAGACATCCGGTGAATCGTTCAGCCTACTACAGCTTATTGCTAACGATTGCTATAAGGTGGGCTGCAGGCTCTTTGTAATGTGACGAACAAAAATCGTCTTTACTTTCAACCATAGTTTTCCTGCAAAAATTAATTTCACCAGCATGTACGCTTTGATTGGTCAGAGAGCGATTGCAGAGTTTAGCAAAGCCAAACCAAGCAAATAGTTTGTTTTGGTCTCTTCACAGAAACGAAACAGACAAGCTTGCGTGTGCAAAAGACAGTCATCACGCGCGCGGAAACTCACTTTTCACACTTGCTTGCGTGTGCAAAAGACAGTCATCACGCGCGCGGAAACTCACTTTTCACACTTGCTTGCGTGTTTACTTTCTCACTCATTACCCACTCACAGCGATTTCGGTTGAACTCAGTTTCCGGAATGAAAATGCACAGAATTATTACTATAAATCAGTTAAATCAGGAATCTAGGGCTGCTCACATACTTAATATATCCTGAATACATTATGTCAAGAAGTATTGGCAGAAATCACAGAAAAATATGCCTGAACAAGGGATACAGGTCTATTCGACAGTTATCATGGTCTGAGTCATCTACTGTTCTGTATTATAGATGGGTCAGTTCTATTATGCGGCTAAAGCATTTGATGTGCTGGAGAGACTGGATCCAAACCCAGAGTATTGGGAAGGCAAAAGAGGAGCTTGTGTTGGAATATTTCAGCAGATTATTGCTGGCCACGAACCAAGGTGAGCGAACACGTATTTCAATCACTTGATTTTTCTTGTAGATTTGTTGTTTGTTCATATTATTTTCTCTCTGAATCTTGTTTGTTGTCAATACCGTCCTGCTAACTTGTCAGCTAGGCTCAGTCATACCAGGAGAGCTTTCAATTAATACCCACAATTTATCAAATGAACTTCCATAGAGTGGCTAGGAAGAGAGATGACTGAAAAGAATATAAAGTATCCGCAATCGTGCAAAATCCCCCCGCCCCCCTTCCCGCTCACATGAATTACTTTAACATCTGCGCTGTAATAAGGCCGGTTGCATCTAACTTGGACACGTGACCAACAAGAAATGATCCGATTGGTCATCAAAGTGCGCTCAAAGTAATTCGTTTGTTACTGAAGTTTTAACGAAACCGCACTAATCGTGGGTAAAATAATCTTCTTAGCGCGCAAACTTATTTATCTCATTGCAGCACATGTCAGTAAAGCAAACTCGTTTAAAAAAAAATCTTTTTGCTATGGTTATGCGCAGTTTCATTCAAGCTCCAGTAACAAACTCGAAAGAACTAACTTTTACCGCCAAAGTTGGCGTATTTTAATGTTCAATGTTTGATGACGAATCATGCTACATTAGATACCAAATAAGGACATTTTTGACGTGTCCAGGTTTAGATGCGAGTCATACAAGCGGCGGTAAAACCTTGCCATTTTTGGTTTACACTTCTTTTTTATCCTCTTGTTAATTACAGGGAGACTTTGAGGGATGTTCTTCAAATTCTTCGTAACACAGGAAATCCTCAAGTTGAATACATCATACGTACAATGAAGAAATGGGCGAAGGAAAACAGAATACCTGTTTCATAATCTTACGGGAGACTCTCTACATAACATTTCCACTGGAAAAAGAGTTACAGAAACGTTTTGATATAGCCGCATTCGAAGACTTTCCTTTCTTTGTCCATTGTGTACTATATTCCTTGATAAGTGAGTGTTTCGGGAACGTTAGTAGTGCACTTGCAGTGTTGATTAGCAATGTTTCTTAAGTAAAGATCATAATTTATTGCTATCGTTGCGTGCGATTCAAGGCACCCAAACATCGCTCCACTTTCTGTTGAACATTCTTGTGTAATTATGTTTTAAACGTCGTGAACTATTTATAAAAAAGTATAAAGGGAAAATAATACTAATATAGGCAGGCAAAGATTAACTTAGTGCAGCTGCGAAAGTGTAGAAAGAGTTTTGCAATCAGTACACCTTGTTTTCCCCTCAATCGGATTCAGAAACGGACTGATTTACCCAGACCAGATTTGTAGAAGCATGTTTGAACAGTAAATGTACACTGCTTGGTAGGTACCCATTGAGATTTGTAAATATTAAACCATGTATGCATGCATAGACAATTGTCATATTTGTGCACTACGAGTTGTCTCCAAGTACTGAGGTACAGGGAGCGACACTCCAGTGAAGTCATAAACCACACAGATTGTCGCTGGCAAAGCGTGGCATTTTTAATTCGGGTGTGTAGAGAAAAACGCGGGAGACGGAAAGCGAAAGCTCAAGAGGAGATCTGAGACAACCAACAACTACAGAAAAACACGCATGTAGAAAAATGTCTGCGCCACGTCGGTAGCATGTGCACTGAACACAAATCACGAAGGGAGGGAGGGTGGGTCGCAAAATTTGAACTGCAGCACCGCTGCGCCAATGAGAGAGAGAGAGAGAGCACCAGGGGTAACAAACCCATTTCCACTCGACTTGAATAAATAATAAAATACTATTCAAATGGATTGGAATAGTCGAGGGAGCCAAAAAATATCACTTGCCGCGAGGAGACCAAACGCGCACCCCTTGCCTGTCTCTATCGAACGACACTCCCTAAAAATGGGATAAGGTCGGTGGATGGTCGGATCATTTCATTTTGGTAAAAATTTCGGGGACTGTGCAACACCAGCCTAGTTACGTTCCAGCCACGAATGCCGAGCAAGGGGGAGCCACGAGTTAATTCCTCGGTCCTCGCGTGACTTACAACTCGTATTCAAACGTCGCTCGGCTGCAAAAGCGCTACCTCATCCCCAGGGTCGCTCCTTGCTCTTACCCCCTCCCCTCCCAACCTCGTTCCCAGGGCTTTTAACCGCCGCCGCTCTCTCGAAGGGAAAAGCCCTGGGAACGAGGTTGCCCCCCCCCCCCCCCCCCACCCAAAAATATACAGAGTACCCCTGGGGCTCTTACACGAGATGCGGTGTTGTGGGACGGACGAAAAGCAGGCCCCGGTTGTAAGCGCTATCCAGTAGATACCAATAACAAATTCCTGTGCTATCCCCTGGATATCGCTAGCCACCTTTTTAACAACCGGGTCCAGAAGACTGACGCGCTTCGCGTTTTGCATCCATTTTCTGTTCAGTTTGAGAAGCAACATATCATCTCTGGCTATCGCTATATTTTGTCAATAAAACACAACCTATAGGTGGTTTGCAACCATTCCCTGAGGATTTAAAGGACAAGAGCGCAGCGGCCATGCTGGTGGACGGTACAAAAGAAAGTAATAGAAGTTAATGAGAAATCTTCTGTTTCATACACCAGTATGGGGCGTCTGCACGGCGGTCATGTTGTAGAGACACAAAAAGGAAACAAAAACTGAAAAATTAAGAAAAAAGGTTTATTAAACATTTTCCTTCACATATATTTTGAAAAGCGTTGCTGGAAATTGACTAATGAAATCACTTTTTAAACTGAGGTGACTTTTTCTTTGCAACAAAAGGAAAGCATGGCTGCTTCAGAGGTAACCCTTCATCCAGAGTTTAAGAAATCTTTAGGCCAGCGATGGAAGATTCCAGAGACTGAAATAATAATAAAAAAAAACATCAATCGACATCAGATGTCTTCTAGCAATGACAATACGTTGTCAAGCAAGAAGAGTCACAACTGAAGTTCAAAGAAATGTATGGCAATCAATAAGGAAAATTAATATTGGAAGCCTAGAACTGAAATAAAAAACTTCACTGCAAACTAGTCTATCTGTTTCCTAGGTAACACAGGTCCACACAGCACCACAGTGCAAGCAGGGGGGAAGGGTGGGTAGATACTATTTAGCAGCCGTTACGTGAAGACAAGACCACAATTAAAGTGCCCCTGTGATCAAATTTTTGATTTTCGTTTTTTTTTTACATTTTCGTGTACAATTAGACTTTCTTACTCGTCTTGCCAAATTTCAATTGATTACGAACATCAGAAGTCATTTTATTTTAACATTTATTTCTGAGAATTTACGACCGCCATTAATCAACCTTGTTCCAAGGCTTGGTTGCGAATGGGAGAAAGTAACGTCAAAGGCTCAAACATACCTCACGGGTTGAAATTATAATAACAATCAGCATAGAAAATTGCACTAAGAACAAGTCCAAAGTTTTTGTTTCTTTTCGCATGATTTTCAATACTTATTGTTATTTTAATTCAACCCGTGAGGTATTTTTGAGCCTTTGACGTCACTTTCTCCCATTCGCAACCAAGCCTCGGAACAAGATTGATCAATGGCGGCCGTTAATTCTTAGAAATAAATGTTAAAATAAAATGGCTTCTGATGTTCATAATGGATTGAAATTTGGCAAGATGAGTAAGAAAGTATAATAGTACACGAAAATGTAAAAAAATGAAAATCAAAAATTTGATCATAGGGGCACTTTAACAGCATCAAAATGTACTTTGGTGATACCTTGATATCCCAGATGACAATACGGCCATCAACACCTGACGTCACAAACTTTGTAGCAGCTGATTTAGGTCCACCACAGATTTGCACTTGGCTAAAAAACAAACAATAATAACTTAAAGGTCCATGTTAGTTATTCCTGAAACTGTTGGAATCAGCCATTTCAGAAGAGGCAGGGGGGGGGGGGGGGGGGGGGGGATCACAGGGATCACTATTTACTTATATGAAATTCTGGTCATTGAAGGAAGTCTTCAAAGGTAAACTCTCCACAGATGAATAGCAGAGAATGTAAAAACAATAGTACAGAGAATATCTTACGTGATGGCATTCTGATGAGTGGTCTGCACACCTTTACCAGCATCAACCTCATCAGCACCCTGTTTATCCAGAGTGCGGAACTTGGCCATGGCACTCACTGCTCCAGAGGCTTCCTTCTTTTTAGGTACATCAAGCTTCTCTCCCACAGTCAGACTGTCATTATCACCGTGGCTGAACAATATCGGGACATAGTCATACCCTAAAACAACAAACATGAGAGAATAAAGACAATACTACTCAGCAACACTTTGAGTCTGTGGATAAAATCCCACAGCTGTAAATAATAATAATAATAATAAGCATTTATAAGAACCCTTTCCCAAGGTACAAAGGCACTAGTTACAAAGTTAAAATTTATATCGAGCAGTTGTTGATCTCCTGTGTATTTTGTGGGTCTTTGGATGAAATCATAAACTGAAACAGTGCTTTCAGCAAGATTTGTCTGCACACTGATGAAGGGCTACAGTATGTCTGAAACGTTTGTGAACTAAATCACTGTCACTTGATATTATTTTTCATTTATTTTTACTATTTTTTTTTTCAACGTTTTAAAGACATTAGTTCTGTCTGCTGTTCAAACAACAACAACAACAAACAAAAAAATTATTAGACATATAAACTTAAATACAGTTGCTCTGCAAATTGGCAAAAACGCTATTCGAGGCAGGGAAAAGTAATGTAATTGAAAATAATATAGGTAAGACAATATAACAGTACAGAAGCTGATCGATAGAGCTACAGATTATTTTAATCTTTCATCTTTGCCCAAGAGAAAGCTTTGAATAGAAAGTATGTTAAATGTGACTGTACATGTACACTGTATGACTGTTGAGTGTGCACTCATTACCAGCAGTGATAATGCTCTTTTCACTGGTCCATACACATGCCATGAAAGGCAAGAAATCTCCTTTGATGGTCGCCATTTTGCACTCATTAGCTGCATTCACGACACTAATGCTGGAGTCGTGTCCAACCCAGGCAAGCTTGTTTCCTGATGCTGAGAAACTCACTCCATGCACCCAGCCACCTGAAATCAACAATTTAACACTTACAAACCAATCTTTGTCCAGTGCAACTAAATAATTGCAGCCACTTAAAATTAATATGATTTGTTTTAAAGTTTAGTTGTAATAGCATTGGCTCTCTATAGTCTATTGTTAGTCTTTTCCTCAACAAATTATTGACCTACTTCTAGTTTAAGCTGAAAATTAGACAATACATCATGTACAAGTATTGAATAACAACACACCCTTAGTAAGAACTTAGTATCACAACCCTCATGAGAAGCAATAAAAATTTTCCAATGATAAATGTCATAACCCAGCAGTTATCAGCTTATAACTTAGAGCCCTTACCATTTGTCAGAACTGTCCGACCGGACCGCTCAAGAACTGGTTGGCCAGACTGGTAAGTTTGAAAATAGTATGCACCCTTTTGATGGACCTGTACAGTGTAGGAACAAGTCTTCAAAAAGATGCTTCTAGTTACAAACGGACCAGTCTGGCCGGCCAGTTCTAACAAATAGTAAGCGCCCTTAGTTATCAAGTCATCCAATTAACTGATAAGTAATAGTAAATGGACTGAGTGGAGTACAATTCAGGGAGTAATAGGGCGAGTAATTTCAAATTGGCCGAGCGCGTGGTGCGCAGATGATTTGAAATTACGAGCATGATAACCCCTGAATTGTACGGCATGAAGTTCAATTACTAATAATTATTGCATCAACAACAAAATTCAAGAATAAAAAGTCTATGTGGACTCTTTTGTACTCAAAATGTCTAGGATATTTTCTACCAGTTTGAAAGTAACAACAAAAAAGAACCCATTTAAGTGCAGAGCTCAAAATTAAAAAAAATCCTCAATCGCAATTTGCGAGTAATTCCTAAAATTAAGTTGCAAGTTCGAAAATTTTAGTCGCAAAAAAAAAATAACTAACTACTACTACCGGAACCGGAAATGAGAAACAATAAATTTCTGAGGAAGTCTGAAAAAGTGCGCCTGTGATACACTTCTTGGAAACCGCGTTAATGGAGCATGAAATCGATGACTAAGTCATGCAACATTCAACATGAATTTCGCAGGATTTTTCGGATAAAATTACAACTACCAGTTACAAGTAAGACACAAGACTGTTGAATATAATTCCTTTATTAGCAAGGCCGTAAAACAGTCGCAAAATCGCAACTAATGGACAAATTTTGGTCACAAAAGCAAAATCTTTAGTCGCAAATGCGCCCAATACAGGCGCAACTTCGAGCCCTGAAATGCAACTGATTGATGTGTGTGCGCAATGTAGGTGTCCAGTTATAGCTATCCAATTACAAAAAGTTGTAATTGAAAAGTTGTATTGGACACCCACATGACCACACACCAATTACATAAGAAATAGGCGTGCAGATGACCAATCACAATCGCGAATTTTGTTATTGATACAATTAATGCCCAAACCCAACAGTTAGCAGCTTATAACTAAGTCATCAAGTTCAATAAGTTGACTTGGGCAAAAAGGGTAGAGTTCCTAAGACTGATGAACAACAATGAGTAAAAGAACATCATTAGCACCTGTTGGCACACCCTGATATAGTATGACTAAGGCCTATAATAACTGTGGGAGTTCAGTTCTAAAGATTTGTTTGGATTATTTACAGTATTATTAATTTACCTCTGCCATTAGAAAATTCTGACAAACAAGAACCAAAGCTGGACTTCTTGCCCCATATAGTGTCAGTGTTGGTCTTGCCGTCAACTTCCTTGATGAATGCAGAGAACACTCTGAAGATATAAAATAGTACAAATATGAAGCAAGAAAAATATTTGTGCTTTAAATAACTTCTTGCCATTTGCCAGTTCCACTGTCACATGATAGGCACAAAAAGACCACAACAATGATTCTTTAAAGCAATATTGCTCTATTTTATTTTATTTGGCTAGTCTACCTGTACATGTAGTTCTGTGAGGAAACCTGATCTATACAAGCCCAGTATGGTTTCTTTCAGGTCTCCTCGCCATCCACTCCTGTTAAATTTGTAATTCTACTATGTCATGTAATTGTGTGAAATGGTGAAATAAAAAATTATCAAATCCTGGGCAATGATTGTTACATGTATATCACCTACTGGTGTGAATTCACACAACTAACAAAGCAACAACCTTTATTGACACAGCTCATCAATACAATAATACATACATTTTAAAGCCTGCACAAGATGAAAATGTCAAAGGGCAAAACCTCCCTACCTACTGTACTTAGTAGGAATTAATCCTATTACCTAACTCTACAACCTCCAGTTGGCAGCACTGACAATAAAATTTTTTTTAATGGAAATATTGTATACAGTATTTACATGTAATCTGACAATTAAATCCATTATTTAGTACATGTACATAACAATACCTGGTCTTGAAATCAGAAGAACCAGCTGCCAGCAACAAGTTGTTGGGATGCCAGTCAAGGCTGTGAGGATCACAATACAAATCTTTCAACAATTAAGTAACAATGCGTGTAAGAAGTAGGCAATGCTCTATTGTTTCGCGGCATTTCGCTTTCCCCACAAATCATTTAGGTTTTTTTTTTACTGAGAATGCATCAACCTATGGACAACATGTTTTTATTTTAAAGTGATGTTTCTTTTGTGCTACAAGATTTCATCCAATCGTGAAACTCCAAAACAATGGCCAAGAAAGGCTTCTAATTTTACACGTTTCCCACATGGAATTTTGGTTGCATTAAAACTCAGAATAGTTTTTAATACTAGTAGTAATCATAGATTATAGTGAGTCTCCTTATCCCGTGGCACCTCGTCTTGACATACGTAGTACCTCAGTTTCAGAGGCTATGTCACGAGATATGTCACGCAGGCAAAAACGTCGGGCCGACGTCAAACAAATTCACGCTATCGCCGTGGAATCGGGCAAAAATCCTTCAATTATACTGTGCTGTGTACTCCGAAAGGTCTCAGATTTTTCCGACATATAAATAATATATTTGTCTTGATTTCATTTCGGTTTATATTCCTCCGATTCTGAAATGATACACCTCAGTACATGTCAGTATCTCAACAACGTCTACAAGAAGTTGGTCTAGAAGTTATATTCAGCATATGTTTAATCAGTTAAGCATGGACAAAGGTTCTTCTCCGGGGCTGATTGCTGTGAAATCAACCCAAAAGTTGTC
This sequence comes from Dendrophyllia cribrosa, assembly GCA_024195265.1. NCBI lineage: Eukaryota > Metazoa > Cnidaria > Anthozoa > Scleractinia > Dendrophylliidae > Dendrophyllia > Dendrophyllia cribrosa. Next base: position 42,402,256 of record JAJLRJ010000009.1, read on the forward strand.
ATATTTTCCTCTCTTCTACGAAAGTAGTGTGCTTTAATGCTGTAACGTAATTTATAATAACACGCGCAAGCGATCTCAAGGTCAAGCTACATGTAGGTCACGTACGCAAACAGTATTAGCTGCAGTAGTTATTTTGATCTGTTTTGAATGAAGTCCAGAAATTTTCATTGCTCTCTTCCAAGCGAATAAAAAAAAAAAACTACAATATTGGGTTTGTCTGCGGAGACAAACAAATTTTATTCATAACGCTCAATTATTAGATAGTGCTAGTATCAAGACGTTTCAAGATGGCGCAGATTTGGTACCGACACTTTTCTCGATTCGTTCCGCCTAGACGACGTGCTAAGCATGCTGGATACTATTGTGACGTTTCAAGATGGCGCAGATTTGGTACCGACACTTTTCTCGATTCGTTCCGCCTAGCCGACAAGATTAGGAAGCGTCTCCTTCGTCAACGCAAAAAGGAAATCAATTAGTAAACTAGACCTAGAAATAAATGCACTACCTGGTTAAGTTATGGTAGATTTTCACGTTTTAGCCAATGAGGTGGACGGTTTCAACAATATCACAATTAACACCTTTCTGCATTCCCTGCCGTTAGGTTGCCTACTTCTTACTAGGATCATTACTTAAACGCGGGGGCGCGGTATAAAAGGAGACCTTCCTTAGGAAGATTTTGATTAGTTATCGATTAACCAGCAAAGATGGCGGAGCCATTTTGAATTCTCCCGCGTGTCGCGAGAAGAAATTGGGATAGCACGATATATTGTACCTTACCATTGGTCAGAATAAAGAATACTTATAGAAAGGTTGTTTCTATTGGTCCTTGATTAAACTAATGCCTAACTAAACGCGAGGATAACGCGAAACACGCGAACAGCGAGCCGTTTGACCTTCGAGCAACCGTCGCCATGCTAGTCTGGTCGATTATTATTTGAATAATGTCTTTCATGGCCTCAAAATAATTTGTGTTTAAGAAATTATATTTGTTATTCGTTTCCAAAACCGTTCGGCCGCTGTAAAATTACATATAATGTAAGATTTTATACGATCGTTGAACCCGAAACAGCTGAAAGCGAAGTGAGACGAGGGCCGTAATGATATTGTGGATATTATGCAAGAGAAGAATGTCGATACATTTTAGACACAAACGTGTTCCGATCCCCGGCGTTCGCATTCAGGTGAGCTTTGTCTAAGAAATAATTGCGAATAGAACTTATAGCAACTCTTCAGTTTGCTGTGCAGATGCTCTCGAGATTACTGTAATGCAACATAATGTTCCTGAACAATAGATAATTTTCTCAGACATTCCGTTTTATAGTTTGAGCGAACACATGTCATTCGAGTATATTACTGCTCATTTTAATTAAATCGCCGAAATGAAGCTTTATTGTGGCTTATGCGGATTTTAATTTCTTTTCACCATGTAACTCTAGCAATGATGTTCGTATTTATATTTTGGCTTTCTTAGTACAAGGCTCGCCTCACGGGAATATCTTCGCCGAACGGTTTACCGCGGGTGGTTATGTTTACTGACGAATCCCTCCAGAATTCTCAGACTTTTACACAAACAAAGCACTAATTTCAAAGCTCCTTTTATCTAACTAAAGATACAATTTAATAGGATGTTGCAAAAGAAAAGAGCAAGTTTTAAACCTGGGAGAGAGTGGGTATATTCAAACATATAAGCAAACATAATTACTTGGCTGGCTGCCGAACATGATCGAATATTGAAGCATCGGCACAAACATAAATAGATAGATAGATAGATAGATAGATAGATAGATAATCTTTATTTAAACACGGTAAAAATTCGTCAGCTAAAAATCATTATAATACTAACACAAAGCAATAAACTAATATTAAAAAATATCTATATATGAAGAATTTAATAAATAATAAAAAGCTGCTTTCCACGAATGCCGTGCCTTATAGTTCCTCTTTGAGAAGTCGTTTAAATTGCCCAAGGGACTCAGCTTTCCTTACATTATGAGAAAGGCTGTTCCAGAGCATGGCGCCACTATAACTGAAACTATTTTTATAATAGTTTGTGCGCGGCAATGGAACATTAAGTTTATCCTCAGAGTCCCTTAGGTTGTAACTAATTTCTCGCTTCTCAAATTTAGAACTTAGATAGTTTGGAGCCAACCCGTGTAGAGACCTATAAACCATCGTAGCTCTTTGAATTTGTTGCTGGCAAGCAAGATTTTTCCATCCTAGGAGTTCTAATAGATTACCAGCATCTACGTCGTAGTCTGAATAGGTCAAAACACGGGCTGCTCTGTTTTGTAGCTTTTGTAGTTTATTCTGCAGCATCGACTGTTTTACGATGAAAAACACAAAATCACAGCGTAGATTAAGATTATATTTATCACTGATATGTAATGATTGAATTTATAGAAGAACAGGAGCAAAATGGATTCTCAACTCGCGACGGGTCAAACGGCTAACGGCCGCCATGTCTCAAATGTCTCTTATCAATTTAATTGAACCGGGGGGGACCCTTTTTATACCGCGCCCCCGCGTTTAAGCAAACAAAACTGACTGCATCTACTGTACATCATTGTATGTGAGTGAGAATTTTAAATTAAATTGACATTGTCCACACGTAATATTTCCCAAGCAAGAACAATATTCCAGTGTAAAGAGCATCAAGATTAAAAAACCTTTCCTGAGCAGGAAAGGTACATGTAACGACAGTTATAAGTTTCTACAGAATGAAACAAATATGTACCATAACACAGTTGAGCGAATTGGCTTCTTGATGTGCTTGCTGACCCACCTAAGGACAAGAAATAGAAGAGATCTATTGGTACAAATTTTACTGAAAATGAAAATAAGTCACAGTTTGCCAATTGATCACTTGCCAATCATTTTCCTTTTCAAAGTAGCAGACAGATATCAGGCGAGCACTGCTTCCTACAGCAAACTTGTCCTCTGAAGCGAAACAGTGTTATGAAGAACAGTTAACAAAAATGAAAATCAGATTCATCCCTAATGAGCTAGAATCAATGATGTTTGATGTTTCTCACCTTTTGGTGACCAAGAAACACAAGTTGCTGCACGATTGATGCGCAAAATAACAAGCATTGGCTTCCAGTGGCCATCTTGCAAATTCCAAACATAGGCATTTCTGTCCTTTGAGAAAAATTATACGCAAAAAAGCAGTTAATTATAAAATGCTACAATCATTATGAAAATAATAGCCTGCAGTACTTCAGTAATTTCTCCTAGAGCCCAACACCCACTTTCCTTGATATGATAGCTGTATATATGCAGTATGAGCAGGGTTGATAAAAGCCTTATGAACCCTGCTAGCAATGTACAGATAGCCTTGTACATTTGTCATGTATGAAATGCTTATTGACTGAGATACAAGTAGGTCAGGCTTAGTAGGAAAATATGTGGCTCTTGTTCAGTGGTCCTCCCACTCACATTAAGTGCAAGGTCTGAGAGATCATTATCAAGTCTTGTTAAAAAATAAAGAGATCTTTCAGAGCTGAGCAAGGGCAACATCAAAAGTAGAATAGCTTACTCTACTGTATATTGAGCCTATATGAGGCCTTCCAAGGGGGGTAGCCATGTCGATATGTCGTACCGCTTCCAAGTACCGATGTCGCCTAAGCAACGGTTGCAAATGTCGCTGTCGTTTTTCTTAGTGAACCCAAATGTCGCTGTTGCTTCAAGGTTTCTCTCTGGGGAAAAAAGGGAACAAATATCTCGTAGACTAGCTTCTTGGGAGAGCAATTCTAACGGCTTCTTCATACATTTTGCCACTAGCGGGAGTTGTGTTTGGCCCGGTCACCTTTATAATACTGCAACAAACGGACCGTCGCGTGTTGTGTTGATATAGATGATATGGTCAATAATGTTTAACTTTTATTGGTAAATTGTACAACTTCCTGAAGTCACTGTCTATTTTCAGTGTTTATTGTGTCACTGTAGTAATTGCCGTATTTTTGAGGCGGAATCGAGTCGCTTGTCGCTGTTTAGAATGTCTTGTATCGGCAGTTTTCGGGGCCATGTCGCTTGTCGCTTTTACCCCTTGGAAGGCCTCCTATATAATGAACAGTAACTTGGCTAAGAGACAGGCACTTATGTGAAAAATGCATTTGTCATACTACCAGAAGGCAAAGGATGAATAGCTGTTGTTAAGGACAGAACTAACCACAACATAAGATTGTTAGCAGCAGTCTCTGTTTCAATCTCTCTTTATTTTTGCTTGTTATTAATATTTAATTTTCATCAAATTATTGGTTCATATCAAATTGTCCACAAACTTTGTCAGTATCAACATCAGACACTACTAATGACTGTGATGTTCTGTACCACAATCATTAAAACTATAAGGACTACAGAAACTACACAAATCAACAATTTGAAGAAACCCATAAGGCATAATTTCCTGCTGTGGGTCCCTAACGTTCTAAAACCTTGACAACTACAGTGCAAACCTTGAGCAATGAAAAAACTCCAATCAACTGACAACTTTTTTACAGAACACACAAACCAGTGTTATTTTACTTACTGCTCCACAAGTGACAAGCCTGTTACTGTTTGGAGCCCAGGCCATCCCTGTCACACGTTGACCATGCTAAACAAAGAAGAACACAATTTTGTAAAAGTACCAAATGGTTTTAGCTGCATCTGCCACATTAGAGCGGTTTTCAATTGAGTGTCAAAAGTAATTTAGGGATTCATTTGGCTTTGCATATTTGCTACACTTTGTGATTGGCTAAAAAATCTTGGGCCACTTATATAAACCAATCGGAAGTAAAATCAAAATTAATTGTGACTTGCTTGCGTAGTTTTGCCAGCTTGGTGCCAGCTACATGTATTTGCTTCAAGTTCTGATTGTTTCATTGGATTGTCTGTGTCTGTTGTGATTGGCTAGAGTGATTTGTTTGGTTTTGACAATCCTGAACTGAAAACTACTGTATACATAAAAACAGATTTACTTTACAGACACTAAACCAATAAACCACTGCATGTTGAACGTTCATATTTCTGATTATTCAGATTGCTGAATGGCCCATTTTATGGCTCTGTCAATTCCAAGCCTGCCCATCCCCCCCCCCCCCCCCCCCCCCCCCCCCCCCCCCCCCCCCCCTGGGCATTTTCCTTCCAAAGGGTGGGGCATTTGCTAAAACAGCTCAGCCTGGGGGTGGGGCATTGTCAAAACGACATTCTTTTTTGGATTTGAAAATTCGTAATGCTTCCTTGTTTATTTTAAATTTCCTGATTGCCCCCAATATAAAAATATAAAAACTGAGTTGATAAAAGTTGTTTGGGTCCCGCACTTTTCAAGTGAACCGAAGCAGCAGACCGAACGCTTGGAATTGACGGAGCCATTAATACTAAGCAAACAAGCCATATTTAAAACAGTGCAATTATGATTAAATTTAACAATATTACTAGTCTGCAAGATTTGCTTATTCCTAAAAAGCAAACCTACATAAGAATAATTAAGATAGACCTTAATTTATAGACAGATGTTTTTTTTAAGTATCTAGAAATTTCTAGATAGTTGTAGATCAAGTAGAAATGGTTATTGCCGCCCTCACCTCAGTCAAAACAAAACCTTTGTCCCATTTGTTGCCCGCCTTCTTGTGGATATGAACAGTGTTGTCATTTGGAGAAAAGGCAATCTCTGGATCAAAGAAATATAACTCAAACATTGGCAACTATCTTTAAATATTACATCAGGGATCTCGACGAACCAAAATATACTCTCATATAAACTTGCTAAAGCTTAAAGAAACAGCAAACCGTACATTAATTATCAAGCTTAAATTTTGGATTTGGACGGAAGTGAAAATATCTGACGGAAAACTTACGACTGCAGTCCTCATTGAAGGCAAAGCAAGTGATTGGCCGAATAGACAGCTCGTAAACCTCTTTCCCCGACATCTTCAACAAATAAAATTTAATTATCACCACAAAAAGTGATTATTTCGAAGATGGTTGCTGCGGACTCTGGGCAGTCTACACAGCAAATATGGCGTCCGAGATGAACCTACTGTTTTCCGCCTTCCACAAGGGCGTGTCTTTGGAAAATATAAAGCTATTCTTTGATTGGTTTATCTGTGGAATCTGACCAATCATAACTAAGTTTAGGTTTAGCTTTTTGTTGTTGTACCGCTGTACGCCTGCTACCTGCAGTCGGCGGAGGCAGGGGGTCGGGGGAAGGCATGAGGGGGACATGAGAGGCGGCTGTATCCGCGGGATTTTACTGCGTACTAGGAAATTGGCATATTCAGCCATGCAACCTCCAAAGTATGTCGACGCCGCTCGGGTAAAAAAGGTTCTGAAATACGAAGATCTTATCCCAGTCATCGAAGAGGCTTTGGTGAATTTTTCCGCGGGTGAGAGCGGTGGAGTTGTTCAACCTGTTCGCTCTTCCGTGCAAATAGAAGACCGTGGGTATAAATTATTATTAATCAACTTTTACGCATTTTTATACTGTTGTTACGATGAGCAGAGACACAATTTGTAGTCGTGAAAGCCTACGTGGGAAAGGAACTTGGTTCACCCTGTTTCAGGTCATGCGCAAAGGAGAAGAGCTCTGGGGTCAACAACATTATGCACCGGTCAAATTGAAGCTTTGGCAAGATTTCCGTATAACCACTGCATGCACGCCATTATAAAGGAGAACAATAGCCAAAACAATAGACTGCCTTTGGGAATAGTATACATTATACAATTTTTTTGCAATTTTTTTTTTCTAAGTCTTTTCAAAATTAGGTCTAAAGTGAGCAATTTCAACAAAATTTTTCAAAGAAAATGAGCTAATTCTTCAAAAGTTCAAAATTCCCAGGGTATGCCCAAGGGGAGGGGGGGAAGGAGATGCTGAAGCTTCAATTTGACCAGTCCATAACAATATAATAACACTGGCCCCAGTTGTTCAAAAGGTGGATAGCACTATCCACCGGATAAATCACTATCCAGTGGATAAGTATTAACAGAATCCTTTGTGTTATCCCCTGGATAGTGATTTATCCAGTGGATAGTGCTATCCACCTTTTGAACAACCGGGGCCTGGTGTTTTGCATTTGCGTGACCTCGCTGTGAAATGCGTCGGCCCAAGAAAAATGGGGTACCCATGATGTTTTGCGCACTGACAAAGGATACCGCGAGTTACAGTGTCTCACTGGCTTAACTAATCTCCGGGGAGAGGGACATGCCTTTGTTACCTTAGTTACAAACTACTGATGCTTGACCTCTATGATTTATTTGTAGGCATCTTCTTGTTATGCCTGCATTCTCATCAAAAGATGATGGCCTTGCAGTGAAACTGGTTTCACGATTTTATGAAAATGAGAAGCAAGGCTGTTCTTCACTCTTTAGCAACATTATGGTTTTAGATTCCAGAAATGGTTTTTTAAAAGCAGTAAGTCGGTAATTTTCAAATTAATAGCCACACCATTAAAATTATTTCACTTCTCCTTCCATGACACTGCCTGTCTTGAACTGAGGAAATGACGGGAGTGCTCGTCGGAAATTTTCAAAAAAAAAAACCTAGAAGGTACCAGAATCTTGTTTGGTGGGCGTGGCTCAAATTCTTGTCACTCGTAGGAGGTACCAGCAATTTTAAAACGACAATGTCGTATTCTGTCATGTAATAGTTTTTTGGCTTAATGCCCCAAAAAAAGGGGGGGGGGGGACTCCCATGGTCCGTGGTCATCGGAAATTTTCGAAAAACACCCCAAAAGGTACCAGAATCTTGTTTTGTGGGCGTGGCTCAAATTCCTCTTCACTCCTAAGAGGTACTAATTATAAAACAACACATCATATTCTGTCATATTTTTCTAACGGTAGTTATTTAAGATTTGAGCACCGTAAGTGATACCAATCTACAAATTGAGACCCCTAAAAGGTATGATGAGTACCATGTCATTTCTCTCCCCCTCCTCCCTCGCACACATATGTGCACACGCACAGCACACTCCCGGGGTCTTAACTTGTTGATACAGTGTATTCTTAAACAGAAATCTGTTTCCTTTTACTACATTTTCTAAATTATTTCGTACAGAAAAAAGTAACATTCTTTTTTGACATTCTTTTTTAAGATAATGGATGGAATTGTCATCACAGAAATGCGGACTGCTGCAGCCTCAGCTGTTGCAACCAAGGTAGGAACATAAATCTAATTTTTAACTCAGTTGAACTTCTACTAATGACTACCTCTCTGAAGCATCCATTTGAATTAACCTCTACATAACCATGGCTGGCACCTCCAGTAAGTACTATCCAAAGATGACCATGCTGTTTAGAGAGGTGTGACGGCATGTCTACTATGCCCTGTGGGCAGTCTATTAAGTGACTAGTAAAGCTACATAAGCTATGATCGATGGACAAGCTGCTAAATGAACCATTACTGAGCTGAAAGAGTAATTGGAGATTGAAGTATTTTATTTTATTTTTTTTTATTTCAGCACCTGGCTTCCAAGGATGCTGGAGTACTGTGTATTCTGGGGTCTGGTCTCCAGGCACAAAGTCATGCCCAGGCCCTTAAACTTGTAAGAGATTTTACAGAGGTACATAAAAAGGCAGTTTGCTATGTTTAAGAGATTCTATGTGGTTACATTACCAAATACATTCCTTAACCTGAAAAAAAAAAAGTAAAAATAATTCAAAATCATATCATATGCTATAAATAAAATACAGTTTTATGCTGGGGTAGAAGGGGTATATATTCAATGACCTATCATCCCATCTAGGAGGGTGTGGTCCTCACTTTTTGCTTGATGCATCACACTGAAGAGAACCTGAAATATGGGTCAAATCAACCCCCCCCCCCCCCCCCCCCACCATCCCCAATCCCCTCATCCCGGACAAATAATGATAGTACATCTGCCCTTATATATGTGAATGAATAATGGCACCAAAACTGTGTGTCACCTCTTGGTCCAGACTTCAAGTCAAATTCTTGAGGGTGGGGAAGGACTGTAAAGGTTAAGTGCCACACATATGTCCTGCCCCATCCCCTCGGTCTTAACAGTGATAGGTGCATTAATATGAAATATGTTTCATCTCAAATTCAAAACTAAATTTTATCTTATTTTAAGACTCTCCCCCTTCCCTTACCACTCGAAAATACTAATTTTTTTTGCGGGCTTTACTGAGTTAAAATTTCTTTATTTAGATTAGAGTGTGGAGTAGAACCTTTGCCAATGCACAAAAGTTTGCAGATGAAATTGGTGCGAAAGCTTGTTCAACAGTGGAAGAAGCAGCATCAGGAGCTGATGTCATAGTGACGGTTACTTTAGCAACCACTCCCATTCTGTTTGGAAAATGGGTCAAACCTGGAGCTCTGATAAACTGTGAGTGATTATCTTGATATCCGGTAATCTTATAATAATAATTGTTTTATTATGCATATTCCTGAGCTGCACTTGTAAAGACAAGAGCGCGCACAAAAAAGTGATCAATGCACAGCAGTCAACTTGTAAGTAAACAACTTACGTCACTTCTGCATGCATAAAACTATTGTCTGTAGGTATGACGTAACAGAAACAGCAAGCAATAATTAGCTGCGTGCTTATAGCCAATCAAAATCGAGCTAGTGACACCAATGTATAATAATAACATTTAACCACCACCTACTTCGGTGAGCTCTGATAACCAACTTCAAAAGTTATTGAACTGAACCCCTGGAATGATTATATATTTATATATTAGTTATGTTTCTTAGTTTCGCATAATTATTTACTTATTTTATTGTATATGCTAATTTGCAGGTCCGCATCAGCTTTTAGCGGCTTTTAGCTGCCATATTTTAACCTGAGTTAACAAATAAAGTCGTATGTATGTACATCTGTTGTATTTACAGCTGTTGGTGCACCCCGGCCGACACAGCGAGAGCTTGACGATGATATAATGCAGAACAGTTTTATTGTGGCAGACAGCAGTGAAGCAGCTCTGAAGGAAGCTGGAGATGTGATTCTTTCTAAGGTCAGTCTGAACCCCTTTTTCAATCTTTTAATTTGGGGGTCATAACAAGGTAATCTGATTTTTGTGCGTCACATAAAATGGTCTATAATTCCCATTTCCCTCCCCTCCTTCCTCTTTGTACTTTTTCTGTTGCAAACAGTACAGAGTGTAACGGCCGGTCAACGGACTGTGTCCGGTCAGAATGGGAACTTGACCGGCCTTAGCTTGCTCTGCCGGTCATTTTAACCGCATGGTCACGGTTTTCTTTTTTTACCTATCAGATTGTTAGGTTTTTCAGGAAAAGACTAATACCTTATGAACGTACTTGCGTAAACGGAGACCGTCGGGAAGACAACACCAATACCGTACGACAAGTCTGATACCGTTGTGAACGTATACGAACGTACAAAGATTCTTCCTAAGGCAAAACTTATAAAAACAGCGAGGCGAAAAGGACAAAACCGCGGCTGAGGTGAAAAGTTCAATACCGTACGAACGCACTACCTTAGAGCTTACAGAAGTCCGCCGAGAAGAAAAGACTAATACAGTATACGAAAAAATGAACGAACGTACGGAGAAACGCAAGACTGATACCGTACGAACGAACGAATTACTGAGAAACGTTAAGAAGAAAAGCTGAATATACCGTCACAGGGGCGTATCTAGGGGAGGGGGGCCTGGGGTGCCCGTGACCCCACCTTTGTGAGATAACAATCTGGTATAAATTACCCTGGGTGTAACCCCTGCCGTCCTACGAACCAACGTACGGATAAACTTTGAGAATAAAAGACTAAATCGGTTTACCTTGGGAACGTACTTTAATAACGGCGAACAAAGAACCGTCGATAAGACAAAAACGTACTACGGTATGGAGAAACAAACTAACACCTTACGAAGGAAGTACGGAGAAACGTAGAGAAGAAAAGAAAAAACCTATACAGACGTAGTAACGTTTATGGAGAAACATCGAGAAGACCAGGCTTATGACGTTCAAACGTACTTGCTTATGTTTTCTGCTATATTTGACCGGCCAGAAATTGTACGTGACCGAGCTAAAATTTGTTTGGCCCGTCCGATTATGTCCGGATATTATTTTAAGTCCTGTTTTATCTCATAATATCATTTCACCTTCTTTTTTACAATTTCTCATAGACTTCATGGATTTCTCCGCTACGCTCCCTAAAACAGGGTACACATTTTTGCTTTTTTTGTCTGCAGTTAATTTTGAAAAAAGTGCAGCATTGAGATTTAACTAGAAAAAGTCCTATTTAAAATTTTATTTTAAATATAAATTTTATCTTATTAATTTTATTTTCACATTTAAGGCATTAGTTTCTGGAGAAATCGGTGATGTGATCTCAGGAAAACTCTCTGTTCCTAAAGGAAAAACGAAGATCTTTAAATCTTTAGGTAAATAAGAATATTCACCGTCTTTTGACTCGTATTGAAGTGGTACATTTTTAATATCACAAATATTCGTTCCTTGATTTGAGCGAATGATTCAGAGTGTTTTTTATCTTTTGTCCTGCAGGCATGGCTGTTGAAGATGTTGTGTCCGCTAAGCTGGTGCTTAGTAAACTGGAAGGAAGTGGAGTGCCTCTCCTTACACTCTAGCCAAAAATCAGATTCATTATGTTTTCAATGTTATCGTTGTTTTTTATAATGTAAAACATTGGGATTTTTGGTTTGGAGGAAAAAATATTTAAAATTTTAACTATTATTTGTGAAGCCTCACTGAAAAACACCCACAGCAGGTGACATGAACTCCATGGATAAATAGCATTATTATTATAAATACACACGTACATTTAAAGAACATATTACAACAACAGGAAAAGCTTGCTCTACTCTTTTCAGAGAACAATGATTGTGGGCTCTTTAAACTCTTCCGTATATTTCACTGGTGAAGGTTACAAGGCGGTACTGTATTGCATTGCATCAGTGTACATTGCATTACATTGCATTGTTCAATGATGCAATGCATACACATACATACATAGCAGGTTAGAAGTGAAGCAAGATATAAGTCCTGATGTGGACTTGTAATCTAACTAATAAGTACAGTACAATGTGATATATTACAATGAGATTCAATACCTAACTAAAATATTCAAAATCTTCACATTTGGACGACGTTATGCAAAACCCTTAGCATAATTTATTGTTTTCAAGATGTTCTTATTTGCATCAAGTTTACTCTTAAAAGAGGATAGGTTAGAGAAATCTTTTATCAGGGAGAAGGTTGCAAGTACAACAATCATACATCATTTGCACCACAACAACTTTCTTTCTACAACAGTCTGCGGATGTGCGCATATTTTGCGTTTTATTTTTGTGCACACGGAAAAGTATTTACTTGCCAGTGTCTTGGTAGACTGTACACCGGGTACAACAGGTTTTCTCGCTGCACGCATTCGCCGGCTACCCAAGGTATTGGTCAGTAGAGTGTTTGAAATTAATAAAAAAGCCTTTGTTACTTATGTAGTCGATCAAGCATCCGTTGCATCTTTTTTCAGTCTCTGGACTGTGAATCAATAACGGACACAATACTACACACTGATGTCGGTCGTAAAATGGCTACAGATGTTTTCATCTTTTTAACGAGTTTTTAGTAATGGGCTGTAAACAATGAATAAGAGGCAAAGGACTGCGAACGAAAATGCTGCTGGGTACGTAGGATATAGAGGACCGTTCATTTTTTATGAGGTAGGGGGGGGGGGCTGGTGGGATTTGAAGGAGTATTATTTGGATATTGAAAGACCCCCCCCCCCCCCCCCTCAGCTTTCCATTTTTTTCACATGACCCCCCCCCCCCCCCCCCCCCCCCTCATAAGGGTAACTTTTTTTGGATGACCTCCCTCCCCAAAAAAAAACGCACACACAGCTGGTGTTTTAAACAGGTATCTTGCTATCATTTTTAACTGTTACTTTTTTTAACTGCCAATGAACACGATTACAATTAAATATTTTTTGAAATGTGCTTGTTATGAGATGAATATTTACAAATGCATAAAAAGCTGCTTTTTATAAATTAACAGAATGAAAAGTTAATTTCGGATCTCCTAGTAATGGCTCGTCTTGAGCGTGTTGTGGCAGGCCTCTCGTCAGCTTCTTATTCGTCTGCAGCGATGGTTACAAAGTAGTGACAGACCAGCACGACTCCCGCTGTTCGCCAATGTGATATTAAATGCCATTTATCCATAAGGATTTTCTCTAAATTGGACACCGCTGGGTGATATTGTGTGACAAAAGGTAGAATTTTCTTGTAACCTTTTTCCTTCTGTTGAAGGGCCGACTTTCTCTCTTCGAATTTCATTTCTGAGAGGACTTTATGTACCAGAGTATCTGGATACCCTCTCAAATGTAGGCGTGATTTGAATTTTTTTATATTCTCTTCAAACGTTATTTTTGAAGAGTTACTGTTCGAAGCAAGCCTTTACTGACCCCTGGTGGGTGGCAGGAAGAGAAATGTGTGTACTGAAATGTTTCTGTCTACCTTTGTAGACTTATGTATCCAAGAAAATAGTTTCTTTCTCAGAGATTTCAGCTGTTAATTTAATGGTTTGGTAATATATGTTAGCCTGTTCAATTTACTTCCTCTTGTAGGTTTCCATCGATATCAATATATTTTATGACCTTTCAAAGTGATGCTAAAAGTAGGTGACATTGCCCCTTTAAAGGTATTGTATAGCATCAAAATTTTGTGTTAGTTTTATCTATCACTTTTAATAATAGCAACAAACCGACGCAGATATACGCAAAAAATTCACATTTCACGAGTTAAAGTCAGTTACAATTAAAGCACTGTTATTTAAACTGAGTTCTTCTACACAAATGTTGGCAACATGTTTTCTTGTTAGTTTGGAACTGTTTTACCATTTAACAGATGTTTATATTTTGTGAATAAAGCAAGAGATTTTCTCTTCAATTTGTTAAAATTCCGTACCGATTTTTACCTCCAAAATTTTGCCCGACTCCCCTTTATCTTCAGTTTTTTGGGAACAGCCCCCCCCCTTTAAAGCCATTTTTTTCGCATGGCCCTCCATGGAATCCCACCTTCACATTTACGACTGTACGAAAACTCCGGTAATCTATTGACAAGCGCTTGTGTAATACAATTTTGTCAATTTTATTCTCTGCCTGGAATACTCCTGCTGTCGAATGTTTGTTTGGCTTGTGATGCAGTTGCGCAAATAGGTACCCTGGGTGCTAGAGTCTTCAGTGTCTCGCGCTCTCATCTCTCTTGGCATATTGCACGCTTCTTATGTCTCCTATATTTTCGCCGTTTCCTGCAACTGATCATGTTATGATGTATTGCTCCAAACACTGGTGACATAAAAGACCGCAAACTACATCGTGACCTTGTCATGGTGCCGTCATGTGTGCTTAGTGTAAGAACAATTGTGAATCCGAAAACTATAAAGCTTAGTTATCTATTGTGGTGACTGTACTGTGAGCCGGCCGAGTTTGTTTTTACTTTGTTACATTTCTCCTATTCAACAGATTTATTAGCTCATTTGGCCTTTTTTTGTTAAATAAGTTACACGGACCCTACTAATAATTTATTATTATTATTACTACTACTATTACTAAAATTATTACTAATTATCATTAATTAATTACTACAAAATTACAAAATTAAAGTTATCTAATCATTTTCCAATGAATATAACAATACCAATACTGTTAGTAAAACAGGTCAGTTAATAGACAAAATATTTTTCGGTGAAGCGTTTCGCTCTCAGTGCAGCCTCGGAGACGGGGTTCGGAGATTAAACGGGTCTTGAAACTCGTTTCGAGAGACAGCTTCAGGATTGCCTTGCCGTTTTCGCTGGCTGGTAGTTTGCGCCGAGGCGTCCTCGTGGACACGGTTAGCAGAGCTGGTGGGAAATCTGTCGAGTCTCCATTTCAGTATTTTATGGTGAAACGAAGCTCGAACTTCGCTGTTTCTCAGCACATGCAAGAGAAATATAACCATACCCTGTTGCAAAGAGAAGAAGAACGAATGCTGTAAAAAGCTACAGAGAAAACGTAAGATTTATAAATGTATGGTTACAATTACACCTGTACCGTACAAGTGTGTGCATGTCACTTTGCAACACAGTAAATGTTCTTTTTCACATCCCACATTCTTGATTTTACTCTAATACCACAACCCTATTTTCCATTTTCGTTTTGTGAGGCGAGAATACGAGAAGCTAAATGCTGCCGGTGCGACTGCGCAGTATCAGATACAATTCTGTTTCATTTATGGAACATATCTAATTTGGATTGGAAAACAGTGCCTCGTGTTAGTACAACACTATGCCAAAGGTCCTCACCAAGCATGTTAATCAAGTTAAGTTAATCCCAGATTGTCGCAAAGTTTGAATAAGCTCATCCTTATTGCGTGTTGGTTGGCCTGTGCCTTTCATGACTGCCGTCTAGTCGCCCCCTTTTCGTTTTTCAGGGGCTTATTTCCGCCGGAAATTCCTTCGAACGCGTCTCCATAATCTCTGATTACAGGTAGTTTATAAAGTTTTTTTCTTTAATAAGCATATCATCGAGATAAAATGAATTAAGTTAAAAACTAAAAGTGAATTTATAATTTTACATATGTTATGGCGACTGGGTTACAAAGGTTTAATTTAATGAATAAATTACCAAATCATTTATAAATAAAAAACTAATATAAAATAATTACAACAAATAATAAAGATTAATGATACTGGTACTAACATAAAAATGGAAATATAATAAATCTTAAGTATTTAATAAATTAACAGGACGCCAACTACTGCTTTGCCGTGGTTGGGAAGAAGCTGTTACGGTGTGTCTCTGTCCTGCACTTTACCGGAGAAAATAGGTCGTTGTTTCGCAAAGTATACGCATGCTCAATTGCCTGCCTGAGTTAGATGACGGGGCATATTAGACCTTTTTATACCAAATATTTTTCTTCTTCTCTTTCACTAGTATAAGTCTAAATCTACGATTTACCGAGCAAACGATTAACATGGCTGTGCTGAGAAGGACAATACACAAACCTGTGTAGAGTTAAGAATAGTAAATATATACTGGAAAGCCAATCCTGCGTCCTTCGTGACTACCAACAATCCAAATACCCAGGTTAAACCCAGCAGCGGAGATAGAATGACACAAGCCTTGAGACTTTTCCTAAAGACACACAGCCACAAACAAAAACAATACAAAATAAGTCAAGGCCCATTAACAGAAAATTTTTGGCATGGCTCGGATACAAATGGTACGGGTACCAAAAAATGTAGCACGAATAAATCATTTACACGTCTCTTTTTCTACCGTGCCAACCACAGCGAATATCATGTTTTGGTAGAGTGTTTTGGTATGGTGTTTTGGTAGGGTGTTTTGGTAGGGTGTTTTGGTAGGGTGTTTTGGTAGAGTGTTTTGGTAGGGTGTTTTGGTAGAGTGTTTTGGTATGGTGTTTTGGTAGGGTGTTTTGGTAGAGTGTTTTGGTAGAGTGTTTTGGTAGGGTGTTTTGGTAGGGTGTTTTGGTAGAGTGTTTTGGTAGAGTGTTTTGGTATGGTGTTTTGGTAGGGTGTTTTGGTAGAGTGTTTTGGTAGAGTGTTTTGGTAGGGTGTTTTGGTAGGGTGTTTTGGTAGGGTGTTTTGGTAGAGTGTTTTGGTAGGGTGTTTTGGTAGGGTGTTTTGGTAGAGTGTTTTGGTAGAGTGTTTTGGTATGGTGTTTTGGTAGAGTGTTTTGGTAGGGTGTTTTGGTAGAGTGTTTTGGTAGGGTGTTTTGGTAGAGTGTTTTGGTAGAGTGTTTTGGTAGAGTGTTTTGGTATGGTGTTTTGGTAGGGTGTTTTGGTAGAGTGTTTTGGTAGAGTGTTTTGGTAGGGTGTTTTGGTAGAGTGTTTTGGTAGAGTGTTTTGGTAGAGTGTTTTGGTATGGTGTTTTGGTAGGGTGTTTTGGTAGAGTGTTTTGGTAGAGTGTTTTGGTAGGGTGTTTTGGTAGAGTGTTTTGGTAGGGTGTTTTGGTAGAGTGTTTTGGTAGGGTGTTTTGGTAGAGTGTTTTGGTAGGGTGTTTTGGTAGAGTGTTTTGGTAGAGTGTTTTGGTAGAGTGTTTTGGTAGGGTGCTGGGTTCACGTTTTTTGTCAGCATACTAGAACTTACCACAGTGCACATATGGAGCTATTTATTCAAAATGGCGGTTTAATCGGTCTACATTTTCTTCTCATCCTTAGCCTGCGAGAGCAGAAGTTTTTCCGACTGGAAAGCCTTAGGCATCTGCTCTCGCAGGCTGTCTTATCTTAAGCTTACGCAAAAAATGCAACACAGAAGCATAGAATGCTTTTCGGCAGAAGTAGAAAAGCCGTTCTCGCTTGTAATTTTCATGTCGATGGATGGATGGTAGAAAAAAAAGTTTGACATCTGCTTCTTTCCAAAAAAGATAAAAAAAGGCGAGACTTTTGTGATGATTTCGCTTTTTGCTTTCAGTCTCATCCAAATAAAGCGTCTACACATACTCTAAGAATGGCGTTGACCAAAGAGATAACACGAGAATTTAGTTTTATCGACTGAGTCGATAAGGTAAATTGACCACCGTAAAAAGATTCAAATAGCTGACGTTTCGAGCGCTAGCCCTTCGTCGGAGCGAATCATCGCTCCGACGAAGGGCTAGCGCTCGAAACGTCAGCTATTTGAATCTTTTTACGGTGGTCAATTTACCTTATCGACTCAGTCGATAAAACTAAATTCTCGTGTTTCATCCCCCCACCGACGCAGCACCACAGTTTCTCTAGAAACTAACCCCATTCAAAGAGATAACAGCTCGTTATGACTGAAAAAACTAGCTGGCTAGGCTCGGTAACCGTTTACCCCACGCATTTTATCCGAGTCGGACTAGTATTTGTGGTACCCGTACCAATTTTACTCGTACTCGGACCTGAGTCCTTTTCAGAACGCTACCTGATCAATCTTTAAGCGGATTTTGTGAGTTAAAGATTATTGAAAGTTATAAGCGTCAAAAAAGCAGGTAGGGGGTCGTATCAACATTGACCGCTATGTAGGTAAGGGTTCGTACCAACATAATAGTCGTAAGGGAGGGGGGGGGGGGGGGGGGGGGGGGGTAGGTTAAACGAAAGAGAGGGTTAAATAAAAAGGTAATACAATGTATGGGTAATCACAGATATTTAGCAGAATGCGATGTATAAGCTGTGGCGTCTGTTTATTCTATTAAACTAGTACAATTACTTACTTGAAAGCATTCAATTTTGTTGGATTAGGCTCTTGCAAGTTTCTTATTTCTCGCATTACCGCCAAGAGTATAACAAAGTTGATCTGAAAACAATCATACGGTGCCTAAAATAAGGGGTTGTTTGTGAATTAGAGCCGATCAACCATGTCGGTCGGTCGGTCTGACAGACAGACAGACAGACAGACAGACAAGACAGACAGACAATCGCAATTGCATATTTGTTATGTAACTGAAACAATCTTACGTAGTCATCAATTGATCAGTCTCTACCGAACATAACTAATTGACTGTATTTATAGAAATAATTGTTAGACATCCACAATTGACTTACAAAAATTATGAGTAATACAGGACCAATAAATGACCAGCTTATGTGTTTGGAGAATGACAGCCAACAGCTGCAAAAACAATGTACATATTACGCTGAGTTTTGGCTATATTACTCTGTGCTCAGATTTATTAACTTTCACGGACTAGGAACTCTTCACATGCAAGCATACAATGCTTCAAGGGAGTTATGAGCTAACTCGTGAACACGAAACGCTCTGAATAAAAGATTCGTTTCCAAAAGATTCATGGTATATGAAGGTATACACTTGAGGAACAGGTCCATATTTAAGTTGACATTTAGCGACGTCACCGCCACAGATTTTCAGAGCCGAATGTTTTTGGTCCCAATTTTAGAAAGGAAGAACTTAATTTAAGACTTTCGACAAAGGTTGCCAACTTCATCAAATTTCCGTTTAAAAATAAAAGAAAGGAAAAAAATACTATTCTTTACCAGGATTCGATCGAACCGCGCGGGCCAGCGATTCCCGGTAGCGCTGGTCAAGAAACAGCGCACCACACCAACGCACAAGTAATTAGTATGGTTAAATTTCAATATTTAATCCGTGTTTATGTTAAAAACCATTTGAATTCCTTAGATCGGTTTTAATTTTCCATCAAAGGACTCCAAACGCGTAACACCAGTACATCGCGTTAATCATGTCCTCTTTTTCGGCGGTCGTGTATTCCCAATCTATATTTCTTAGGATTTAGAACGGGTAAAAGCTAAGGCCGCAATGGCAGAATTACCGATAAAAGTTTTATGCAGCCCATGGAACTGAAAGAAAGAAGAAATCGGTGAAAACTGATTTGCATACAAAGTGTCCCCGTCTGCTATAACTCTTTCATTTCGCTTCGCGTATTCACGAGTTAAAACAAGTTAAAAACGATTCTGCTAATATGTGAAGCACTTAGATATATACCCGGATGGTTTTACCAGATGACCTCGTTTCGTTTACAGTCACTAAAACTCGGAAAACAGAATAATGCCACTTTTTCCCAATGGATGATTAATACTTGTACTGGAGGAAACTTTTTCAGGCTTATGTAAAAACACAAACAAACTGATCTTATCAAAAGCCCTCCTTGTAAAGTAACTGACGTACATGTCATCCCAGAAATAGATTGATAAAGTCGAAAGTGTCTTCCTGTGTACGGATTGGAAAAACATTCTACCATCACTGGAAAGTGATTGAAAGCGTAAAAGGGGCATTATAATTATGCTGTTAATACATGTTTAAGTTCTTACAAATTTTTGTTTGTGTAATATTGTAATCCTCCGTCGTCAGTAAAACCAATCGCAAGAGAAATAACTACTGGCATGACCGGGTAACCTGTAAAAACAAATGGAGCCGAATAACTACTGGCATGACGGGTAACCTGTAAAAACAAATTGAGCCGAATAATCAAATGAAATTTCAAATTCTGAAACTAAGAAGCGAGTTACTGATCACTAAGGGAATTAGTAACTTGTCTCGCAATACTTCAGAAACCGAAAAAATGAGCGTCTACAGGGACCGCGGAGCAAGGTGAAAAGTGGGAGGACTGACAATTGAAAATAATTTTTTCATATTGAAAATCGAAAAAAGGAATAAAATCATAGTGGGGGCGGGGGGCGGGGGCGCAAAAAAGTGGTGGGGCCGCGGACCTACCAGCCCCTCCCCCTCCGCGGTCCCTGGTCTATAGCTAGGCTTGCCATATCTTCTATGAACTATTAATGGACTTCAAAAGAGGTTCATTAAATTCCAGGAAATATATATGGTATTAACTGGAAGAATAACAACTCAACTTACCCCATGCAAATAAATATAGGTATTTCAAATTAACAGTGCTAAAAACTTCAACGACCATTATGTAGAGAAACACTCCTTCTAACAACATCCAACCAAACGATGCCAGGTAGAAATAATGCAGCAATACCGCTACTAACACACACGCAGGCTGCAGAGAAAAATTAAGAATGTTACAAACTATAGGTAGTTTACAAAAAATTCGAGCTGTTGCACCTAACTGACATTTTACGGATCACATGCATTGGAATGCAAAATGCAAAAAAGGCTTGTTGCGCACGCTGTGTGTTATAAGGTATAATTTTATCTGAGAACACAAGAAGATTTTTCCGTTTCTCAGAAAACCATTAAGCATTTTTCGCCATTTAAACGACCAAAATGTAATGAACAAAATTCTATGACATCAAAAGGGTTTCCAGACAAAGTTCAGAAAAAGTCGCGAAGTTTGATGGGTTTTGGCTAAATGTTTTTTAGTTTTAAAGTTATAAACATTCAAAATCAACATGGACAGTCTCCCCGTTCTGAATAACAAAGGTAGGACATCTAGTGTGATTCATGATGTCTAAAAGTTGCTGACTGCAGCACGCGTGTACGCTCGAACTTCTAAATATGGTAAAGGTCAGTCTCAAGCTGAAACATGATAAGTTAACTGTATTGAAGAACTGCATGCAGCTGTAGCGTATACTTACCCTGTTATCGGTAGCATTGATCCCAGAAAGAAACACCACTTGAGCCAAAAACAGTGCTATGGCGAGATTTATTCGAATCTGGATTCCTTCAGCTTTGAACTTCCTACATATCAAAGCAAACAATTAAATAAAGGTCCAACCGGCAATCTTGAAAAGCGCTCTTTTCCGAAAATAGGAGCGTCTGCAGTGCAGGTGAGGCCTATGATGACGACGATGAAAAGAACCCATGAATACAGTTGTGAAAAGACAGCTTTTAATGTATTTGATTTGTTTTTCAGAAATACATAATTGGTAATAATTTTATTTCTCCGACAAAAATAGAAATCAGCCAAGACCAAAGGTACCGACTGGGATGAACCCATCTGCAGTACAAAGCTAAATAATAATAAAATACTTAAACTATCTGATCGATGGTACAATTTAAAAGGAATTTAAAAGAAGAACCTGGGACCAGTTGTCCTGTTCGCTGAGTATAGACCCCATAACGTGCTTCATAAGTCGTTCGGTTGTCTGTGTTGTCTAAAAATGTTGTGAAGTTGGCTAAGGATTACACTGTGTAGGCCGCACACCTCCACCAAAAATTGTCAAAAATGAATGAACGAACGAACGAATGAGTGAATGAATGAGCGAATGAATGAATGACTGAATGAGTGAGCGAGCGAGCGAATGAATGAATGAATAAATGAATGAATGAATGAATGAATGAATGAATGAATGAATGAATGAATGAATGAATGAATGAATGAATGAATGAATGAATGAATGAATGGGGGAATAAATGAATGAATGAACGCACGGATGTATCAATGTATGAATAAAGGAATTTATGAAAAATGAGGCCGGTAACAACGTCAAACAACCCGGTTACCCAATAAACTAATAATTTGTTCGGTTAAACTCCCTTGTCTCACTATGATGTGTAGTCATTTATAGTCATGTGTAGTCATTTATAGTCATTTATAGTCATTTATAGTCATTTATAGTCATTAAGGAGTACTTACATGAATACCACATATATAAAAACAACCAAAGCTTCCCCAGTGAGAGACAAGGCACATCCTATGCTAGTTATAATTGACAAAGAAACCTTGTGGCCCTCGGGAATCTGATCAAACAGAACATATCATGTTATTATTGATTAATACCAAATATTTTTATGGGCAAATATATTCAACTGTTTTTTTTTTAATTTCACTTCTGTCTCAACTGCTCAATCTCTTCTTCTTGCCTTAAGAATCAGTTTGCCGTTGTTACCTATACTATATGGCAGAGAGACCCAGAGGCCTTATTTGATCTCCTTTTTTTAATCAAAATAAGACCCGAAGGATCAAAATTTTTCATTCGGGTTTTTAATTTTGGGTCCCTTCCTTTTTCACTCCGGACCACCTCATTAGCAAGTCCGAATCTGTCCGTCAGTGTTTATAAACTGTGAATGAATAAAAAGCAACTATTCACAGAAGTGGAGGTGGCCAGTGGTGGATATTTACCAAGCCGCGAAGCGGCGAGGTTAATATCCACCACTGGCCATCGACACTGAGGTGAATAGTTGTTTTAGTACATACTAAAACAGTGAGATAATATAGCACGAAAATAACGATTTTTAACTCATTTATTCCTGTCAACGATAACAATTGCTGGGAGGTGAATAGCAGCACTTGCTATCAGTAGCCAATCAGAGCGCGCCAACAATGCTATCCACTATTTTAGTATATTCTAATTATAACTAACTTATTAAAGGTTTTGAAGTACTTAAGTTGTTACGATCAGGTTATGACTTGTATAGTTCCATGCCAAAATATTACTCCAAAAACTCAAACGTTTTACAAGCCTACTCAAAGAACATTATAAAAACCTCGAGGGCAATATTCCATTACCTTGCAGTCATTATACAGCCATTGAATTTTAAGTAATAGATAAAATATGAGCGGAAGAACAAACAGTTCTGCTGCGAATATTTTATCTGACTTTTATTAAAAGAACAATAGCGACGATGCTTATTACATCAATTCTTTTAATATTCTGTATCAGTAATACAGTATAGCTGTTCTGTATTAGGATTTATAAACCATCATTAATTTTTAATTTCTTTTGTATTTTCCTTAAAAATTAAAAAAAAATGGTTTTGTCCGTTTTCTGAACGCATTACTTTAAATTCTAACACTGGGACTTTCTGAAACTTCATACAACGAAAGCAAAATAGTCTCGGTGTATTTCAATTTGCTGATTAACGAATGCCTTTACAGGGGTTACCAATAAAACGCGACCCATAGCCTGCATGGCAGGCGTAAACGGAAAAGGGGGAGGGGGCGCGAAATAGGAGACGGGGAGAAAGGAAGGAAGACCTGCTAAAAGAACTGGGTTGTTCATATTGCGCCCACCGATTTCCTGGTAATCCAATTATGTCAATTATCAATACGTTCACTTATCAGAAACTGGCTCGCGCTTTTACGCATGGCTGACTTTACGCGGGAATTTACTGTGTTTAGCTCCCAGCGCGAATTAGCCAATCGGAATCGGTCGCCAGCGTCCGCAGAAATGAACAAAACGGGGTCTTTATTGCAGGCATCCTTTCCCTCTCTCCCCAGTTCCCCTCTCCCCGACGTTTGCTACGCAGGCTACGCGACCCACCGCCTTCAAAAGAGGCGGATACAGTTGAGTTTTAGCGGAGCTCTGCGGGCCGAAGGCCTGTTCGGAGTCCCATACTCATAGAACAAAACCTATGCCCGTCATTTTTCATGGTCATGGCTAGCGGAATGTTTCGCGGGCGCGTGCGTGTGCCGCCCGCCTGTGTCACAACATCTATATATATATTAGTGGACGTCAATCAAAGAAAAGCCGTTAAAATTATTTTGGATTGTGATAGCATTTCAACTGAAACAGAACTAAAAGGTTGGCAATTCTACCAGCTAAGAGAAAGTAAAACTTAATCAAAATTAATTTCCAGGCTACCTTTTAAACGAAAACTGAAGACAAGCTGCCGTTTGCAGAAACCGTATCTTTAAAATTAAACTTCGCTTCGCGTATTAATTTGCAAAATCAGTAATGTATGAATAGTAGACGGATCACAAAGCCGCTACAGGCAGCCAGTTTTTTTATCATGTTGAAAAAAAAACAATATATAACTGTCTTAAAATTTTATCTTTTCTTTTCTTGTAAAATTGTTCCCAATCCAGTCAGAATAAAAAAAAAAAGAAAACAATGTTTTTTTTTATTGACGCCCATGAGATGGGTCACGTGTTATTGGTAACCGCTGTAATGTACGGCTGTTCCCCACGGACAGATTTTATAATTACTTCGTTGAGGTTTCTGTACCATGTTTTGACCAGTTCGGCATTTTATGAAAAACAAAAAGATACACAATCTTAATGGCACAAATATTGTGCCAAATACACACCTTTACAGGTGTAAATTGCATCAAAACGGCAAAGTTTGTCAGATGATTGCAACTGCAAACTGAACTCTTAAGCGTTGACGCATCTAGCAGGGTACAACCGTCACGTGACCAGGAACCATTTGAAGTCCTTAAAAAGCAAACAAATTCAAATTATTAAAATAAAGGCGATAATCATTTGTCCGTTGTAGTAATTTATGCATGGCTTTATATCTTGTTTGCAATCAGAGTTGTTAGTCTACTAATTAGACGCGCAAGATTACACTGTTTTATTAATTTCACAAAGTAATATAATTTCCTCATGCATCAACCACTACTGAGTTACAATTTAAGAGCAATAACCAATTAACTTACGTGACATTTTCCTTCCAGAAGACACATTTTCTTTTAACGTCTCTTTGAGGGACCTTAACAAAAAAGATACAAGTTTTAAATAAATACAAACTAACCATAACTCGACATACGGTGATTCCAAATACGTGCAGTGCAATATGAGGCAACTGGGGAATAGTTTGCTAACAGCCTACTTTGTTTTCATGATCCGCTTACCTTGGGGTGAATAAAATGAACGATAACCAAATTTGGAATCATCTTCTTATAAGGAGGATCAAGTTTCACTCCAATGACGTCGGTAAGCATAACGTCGCTGAAAAACAGATTATTTAGTAACTTCAATCTTTTTTCAAACTTGATCAATTATTGATGAGTTTGAGATTTATATGGTAGTTGCGTCATTGTCTAAGTATAATTGCCAATACACTTTACTTTCTTCTTTCCTTATAACATGCAGTGAATCAGTGCTCTTGTAAGCAACCATCTCGGCAATAATGTGATAGTTGTACATTCTCCTCATACATACACGGACGGGAGCGATCCACGAGGTGGCTATCGGGCGATTCGATCAGGCCATTATGCTAGATTGATGACAATCGTTATCTTTGTTTGAATAATACTAGTATTGGCCGGTTACTTTTTTATTGTTTTGTATTGTATCACCCTTACTTAAATACGATGTGATAGATTCTTTGCTAGCCCATCAAGCTAGATTAACGTAGGGTCAACGTAGGGTTTCCCATACGCTTGATGATTTGACACATAAATAAAGTTGTTCATTCATTGATATAAAAATGCTGGGTGCTACCTAGGTAGTTCCAGCAACCTACACCGAGTAGAATTTGC
The DNA here is from genome assembly GCA_024195265.1 of Dendrophyllia cribrosa. Lineage (NCBI taxonomy): Eukaryota > Metazoa > Cnidaria > Anthozoa > Scleractinia > Dendrophylliidae > Dendrophyllia > Dendrophyllia cribrosa. Next base: position 42,427,774 of record JAJLRJ010000009.1, read on the forward strand.
AATTTATGGCTCTGACAGAAACTGTGAGCATCACTAGGTTAACTTTAAATCTTTTTAGAAAGCTTCTTAATTCTCTTTGCATTTTTGGAATTAGCCGCTTATGGCGCCTGTTGTTAGAGTCAGCTGATTTGTACACCCGGCCGACATGTATTATGTGATAGTGTCACTTTGAATGTTTTTAAAGAAGGTTTCTAGTTCATTTTCTAGGTCGTTTTAAAAGGTATTTTCATGTATTTTTCCTAGTCGGCCTTTTATAACTTTGTTATATTTTTATCATTCTCATAACATGACTTGTTAATATGCAATGTTGCAGAGTTTACCCGGCTTTCTAGGAAGTTCTAAATTTGATTGCTTTGGTTTAATAGGATTATATGGGAGGTTAAATCACACAATGGTTACCATTCTTTTAGATAGGGATTGCTTTTATATTTTTTGTAGGCTTGGCTCTCCTGCATGTATGTACGTGTACTAATAATGTTTCTGGTTTCGTTTACTGTGCAACAGAGTGATAATGTACTAGGTAACTTGGGCGTTTACAAATCACTGTTATCTGACTTATATGGCTATCAAACTATTTGCGACTCGTTTCCTGTCACATAGGCAAATATGTTTTCTTACAAATGAATACGCCACCCCCAGTTACAATAAGTTTTGCACTAACTGCATCAACCCAACGTTTATCTAAAATATTCACTTGTAGCGATCAGTACTGGACAAATTTAAAATTAGCAATTTTATAGTCATTTTCTCTTGTCGATCTTACTTGTTATTCGGTGTCCAAATTAAGCTTCGATTCGTTGTTCGGAGCAGTGAAACCACGACAACTCTTCCTGAAAGAATGGTTTAAACAAAATAAACTGAAAATCACTTGAAACCTTTCTTACTGACAAAATTAAACCCTGAATCTGATCATTTAACATGGTAGCAACAGATGACAGCTATTAAGCAGTTTTTTTTTGCTGCTTGTTTTCTATACGTTTGCAACAGAAACATGATGACACTTCTGAGCCAGTCAACTGGTAAAAATCCCGACCATGGTCTCTTGAATGCTGATTAGTAGCAAACTAAAAAATATTTAACTGCTCTTTACAATTCTGAATTAAATTTCTAGTTTAATAAACTATTAATTTTAATCAGTTCTAAACAAAAACACCTACAATAAATTCAAATTGATCAAATAATATATATAGATAGGCTGAGCCTAACAGCGTCGCTCTTTAAACAAGCTTAACTAAGGTGAAACTTAACTAAGGTGAAAGGTCGGAAGCACAAGAATTAAGATTGACGACCGGGCTATTTTTTAATTTTAGAAATAATAAATGAACAAAGACATAAAAATGGGCAACACAATCTTCTTTCGAAAAATTTCATTCAAATCTCCATAAGTTTCTGTTTAAATGCAAAACGAGAACCATTTATAGCGCATCGAGGACGAGCTGATTGTCTTCGATGAAAGAAATCATGAAACGACTGAATTTAAGCACGTTTTATATAACCTAATTATTCAAAATTGAAACCTTTTTAAATGCAAGCCAAAATTGCACAATATAGAACAGTAAAGTAATGATATTAAGCTTAACTAAGGTGAAAAGGTCGGAAGCACAAGAAACTCAAAAGAGTTTAGCTGTAAACAAATGCTTCGACAATCTACTAGCTTCAATTTAAGACGAAATCAGGTTTAAAAATAAGCACTTAGCTCTACATTCCTCTAAAAACGTTTGACTTGCCGCGTTACGCAGCCTCAAATGCGGTCTTGACCACTGTTTGAGAAATATGAAACCTGTCTTGAGTAGCAAACCTCGGATAAATGCCGGGAAAAACGACTTTGCAAATGGTTTTCTCGGCTAACAAACTCAACAAGAGTGTTGAGCGTACAGCTGACGTGACATTCGGCTGTGTTGCCGCGCGAAAAACAAAATTGCTAAGATCCCGGATGTTGTGTGGCCTCATACGCGCATGTTTTGCGACGTCATACGCGCCCGCGAGTTGGCCTTGCGCGACCGACTGACACATGTCACGGAGGCGCGCCCGCGAAACATTTCGCTAGCCATGACCATAAAAAATGACGGGCATAGGTTCTATGAGTATGGGGCTTCGCGCGGGCCTTCGGCCCGCAGAGCTCCGCTACTAACCAATCTGAAGAATCTGATCACATTGGAATCCCAGTTTTGTTTTGATTTCAGTCGATGCCACTTTCAAGTTTTCGAATTAATTCCCGATTTTTCAAAGCAATTTCCTTTTCCCTAGGAGGTTCAAAAATTGGGATTCCACTCAGATATAAACTTCCATAAAAGTAGAAGCCGATCAAAGAAAAAAATAACAAATCAGTTTCGACAGTGTTGTTCCTTTGCATATATTCCATCACATGGGAAGAGGAAACCAGGAAGGCAACGAACCCTGTTTCTCAGATACATTCAACATCTTTTGGGTGACACAGACAACTTGATTGGCCCGGACAAGCTGTCTGAATTGGCACAGGATCGTTGTGGTTGGAGGAAGCTTGTAGTCGCCTGCTCTGCAGCGGATGATGATTGTCACTGGCACTAAATAAGTGTAAGTTAATCGTTCAAATTGCGATACTTGCAATGCTTTCACACGCAAACGTACATCATAATATCAAAAGAACACTTCCAAAAGCAACCTCACTGTACTTCACAACTTTCGTTTTCCGGTATTAATCAGTTAGCCAATTTCAATTGTCATTGAAAATCGGATTCCTCTCCGAGACAAAACATTCAGCAATTACGAACGCGAAAACGCTCAAGCTAGATTCAAAATAAACTTTCGCACACGAAAATGTGTGTGTACAGAAACGAGTTCAGCTTGATCAATCTACTTTCATTTAAAGCTTCAATTGGTTCTGAAGACAATAATGGAACAAAATCATTGCCAGGTCGTCCATGTTCCATGACGTAATATTATAAAACGTGTTTCCAACAGCTGTCTAGTCTGGGGTAACATCCATGATCATAATATTAAACCGCTTCAAAGAATACAAAAGAAAGCAATCCGTATTATTACTTTTTCTAAATTTGATGCACATACTAGCCATCTGTATGTTCAACTTAACCTTCTCAAACTCCAAACTCTTTATTTTATGCACCAATATATAAATGGCAAATTACCGAAGATCTTCGATTCATTTTTTGTCAGAACTTCTGTTAAGCATAAAGTCAACACTCGCTTTGCGACTAGGTCTACCTTCTATCTTCCAAAAATCCGAACAAACTATGGTAAATTTAATATTCGATATAATGGACCTAAATTGTGGAATGAAATTGATGAAAGATTCAAGATTCTAACCTGCTACTCATTTAAAAGAGATCTAACTTCTCACTTTATTAATTCCTACTAATTTATACTATTAATTGATAATTTGTGCTATTTTTTGCTATTTCCATATAGTTTCTTTTTTTTATTTTTTATTTATTACTTATTACTTATTTATTTTATTTTATTTTATGCGTGTATATTTGTTCTGGAATCCCTACATCTATTTAAGGTGTGTACATTAAATTTAGTTAATCTATGTTAAGCCACTTTTCTGACTCGCGTGTATATTATTTTTAATTAATAAATGATGGTTACCCAACTAGTTTAGCTTTTTAGTTATTTTGGGTAACCAGTTACTGTATTTATTTTCAATTTATATATTATGTATACATCTTTGTAACTTTACAGTACGAAAAAACGTTGTTGTTGTTGTTGTTGTTGTGTTACCAACCTGTATCATTAAACACTCTGTGGTTTATTGTAACTTTGTCACTTGTATTAAATCCAATATCTACGTCTCTATGAAAAGCCTTTGGAACTTTTTTCACTTCTACACCTGCAAGAAATGATTATAAAACAAAAAGTTTCCTCCGTGGCTGGTGAGCGCGGATGAGTTTTTTTAAATTGACGGGAAGTGCACAAGTTTGGCCCCCAATTCCACCCTTTCAGCTTTTTGTAACATCGGACGTTTGAAGCTGCTGTTTCTTCACCCACTGCACGCACCTAATAATCTAAAATGTCAAAATGCAACTTCGAAATTCGTGTGCTATGAAAAAACAATTAAACTAATCCAAAGTCTACATCCCTTGTATGCATACTCTGGTGATGTAACATCACTCTTGCTGCAGTACGGTGTTGTTCCAATGAGGTTTTAGGTCCGGCGCAGATAATGGACTTCAAAATGTGTTCTACACTGCATATTGTGGGGACGACAAGTGTTTCCATAGGGACGTCCACGTTTCCTATCACTGATCGTATGTGTTTGCGGAATCTGTCGCATTTCACCAATATAAACGGCAACAAAGCACGCAGACTAAATCACTTACATGTGAACGTGCTCTTAGTCGACTAAGTCGACCGCCTGGAATTTCGAGCGCAGGTTACGCCGCGTGGTACTGGACAATAAGGGAAGTAGTGTGACGTAACTTGGCATCAAGCAGCTGACGTAAGACATAATTATTATTCACTTATTTGAACCACAGACAATAGGTGGTTTTCACGTTACGTCACGGCGGCCATGTTGGTGCACACCTACAAAAGAATTTTAATGAACTTCTTTTGTTATGTGCACCAACATGGCCGCCATGGTCTTTGTCATTTGAGTCCCACAGGACTGAAGGTCACTGACGTAAATGAAAACCATCTGAAGAGGGTCTAAGGAACTGGTTCTCTTAGCTTACCAATACATATTAATATTAGCTGCTACATTATCTTATTCAAGTAAAGACATCTTCTTCAAGGAACACACTCAAAGAAAGATGACATCTTGACTGATCTCATTACTTACTAAGAAACATCAAGGAACTTACTTAAGTCTGATCTCCCTGTGTTCACTGAGTATGTTTGGTTGCCTGACTTGCAGTACTTTTTACAACAGTCTACACTAATCGTCTCCACTTGGCAGATCATGCCAATGGGCTCCCCACTCACTTGTTTACAAGACCACGCGTGAGGTAAACTCTGCCAATAAAATCAACCCGACAAATCCATCATTTCTAGTTTAAAAATAAATTTCAATGTTTTTAAACGTATTAATTTATTATAATTGTTATTATTATTATAATTATTATTAATAATATTATTATTTGAACGTTCTCGCAGAGTGTTTGCTTAATCTCTAGTAGGGCCGAGACCAAACCATGGTCCTGAGGCACTATAGGGTAGTTCTATTGGGTTGACAGCACCCTTCTCAAAATGTGTGATGTACCAAGTAAAGTGTACCATTAGTAAAGTGATTATTATTATTATTATTAATAATCATGTCATGGATCAGGGCGAGAGTGTCCTTTGCACTGTTGAGATCAGCATTACTTTGCCTAAGAGGTTCGCGAGTTTCTAGGAGAGTCAATTTAGAATTGTTTGACATTGACTTTGATATCGAAAAAGGACACGCAAATATTCATTAATAAGGCATTGAGAACACTATTTCTATTTTTTTTTTTCTTGTAATTTTCTTTTTTTTAACTTTTGGTGATTTTTCTTAGTAAGATGAGGTTTTGTTGCATTCATAAGTCAACATAACCAGACATAAGTTACGTTAGGGTACCCAGGACCTCAGGGTTGCCAAGGATTTACAGTGTTGCAGTTGCAGTTGATCGGCCAGTTGAGATGTAATATAGGTTTTTTTAAAAGAAGTGCTCTTGATTTTCAGAAATCTGAAAATGTAATTATACTTTACATTAACTTTGTACTATCTTTTTTTCAGTCTTTTTATTGATATATTTTTCATATACATGTAGGTATACATACATTTTAAAGGCTTTGTAAAGGAATTTATTGTAAACTTATAAATTGTGTTTTATAATTAAAGTTCTCTATTTTAATAATAATAATAATTATTATTATTATTATTATTATTATTATTATTATTATTATTAGACATTTTAACGGGATAAGGCTAGGCAACAAATTTCATTCAGCAAAAGAAAAATGTAATAAATCACAAAAATAAGTGACGTATTTACCTTCCATTGACAATTATCAATATCCTTTTGCAAGCATTTAGAAAACTGTAATGAAAAATGTCAACATTTCGCTTTATATATTAGTACTGCCGATAGAAAGAGTTCAAAAAAACTCAAAAGCACTGCCACTGAGACATATTCATGTCAGCCAGATATTGTACATAGCGTTCGGAAAGAAATGTTTACCTTGTATTTACTGCATTCATCCGAGTAATCTTCGGGATTCACTTCACGTGCTACGAAACAAATAAAACTATGAAATATATATTTATATTGTTCATCTTGGTTTAAACCCATGAGCAGGTGTGCCTCTTAGACGCTAGAAAAAAATGTACGACATCGAGCCGGGAATCAAGAAGGGTCCCAAAGAGGGGTTCTGGGAGCCCTGACTGTTTTTCTTTCGAGCCCCGGAGGTCCATTTCCCCCTTGTTAATCTGGACAATGCCTGTGATCCTCCGCTTTTTTGGCCTAAAACCCTTTGGTACCCTGATCAAGGGCCCTGGCGTAGTGTGATGTGGAGTATTGCTTACGGCCAAAATGGTTTTCATAGGTAAATATATAATCGGTCGTTAATAATCTCAGAACGGAACAAACAAATAGCAGCGAGACTTAACATTTATAATAGCTCGTGCTATTATTGTATTATAGTTACGTACGTACTGTAGATAGTTACGTAATTCATTGGGATTTTTAAATTAAAAGTTTTTTTTCTAATGACTTACTAATGACTACCAACTAGTACTCTTAATTATAACACTGTAAGGAGGAGTTTCCACTAACCTTTCTCATCGTCGTCAATGTTAAAGGTAAGAACTCCCTGCACTACGCTGCTACAATCCTTTGACCTCAGTTGCATTCTAGATTTACTTATAACATAGCAGTTACCCGACGGTGTTGTGTCAAGGAGTTCAGCTGAATCTAAGTTGTCGATCAAGTGACTGACATTGAGACCCCAGTGGTACGTTGTTCGCCCATTTTCGACACGCTTGAGAGCGGTCCAGTAGTCTGAGTCAACTGAGTCTAAAGAAGTTTGGGCGTCGCAAAGCTCATCTATGTTGCTTATTCTGGCCAAATCACTGCGCTGTGCAGCTGAAGTCCAGTTCATTGGTTCCACAAGCCGCACTGCCTCGTATTCCACAATACTGTAAGTGTCTAATTGTAAAATACTAAAGATAAGGCTCAGTTCAGACGCCACAGTGGTGCTTTTGCCGGGACGAACTAAATTCAGAAATTAAATTCAAATTTAGCTCTGTAGTAAAGCGACATTTGAAACCATTAGGGGTAAGTTAAATTTAGTTCGATACGGCAATTAAATTCGACAAGGTCTGTAGTGCTATACGGCAGTAACTAGGTTTGATTTCAAAACGACATGCCAATGCCGTGTCGAACTTAATTCATAAATTATGAAAATAGATATTTTTAGGGGTTTCGGTTGTAGTGGCTGAGAAGACCCTGGGGACGAGGAGTGGAGCAAATTTTAAAAGTACGCCACTGGCACGACGTCTGAACTAGGCCTCCACACGTGATACCGTCGAACCTAATGCATGCAATTTCGGCACGGCAGCAGCACGACCCCTGAACTAGGCCTTACATTATTGTATGAGCTCTTACCTATTGTAAGTGCTGCACTATTAAAAGAAAAAAATCAAGATCACTTTTCCCACCATACACTCTCTGCTTCCCGCGAAATGTTCTCTCTTTGAGGTCAACACCGTAAGACGGCGGCCACTGAAGATTTGCGTGAAATGAAGCAACTCGTTTGCTGTCAGGTTGCGGGCAGCTCAGACGCTTATCTTTTCCAACTATCAGTTGCGTGTAATTGAGGATGTTTTAATATTTTCTAGTTTTTCTGTTTTCTAGTTTTTTCTCTTGGGTTTCAATTTGTATCCATTCAAAAGTTTACCGATTAAGGATAATTCATTCGTTTTTTTGTTTTTGTTTTGTTTCGTTTTTAAAACGAAATGGCTACCATTTACCATTTTGGCGTATAGAATTTATCATCCCTCCCATTACGTACAAACACAGCAACATATGGTGACCTGCAACTTTGGACTAAAACTTGTCTATATTCCATAACAGTACTTATATTTGTATAAACCATATCACCTTTTAACATCAGCACAGCAACATGAAAATTTTCATGTCAAAAGCCGACATCTCAGAAATATAAATAACTGCGGTATAAATTCGTTGTCAAGATCACCTTTATCCTTTATCCTTAATGTGCTTTATCCTTAATGTGCTTAATTTTAATAAAAAGGTAAACAAGAAATAATATTAGCAGTCTTCCTGACAAAATACATCTCCGTCTAAAGCTTTGTTGTTGAGTTAAATGAACGGATCTAGGCATGATAATATAAGGACATTTGCAACAAGGAAAGAGACTTCACACTCACAATGTTCGATCAAAGCCGGTGACGGTGTGTTTTGGAAACATTTCCAACAGCCATAGTCATTAGAATATGTTAAAACAATATAAAATGGTGTATGTTTTGACACTACTTGAAGTTTATTGAATGACTTCGACAAATGTTACCGGTTTAGAGAACTCTCTTTCAAAAACTGAGCTTTCTCTATAATTTAACTTAAAATCAACACTTTGCTCTGGGGAAGATTTTTTAGATTTTTTATGGTAAAAATAACTACTTCGTCATAAATGGATACAAACATTAAAATTTTGTTTCACAGTTCACATCTTCTCTCTGCTTAAATAAAACACGATTGCTTTTAATACTACTGACACGGTTTTCTTTTGTATGTGTCCACATTTGTGCTACGTGTTACAAATTGAGCGAGGCTGGTGTAAAAAGACTTACCGTAAACAATACACATGAGAAGAATCCATACTTGGCGAAAGATCAAACCATTCCTCTCTCGCGTCATTCTCAAAATGTCTCCCAGCTAAAGAGGAAGCGCTATTTGAGATGATCCATAATTTATTTGTCAAATTACCATTAGGTTGAACTAAACATGCACTTAGCCGGGAAACTCAAGCATGCTTCACGTCAATATCCGCGAAAGGATAAAAAAACATGATTCATTAGCAGGCTCATAGAACAATAGAACAACGAAGTGAATTTAATTACACAGCGAGGATATATGGCTTGTTTGATATCACGACTTTAGGGAGCCACTTAATTTGTTTAATGCTCTTGTTTTCCTTTCCTTATTTTCTCGAACGACGATAAAACGTCAAAATAAAATGAAAAATTGAATAATTTATATAAAAAATTGTTTTTGAAAAAATAGCTCACATTTACCACCACAAGTAAAACAAGAGTTTTATTCTTACTAGCCTCAACGTTTTCTGGCAAATTACCTTTCCACAATTTAATTGTTCCGTATTGGAACAGAAAACAAGCTTTGCGTTCAGGTGTTCACCGTTTCACCGAAAGAATATCATCATTTGTTGAAGCGCGCTTTGAGGGTACATATGAATATGTGCTGAGCATTATTCTCTTCACGACACATCTTGTAATACCTAAATTGTTATTGTTCTAACCGGCTAAAACATTAATTCTAATTCCTTTTCGTCTTTATTCCGTGCTTTCGCCGCCGGAATTTATTATTTTGACAGTGCATAAGCTGGTACCTGCTAGCCTGCGAACAGGCTCCTGGCTCGGAGGGGCGCTTTTTTCCGAACCGTGAGATCATGAATTAAAAGTCGAAACTCCTCGGTTCAGCCTTCACGATACATCTTAGGATACCTAAATTGTTATCTTTCTAACCTGAAACAATCATTATAATTTCTTTTCGTCTTTATTTCGTGCTTTCGCCGATATTGCATTATCATGACAGACACTGCTGGCACCTGCCTGCTCAACAATGACATCAGTGACATGGCGGATCATGAATTAGAAGTCGAAACTCGTCTTAGCAGTTGGCAATAGACTGCCGTCAATCATACCTTATATGGGAGGAGTAAAGAAACCGACTTTGTTTCACTTTGCTCGCTTGTCCTGAACCCGTTTAAAAAATGTTAGGGAGCGCTATATTCCTGTTGGGGATTTTGTTTTCGAACCTGAAACTGAATGGATTTGCAAACAAAGGGGCCGCGCCGATTTATCACTGACGACTTGTGATCATCTTCTCGAGTTACCTGATACACACTCTCAGATAACTCAGATAGTAGTATATTGCGGCGGTATATTTATTTCTGTATGTAAATGTAAAAGCTTGGAATGTTTAATTAAAAATAGTTACTTGCAAAAAAAGTTCTTTTTCACTGATTAGTTATTAATTTTAATGTTTAGCGGTTCTTTTTAGTATAAAGGCATTCATTCATCCAGAGCCTATTACTCCTGATTCATCCACTCACACGAGTTGGAATGCCCCCGGCCATGCAGAGCTGAACCTGCGATCATTCCCTGCGCCGGGAAACGTGACACGAAAAATAGAGTCCTATTTTAGCGAGCGACAATGTAAGAGGCCATAAATAAAAGCACTGCAGCTAAAATTGGGCCTGATGTGAAGCGGCTTATTTTCCCCCGGCTTGTCTCAAGTGAGTAAACATTTCATATCCGTTGCGGTATTTAGCTTGGTTTTAAATCCAGCAAAAGAGATAAAGAGTCTGCAACCTTTCAGGAAGAACTCCGAAAGGAGCTTTTTTCCTCTTGAAAGCCACCTTTCCGATTTGAATTCATAGCTCCTGATTAATCTACTGGCAACCGGTAAGACATCAAATTCACTAAAGGTCAGTGGCACGAGACCTCAGCTCAAGATCAAATTCCACACTTTCTACAGAGTTGATTCTGCAAAAGCATACACTTTAAACATTAAAACCTCTAAACTTTAAAATATTTTGTTCCTTTAGAATGTGAATTGTTGAAAAATTGGCCGAAGAATCCCGAGAGGGTGGGGTGGGGGAAGGGGGAACTTCCATGGTGTAGATTGTTGCATACCGCTTAGGGTACTAAAATCTAAAATGACCACTGTTAGAATTATCGCGGTACCTTTTAGGGTATTGAGCTGAAAAAATATGACAGAATATGACATATGTTGTTTTAGAATTGGTACCTCTTGGTGAAAAAAGGATATTACCGTCTTCCCAGCGTGCTTTGGGTAAAAGATTCACCGATACCGACAGAAAAATTGGGGAAAAATACATAAAGTACTTACCGTACGATCTCGTCACCAGTCTACAGGTCTTTGTCGGCCAACCGCCGACTGTGGAACCCGCAGGATCAGGGTGCCCCGGCTCATGCAGCTATGGAACCTCCAAAGTATATTGACGCCTCGCGGATAAAAGAAGTTCTTAAATACGAAGATCTCTTGCCAGTCATTGAAGAGGCTTTAGTAAATTTTTCCGCTCGTGAAAGCGGTGGAATCGTTCAACCTGTACGCTCTGCGGTGCAAATGGAAGACCGTGGGTATAAACATGAATAATCCTGATAATCACACTTCTACACATACACATTTCATACTGTGGGTAATTGTTAATTGGTATGAGCGGTTAAACATGTAATAAATGGCTTTTGGGGTTAGGCCTCATTTCGCTCAATCGATTTGTGCAGAATTAGGGGATGGCTTCCTGCCTTCACCTCACCTCCCCCCCCCCCCCCCACCCCCCCCCCCCCCCCCAACCCACGCAACCCCCTCCGTCCTGCATATTGAGATATTCCAAAACGTTACCAGGTTGCTCTCAATCACAGGGGTGTCAGAATATTTTTCACAGAAGGTGACAAAATTTTGGACTGTTTTCCATATAGGCTAATAGCGGGTTTGAATGATGTACAATCAGCGTTGTGTAGTAAATATCATTAATATTTTACAACCCAATCAAGCCAGTAAAGTGACGCCCGTTAATTTGGCCACCATTGGGCTACCAAAATCTGGATGCAGGGAAGGATACCTTAAGGCACTGATAATGTTGTAGTAGGGCAAATCTGCAGCGAAGGAGAAGGCACTGATATTGTTGTAGTAGGGCAAATCTGCAGCGAAGGACAAGGCACTGATTATTAATGTTGTAGTAGGCTAAATCTGCAGGTACTGGGAGAGGAGGAGTGGCTCTCAGGTTAGCTAACTGACCTCTAACTTAATTATCTATAGGTTTTTACTTGTCATGCCTGCATATTCAGCCAAGGATAATGCCCTTGCAGTAAAACTGGCCACAGGATTTCCAGAAGAGAATGTGAAGCAAGGCCTTCCTGCAATTATTGCTAATGTTATGGTGTTAGATTCCAGAAATGGTTTGCTTAAAGCAGTAAGTGAATAATTTCCTGATCCAAATTTATACACTTTAAATTACACTGAACTCTTTTCCTATATTAATCATCTTGAATAGTGGCTATCTTGAACAACTTATTATTGATGCTCAGAACAGAAACATGTTTTTCTACCACAGTCATACCTATAAACAACCTTCTTTGAAATATAACAAGTAACATTCCTTGTTTTGTAAGATAATGGATGGCATTGTCATCACAGACATGCGGACTGCTGCAGCCTCAGCTGTTGCAACCAAGGTAGGAATGAAAATTTAACTATAATTTATTTCTGTCTAAACTGCGGATTAGTAGTGCAAGTGAAAAGATGTGGCCAAGGATGTGGGAGTTAGCTGGGGTGAAAGGCAAAGGAGGGGGGAGGGGAAGGGGAGAAGAGTTTTTTTACCTTTTAATTCTCCTGACTCTCTTCCTACCCTCTTTCTCTCCTCTCAGCCCTCTCGTTGTGAGAAACCAAAATGGCAGCAAAAATAATAAACAATTTTTAGAAGTTAGAGCTTGTCCACCAAAAATGCTTTCACTGCAGACTAAGAAACACTAAAAAATTGATTCCCCAAGACCTGTGAACTAAACTTTTGCGAGACACATTCCTCCTCTAGAATGATATATAAATAAATTTATAATAAGCATGATTTTTCATTGCATTCTTTTTCTATTTTAGTACCTGGCTTCCAAGGATGCTCAAATACTGTGTATTCTGGGGTCTGGTGCCCAGGCAAGAAGTCATGCCCAGGCCCTTAAGCTTGTCAGACCTTTTACAGAGGTACATAAATACACTACTGACCATATTCAGATTCTTGATATTAAACTGGAGCTACAATAGCTTGCAGTGAAGGCTCGTGTTGCACAATCTTTTCACATGCAATATTTTTAACGATATTTCCCTGCATGACTCTAGTAGATATTAATGATGCGATTTTCATGCACTCTCACATGTTCACTACCTTCTTTGCAGGAAATAAGGAACTACCTGTAGTGGGTCTGTAGTCTATGCAAAGTGTGGAAGGGAAACTATAAGAGAACAGGAATTAGAAAATCAGACCCCTCTGTCCCCCTGACATTACTATCACTATGCACTTCAGCTGTGTATGAACCCGGCCTAATGGCTCTAACACCACATCTCTTTTTTTATTATTTAGATTAGAGTGTGGAGTAGAACCTTTGCCAATGCACAAAAGTTTGCAGATGAAATTGGTGCAAAAGCTTGTTCAACAGTGGAAGAAGCAGCATCAGGAGCTGATGTCATAGTGACGGTTACTTTAGCAACCACTCCCATTCTGTCCGGAAAATGGGTCAAACCTGGAGCGCTGATAAACTGTGAGTGACCTTCATGGTTTGTCTCAAATGTAACATCAACATTTATCTTTGCATCCAATGATCAATGGCCCTATTGTTTATACGGAGACAAAATACAGATTGTAATAAATCCTAGTTTTGGTTGCATTTAAATCAGCGGTGTGATTGGCACATTGCACAAAAACACGGTAACCTAATTATAAGTGGATGTTGCAGTTGTGTCCTCAGTGATTTCATGGTCAACCAAGTTTCAAAGTGTAATATATTCTCAGTATGATGGAGGATAGAACTGCTCCGTGCCAGTTTGTTAATAATCAAACTTACATAAAAATCTGAGTTTCTGCTTGAATTAAAATTCAGCTGAGCTTCTCTTGCGTAAGTTCTATTTGGTTGCCTGTTTTAGTCCTGGAATGTTACATTTGTTGTTATTTACAGCTGTTGGTGCACCCCGGCCGACATGGCGAGAGCTTGACGATGATATAATGCAGAACAGTTTTATTGTGGCAGACAGCAGTGAAGCAGCTTTGAAGGAAGCTGGGGATGTGATCCTCTCTAAGGTCAGTTGGGAAGGCTCTACCACAGGGAGGGCGTGGCAAGGAGGAAGGGTTAAGGGGAAGTTGCAGGGATCCAAGATGACCGGTTGCCTGAGTTGTAGCTTATTATACAATTATAAAGGTATTGGATTTTGGCTGACTCAAGAGGTAATTTTTCCATTGTTTTACCTTCTGAGAAAAGGAATTAAGAAGGGAGGGGTTGGGCATTTGTTATTATTAATATCTCCTTGTTTAGCATTTTGAGACTTATTTAATTTTTAGTGTATCACTAATGTTTTGTTATTTATTCTTTACATAAGGCATCGGTTTCTGGGGAAATCGGTGATGTGATCTCAGGAAAACTCTCTGTTCCTGAAGGAAAAACAAAGATCTTTAAATCTTTAGGTAAGTAAGAATATTCACTGTCGTTTGACTCACAAGCCATATCTTACAAGTTAATTTATTGTACCATTATCTGAAAATGTTTTACGTCCTTTGTCCTGCAGGCATGGCTGTTGAAGATGTGGTGTCTGCTAAGTTGGTGCTTAGTAAACTTGAAGGAGTTAGTGTACCTCCATCTGCGCTCTAGTAAACTTGAAGGAGTTAGTGTACCTCCATCTGCGCTCTAGGAAACTTGAAGGAGTTAGTGTACCTCCATCTGCGCTCTAGTAAACTTAAATGAGTTACCGGTAGTGTACCTCCATCTGCGCTCTAGTAAACTTGAAGGAGTTAGTGTACCTCCATCTGCGCTCTAGTAAACTTGAAGGAGTTAGTGTACCTCCATCTGCGCTCTAGTAAACTTGAAGGAGTTAGTGTACCTCCATCTGCGCTCTAGCCAGTAATCACTGTGCAAATGTCTGAATATTATAATCTATGCATCTTCCTTTTTGTCCATCTCGTCCGAAAACAGTCACTCAACAGTACAGTTGAGTTACACAGGCATTCAAAACGCACGTGTATGTCATGTTCAGGAAAAAGAAATTTGAAGTGTTAACTACGTAAAATAGCACAACTTCCCGTTTCTCATTTTCACATTGAAATAGTCTGCTCCTTTCTCAATTGTTTTGTAAGGATTCTGTTCTCAATTCTCATTAATCCGCTGAGAAAGGACTGGAGGGGTTCTGGAACCCTGGAATCCTCCCCTGGGTACGCCCCTGTATGTGGTGATTACGATGAGGTATATGTTGTAGTTAATTTTTTATTTCAGGTAATTTTTGTTTTTCCTTTGTTTCAAATTCATTAGCATATATTACCATACCCAAAAACAATGGAAAAATAAAAATTACCTGAGATAAAAAATTAACTATAACATACACATAAAAAAAATATTATTATTTTACTTTTGGCCAGAACAAGCTAGTAATCAACAAGATATTTTTATTATTTTTCTCACAATGAAAACGGCACGGTGCAAAGGATTTTATTTGGATAGTCATTAGTGGCAGAATGTAACATGAAAGAACGGAGATAACAGCCGTCTCCTCATTCCCTTGCGTGACATTTACTCGCGTACGTAATTAGCTCACTGAGTCGACTATCCAAAGAGGGCCTGCTATTAATCTAACAAGATTGCAC
This sequence comes from Dendrophyllia cribrosa, assembly GCA_024195265.1. Lineage (NCBI taxonomy): Eukaryota > Metazoa > Cnidaria > Anthozoa > Scleractinia > Dendrophylliidae > Dendrophyllia > Dendrophyllia cribrosa. The sequence goes on from JAJLRJ010000009.1 coordinate 42,443,356, forward strand.
AATTTATTTCATCCGGATCATGCATGAATGAAAAGAAAAGATAAATATACTTTTCTGTTGTCAAAGAGTTTTTATTGTAAAGCGTGATTACAAAAAATAACGTTCCAATCCATGTATAAAATACATGTGTGGTCAGTTTACCGTAACTAGACAGAAAGATAAACTTACACTAATATTGAAAACTATTTTTTCTATTTTTATGAAAAATTCTAAAAAGTCACAAATGTTGCTGAAGTACTTTTCAATGATCAGTTTTCGATGGAATCTTTTTTCTGTTGGTAAACCTTCTCTGCCTCTGATCTGCAGTAATCAATAATCCATGCTCTGTCCCTGTAACAAGGAAAAAAATAAATTATATACCTGTCATCAGTTTCTTTTACCAACCATTGGCCAATAAATGACTTAGTTTGAGCACCGAGGAAAGATCTTTGCAATTTGTTGCTGTTGTTATTGTGCCTTTACAGGGCCTCTCTTCTTGCTCACTGAGGAGAAGGTTAAAAAAAGATGTACGAATGAGAACCTGTGCTTGTTTTAGGGGCGAACCATCAGATTTCTGGGCGGTTAGGAGATTTGAAAAATCTATCCTAAACTCTCTTGGAAAAAATATCCTGCAACTACAAAAGCGCGACTTAAGGCTTTGCTTTTTAGCAAAATAATTTCTGCAGCGACACAGCTAAAAGGAAAAAAATCCAAGCACCGAGTAGATCACTCAACCCCCAAAGGTTGAATGGTGGTTCGTCGCTTAGAAAACGGTGTATAGACAAAGCAGCGGATGTGCTAACCACAAACAATAAATATTCAGTTAATCAGTCATTGTTTCTAAAAGTTGCATCTGATTTTCTGAAGGTAACCCGGATGAAGGGTACCACATTTGCAACTAATCATTTAATTTTGTACGAATCAATTTATACCGGTCAAAAGTACACCGTTTGTTGTACTATGCTCTGTGATTGGTTGAAATAAATTGCGCATGCTCATGCACGTTTTCTTGCGCATGGCTCGAGTTCCGATTGGTTTATTTTGCGTCTGCCTTTGTGATTGGCCTGGTTTGAGTACTTTTACTGTTAGAAATTTAAATACTTTGTTATAGACGTGAAACGTCCTGGGAGGTACTTGAATGAAATCCTAGAGTATCACCATTCAAACCTATTGGGCAGTTCTTCAAGTGGAAAAAAATTGATTGTTTTGATCTGATCACTCTTAGTTATGAAAGGGCAACGAAGCAAATCCAAAGTATAAAAGTAACAGCTTAATAGTACCTTTTTTCGCTGTTGAAGCAGCTGGCGATGCCAGTGATATAAAACCTCTTATCCCGCTCCACCTTAAACTCAAAGTCCTCTCCAGCCTTGTTCAGGTGATGTGACTGATGACAATCTGCGTGATTAAATCCCTCGTCGTTGCAGCATTTGAACTTATAGCGCCGATCACCATTAGTGTAGATACTCTCAACTCCTGGACAAAGAAAACCACAACAGAATGTTGACACTTTACTGAAGCATGTGTTATTACAATCCAACCCGTGTTACTGCAATGGACTACATGGTAAATACTTCACGGTTGTTCAATTCCTAATTGCATGACGACGACGTGTGGAGAGCGAGGCGTCGAGAGATACACTTTGTAATTACCAGACAAGCTGCAACAGCAAGATTCAGTTTGGAATAAGAAGATGCGTGATTCTACGAAGTGCCTGCTATTCCAGATAATGTAACGTTCAATGGGATAGCGCTCTCTTTGCCTCGCCGTCCCCGCTTCTCCAGCCCTTCTATCTTTTTCTCTCTTTCTCTCACTTTATCCCGCGCTCTTGCTGTGTCCCTTACCTGATACAAAACCATTATTGGGGCAGTAGAAGAAGATGCCATCTTTAGGATCGTTCGCGTATCCATGACTCCAGTGGCAATACTCCTTGGCCGCTTCGTTGTATCCACATCCAAATTTCCAAATACGGTCATACTGACAGTCACGGAAGACGCTCTTAATGTACGTTATAGAGGAGCCTGCCAAACGATAAACAACAACAGTGATGGTTTGTAAAATGTACAGTTGTTCATGGTCCAAAAAGTACGGCTTCCTATGTATAGATGTATAAAAACAAAGTCTTTGCATTTTCACTCAGATAAAACCCTGTGATTTGCCATGTTATCGATTTCTTTTTTGCAGACGGCGGAAGAACTTTAAAAACTTAGCCTTAATAATTTTTCAAGTAAGTTGTAATCCATTTCCCGATCCTGGCCATCCGCAGCCAAAGGCATTTATTAGCCCGCAAACCAGCCAGACATGTTTCGTCTCGCTTGCTTAGCTTAAAAACCAACAGAATTTCAATCTTTAAGGTATTAAAACATACCGCAAATAAAATAGCTTTCCGGAAGAAACGAGTCCCTGAACTATTATTCTTAAGTTTCTTTGATACAAATACATCTTTTGGCTTTTCAAAGTGATACTTAAAAGTGGTGACATAGCCCCCCTCTTAAACCTGTAGATATACCTTACCCTTAGGATATACCTTACACTTAGGATATACTTTACCCTTAGGATATACTTTACCCTTAGGATATACCTTACACTTAGGATATACCTTACACTTAGGATATACTTTACCCTTAGGATATACCTTACCCTTAGGACACTCAAAAAGAAACTGTCCATGCCAGTCGTTATCCCACTGGATATCAGTTGGTTTTGAGGTGGAGCAGGCTTTTGCTGTGGTGTGGGGCTTTTGAGTTGGATATGGACGACGAGTGGGGTATGGGCGACGAGTTTGGTATGGGCGACGAGTGGGATATGGACGACGAGTGCGGTATCGTCTGCGTCGTCTTCTGCGGTTAAAATTCCAAAATGGGTCACTCAGGGGTTCAGCGGGATGGTCGTCATCAGTGTCCTCTGTTTCGTCCATGTTGTCAAGGGCCTCATCATCGTTAGGGTCTATATCGACTAGCACAGATTTACTCTCTGGGCGCTTTTCAGATAACACGCAGGCAAGGCCTAGGACCACGACTAACACTATCAGAGTATGTCCTCGAATCATTGTTTCCTAGAACCGGAAAAACCCCATTAGAAAATAAATGGAGCTATGTACTTATTTCAGGAACCAGAGGCCTATTCAGGAGCCTATTAATTATTGGGCTCCTGCATACTTCAATATCAAAATAAGTAACCGCTCAATACAACAATAATAATTATAGTAAAACCTTTTTTCCGGATTATTTTGAGGACGCAAACGTTGCAGGTTTTTTCTTCAATTATACCTGAAAGCACACTCAAAACAAATACCCGCACTGGGATTTAATGCTTTCTGCTTTGAAAACAAAGAAGGGGATGCAGTAGTGGTTGCAAAATAGTGCGGCTTTATTTTTGTAAGAATTGTAAAGAAAATAGTACTTTACAGTGACCATATGCCACCGATTGTATATTGTAGCGCAGTATTGGAATTCCTTCTAGGTGTGCGTGTATTCACGACAGTATTTTTTATTTATTTTGCTTCAGTAATAAGTACTGTCAAGCCAAAATAAACAAGTCAATCCTGAGGAATTAAAAAAAAAAACAGATTGGCAACGTCATCATTTTATTCACTGAATTTTTGTGCATTCCTACGGCGCTAAGGATTTGCAGTGTTTTAAAATTTGTTGTCGATATTATTTTACAATACTTTAATTTTAATACACTTTTTTGAGTCAGATAAAGGCCATCGTTTTACATAAGTGTGGTAGATTTGTGCGAAATTAAGCGATATTGTGTGCGTAAAATGTGTGGGCGTTGGTTGGAGCAGTCGGCTTACTTGAATTTGTAAAGAGTTACCGGCACAAACGAAAAAGACCAAAGAATCATTTCTAAACATGAAACAAAAGTATGAAGATATTTTTACCATCTTGTAGTAATACGAAAGCGATGTAAAAATTATCGATAGTAGATCGACAGTCCTAAAATTTAACTTAAACAAATAAAACCTCTGAATTTGTTAATGAACTAAATTTTTACACTGAATTTTCAGCTCAGTTCGGCTGTTTTTCTGTCTTTCTTTTGGGAAACAAAAACATTAAGTACAACAGTATTTTAAGAAATGTGCATACGAGCTTTCGACTGCTGAATCTATCCTTGTACCACATTTATTTATTCAACCCCTTTCCCTTTAAATCTGACAGCTTGACTTGAACAAAGGAGGTATTAATTTGACAAAAATGCGATTGAAAAGTAAGCTATTTTAACTAGACCCTTGTCATATGAATCTTTGCTAGGCGAGCAACTGTAATTATGAATGACAAATATCTAAACCTCGCTGAGTGCTACTGAGATATAAACTGACATCGAAGGATAAGTTGTTAAGTCCGCCTGCACCCTTGGGCTTTTTTAATTGCTAATATGTAAGGACGTTAGAACGTTTCCAATTTATGGCGAAGTTGTTTTTTGTGTTTGCGGCGACATACCACTGCAAAATTTGGCAGGTTATATGTGGTGCATCAATTTCAACAACGCAGCAGCTGGGTTAAGACACTTCTTGAAAACATCAGCGGAACAGTATTAATTAATTAAGGACACCATTAAATTATGCTCTAAGTAACACCCTTCTGTAACGCCTCCAGTTGCATTACATATACATTGCTTAATAGTATGAACTAGCCAAAAATGATAGTGACTAACCTTTAACGAAACTGCCAGTGGAGAACAATTCTCTTTCGAGAAATCGACGCAGTGAATTGAAGACAATTTCCACGCCTACGTCAAGATATTTTACATTTCTCTGAAAAATGTTTACTCAAACATTTAATTGCCAAACAATCTTGAAGCATTGCATTCTTTCATGAATGCGAGACTAAACTGTTTTTTGTCTAGCTGTGTCAGTCGTAAAGTATGAGAGGGGAGGGGAGCGGGAAAAGGAGAAGGGAGTTGGTAATTCGGATAGTTTATTAATTAGGTTAGGTTTTGTCAACCAGGACTCAAAATCTAAACGAAATCTATACCCAGTAAAACGCCTGAAATCTTTCCTTCCATGCAAAACTTGAAGAAATCTATGAACGTTTACAGACCAGAATGACATTAATATGTTTCTCTTTATCGGATCAAAACCTCCCAAAGAGAAAACCAATTTTTCTATGCGTCTTTATAACTACAATAAAGTACCTGACTGGGAGGTTGTACTTGTGACGTACATGGATCCGTAAGTTTCTCTCGCTAGTTCATCATCAAATGAGAAAATCGAAACTGACAGGGCCAAGTACCGCGCCACCATACTTCCTACTCGCGCGCTCTCGCGCGTATTTCGTGTCTTGTTTCAAGACCTACGACCAACGAATACTAGCAAAATAAGAACTAATTGCGCACAGCCATCAGAACCATTAGCAGCCAAAGACACTTAATTATAGTTTCAGGGCAGTGGTATAATAATTGCAAACAACTTTCCATTTATGTTTTTTGGCTAAAAATAGGTGGCACTTCTCCTTTAAGAAATGTGTTTCAGTGGTTTCTCGGTCAGATTCCTAGGCCGTGTTGCTAATGAAGGGACAGAAAAACAAGAGATTGCATGAAAGGTGTTTTATTTTTATGCATAGTTATCATCACACAAAACAGATGACTACGAAGAAAGGATCATCTCTTAGAACCAGAAATCTCTTTATTATAAAGCAAATGACATAGTTCTCACAGCTGAAGATAATAAAACTCATGTAGCTTGTTTGAAATAATAGTAACCCTCAGCCGGTCAGACCAGTTTTTTGGGGTGGAGGTGAGGTGGGGGCGGAGGGGTAGGGCCGAAGATTCCAGCGCTGACTTTAAACAATACCAACCCAACTGAGGTTTTCTGAAAACAGTTTGTTGTGACAAATGTCTGCTTGGATGGCAAGCATGTTTTCAAAAATGTTACATTTCCCGCTTAAATAACCCTTCAAATTAATGAAAAAATATTAACTTTTTTGTATTAGCATCTTTCTATTGATTTTGATGAGAAAATCACCACCTCTTACCACCTCTTAGCCTGGTCTGTATTCGGCTCTTATACTTTGATTATTGTGTTCTACAAATCATGGTTTTACAACCCTAAATTCTCACTCTAAATATTTTGCGCGCATTCTATTTTCTACAAATTCTAACTAACACAGGACGAAATAACGACTTTAAGTGCAAGTAAAGGTTCATTAAAGAAAACTTAAAGAACAATTTCGACTATCTTTAAGTGCACCGTAAATTACTTAAATACACCTTTACTTGACAACAGTTAAAGCAAGTAACGAACAATTTAAGTTGCCTTTAAGGGTCTTGAAAAGTTGAATTAAAGATAACTTAAATGTTCTTAAACACATCTTAAAGATACTTACTTACTTTAATACATTTAAGAGTATTTACGTCTCAACTTAAAGATTTTCGATACCTTTAAGTAACATTTAATTTTCTCTTAAAGGTTAGTAAATTCATTATTTCGCCCAGTGTAAGTGGACTAAAATCAACAAAAAAAAACGATTTCATATTAGAAATCTTAATAAGCTATCCTCCAGGTCTAACGCTGTTGTGTTTCGTCATGATGACTTTACTGTTTCTTGAGGCGCTTCAGACTGCAAAACTTGACCTTCCAACGGCGGTCGCTGTAAAAGTGAAAAACAAGGAAATGTCACTGAACGTTTATTCTTTTTCAAGACTGACTGATCTGGAGTTTAAAAAACGAAACTGGTCGGTTTTGGCTGACATTAGTTCGCTCTTGTGTCTGACAAACTGAATAAGGTTTGTGCGAACGTCACGTTTACTCAGTTTATTATTTTGTCGAATGAACAGATGCTTGCAGAGTCCGATTTTTAATGTTTTTTTTTTATACAGTTCAGGAACGGAACACATTGTAGGGATGCAATGGTCTCTTGCTGTTGGCATAATTAAGCTGCTTAAGTTTCTTCAGTTTTAGGACGGCACCAAAAATCTCCCGCGCTTTTTGCTTCTAACCCTTAACGAGAAAACAGGCTTAATACCACCATGGATTACGACCATAGCGTAGCCTTGTACAAGGAGAAGGAGCTGGTGTTTGGCTCAGCCCCCTTGGGTTTTAGGGGTGTTACAAAACGTTTTACGTCTGATAGATAGCCTGTGATACGCTCTACAAGGTAAGGTAAATATTATAGGTTATGCCATTGCTGGGGATCTTTGACGTCACCAAAATGGTCGCTATCCGTGGATTTTGCTATAAATTCAAATTTATGGGAAAAGTGCGGAAATTGAAAATTTTTTATGTCAGAGTTAATTGTAAAATTTGATATAATTGAACATTTTTTGCTTTATAACTGTTCTATAGCTACCTGGCTAGAATGTTTAGCTCCATAATTAATTGTAGGCTGAATCTATTTACGAATTTCATTATTTTCTGTAGTTAAAACTTACTTGAAAAATGAATTGAAAACACTTTTGACTCCTGCTATGTAGCGTTTCCCTCCAAACATCAGATGACCCCCCCAGTTGTTCACATATTTGCTCCATTTACATTTTTTTTTGGCGTATTTTGGGTTAATGCCGCAACACTGAAAGCTGAATAAGCGTCCGTTGGAATTATTGCTGTGCACACCTGAGGGCAAAGAAGGATAATCAGTGATAACAGTTAAACCTCCCGTAAGCGATATCACTCAAAATGCCAAACCAAAATGGTTCTTTAAAATGACGATAAAGGTTACAATACACAATATTTATAATGTATAGTACACTAAATCTCTTTTTCGTCTTAACACATCTCTAACGTTAGGAATGATAAATAAAGTTGAATCACCTTTCATTTGCTTAAGAAATTTAATTGCACTACTGATCTCTTTTCCTCTTAGTTTTAGCGATGTTTTCTTCTCAGAAATTACAGTTAGGCAAGTAGAAACCTCTTTCACAGGACCCAGGAAAGGAGATTGCGCCTCATTATATCCCGTTAATTCGTTTAACATTAATCGAAAGTGATAGATCGGATAATTGCTAAAATGAGAGCTACGACTGTATTGCCATTGAAAAGAAGAATACAAAATTCGGATGTAATATTTTCATGATCAGTGGATGGTACACCTTATTTTCTCTTGTGTATGGCCGGTATAAAAAAGAACATGTGTACAATGCATGATACCAAAATATTATACAACAAAATGTGAAATATTTCTGGAATTTTTGGACTTAAACACGGAATTTTTTACCAGAAATGAAGCCTGGGCACTCGTATTTGAATGATTGATGTAAGTATGATTTCCACTGACAACTCTTGGTTACAGAAACTACTTTTCCACACTGAAACACCCAGTTCCTTTCGCGTTTTTGTTGGTCATACACAGCGTTTATAGAAGTCACAGATTGACCTGAAAAGAACGAGAACATGGATACAACACGGGTCTGAAAGATAACTGGCTTGACAAGGATTAAAAGAGCAACCACAAACAAAATAAAACAACACAACACAACATCAACAAAATAACTAGACTATCATTACCTGCTGGGCAAACGAAACGCCAGTTGTTGTTGTTGTTGTTATTGTTGTTATTGTTGTTGTTATTGTTGTTGTTGTTATTGTTATTGTTGTTATTGTTGTTGTTGTTGCAAAACACCCGTTTGACTAATCCCCAGTTGTTGTTGTTATTGTTGTTATTGTTGTTATTATTGTTATTGTTGTTATTATTGTTATTGTTGTTACAGAAGACTCGCTTGACTGATTTGCTCTCCTTTCTGGGTGACGTCACCTTGGTAGCCTGAGTAATCGACATTAAGCCAACAAAGAGAAGCCATACTAAAGTCCACCGTGACATGTTCTGCATGATTACCTGTAAAATAAATATGACACCGATCTAAGACCAATGGCAGAGCAACAGGAACATTGAACACATCTTTTACGATCAGGGGCAATTAGCTGTTTGTTAGTTCTTCTTGGGTGTAAAGCAGGTAAAAAAACAACGCCATAGAATATTATGAATCCCAGTCCTATTAACTATGACAGAGATTCTATTTCCTCTCCTAATGACTTGAAAATAGTTCGACATTTTTTCGTCGATATGATTCAGTGCACTGTCTTTAAAAAGCTTCAATGCATTCCTTTTTAACTCGTCGATCGCATTTCATACCTATCTTTTATAATCTAAACCATTCTTCTCCGTTGTTATAATTGTTTAACAAATCTGAAGCCTTTCATAATTCATTCAGTCTTCTTTTACTGCGTCGTTCAGTTTCTGCAAGCTAAGAAAGTAGCCCAAACTGAAAACCACGTGAAGTTTAATTTCTCTACGAGACCACCGTCTGGGATGCGACCATCTCTCCTTGCGGCCAATTTCATGTGCACCAGCGTTTGAATCCGTTTTCAGTCAAATACATAGCCATCTCTCGTAAGTGCCTTACCAGCATTACTGAAAACCAAGCGTACTACCCGGTAGAGCATAAATGTTTTTCGTTTGGGTTCTAATTTCTGCGTTTTCGGATTTTTTTCCCTTTTTTTGCACAAATTGCAAAAACGGAATATTTTCCGCACAAATTTACTCCACCGCCGAGATTTTCAAATATTATCAAAAACCCGTTGACGCCAGCAAATCAGGTAAGAGAGCATTCCTCTTCTAGCACATTCTCTACGGACAAACGGCGACAACAATTACAACTGACCTAAACATTACTTTGATCACTGCATGACAATGCTGAAACATCATTAAATTGCTGTGCGCCGTCACAAAAGAATGACTTGTATTATTGCTTTTTATCACAAGTGGAAATTAAAGAGTTAAAAGCCTCCTTGTTAGACAGTTTCTTTTGCCGGATAAGAAACACAATCAGCTCAGTTGTTCACACGTTGTTCAAATTAATTAAAATAAAAATATGAATCAGTCGAAATCAGGAGGAAAGTAATGCTTTTCGTCCAAGACAACAATGACAAATTGGTGAAAACGGCGGGGCATATGCATGAATAAGAAAATACTAAAACGTTCTAAGCAGATAAAAAAATCTGACCTTTGCTTTTGGGCCATATAACAAAAGCGCACGAAGGAGGTAAAATTGAAAAGAAATATAGTGTACCGTTTGATGAAATCAAGTCAGCTCTGATGTGGAAAGAAGGCTTCCTCTTGCTAGATCACACAACTATGTATGAAATGTCAAGTTGTATTCGACTATAAGCTGATTAACATACAACCTTGACAACTGTTTCTTAAAGTACACAGTCACAACCTTTCTCTAAAAAGTAATAACAAAATATTACCGTGTTGGTCTACACAACAGAAATTACAGCGTTTGTTTACAATGTCTGATGTTTCAGGCTTCTGAAATTTTCTGACAACGTTATTTTTTTGAAACACTAGATTATCGACAAAATTATTTTAGTAAAGCAAGCTTAAAAATGTCAACATTTCTAAAATTACACAATATTTATATAAACGGTTTTACATGCATTTGTGAAAACTAAACAGACATCATTTCTAAGAGCGGCTTTCGCAAGTGGGCGTTAAAGAATTCATTTTTTTCACCAAACACCGCGGTTAAACAAAAAAAAGCTAAACCAATTAGTTCTAGTACCTTTTCACGGCTACAAACAAAACCACGGTAAACTGTCTTTTAAGCTTATGATATCACTGATATTGTAATGAATTGCAATTTCAATTTTAGCTCCGTCCTTTCAGCCAATTTTCTCGGGTGCAAAGTATAACGAAATGAAAACTGTAGCTAAGTTCATTTTCATCAAAGAAATTAAATAAACAACCAATTTTTGCATATGAATATGTACCCGGCAAGATTTAAGCAAATAAATTCTCTCTTTAATTAAACCTCGTAGCTGTAAATGCCCTGATATTTGGATGTTGAACAATTTCGCGGATATCGTGGAAATCGATCATATCTACGTTAAGTGAATCATCGCAGATCCAACCTCTTTCCCCGGTCACCGCGCAGTTTGCGAACGACGTTTTCGCAGATCAGGAAACTAGTGACGTCATCAGTGAAAAGCTTCTTAATGTTGTTGTCATAGGTCTCACTATCAAGTTGGATATTATAATGTCGGAAGGACTGTATTGAAACCAGGCTAAGTGCGCGTGCACGGAATACGCCATTTCCGAGTTGCCTTTAGCCTCTCTATCAAAGCGAGGCTAGGTGCGAAACCTTTCATATGAAAATGAGTTTCATTTGCATGTGAATGAAAACTCATTTTCATATGAAAGGTTGTGCACCTAGCCTCGCTTTGACAACGAGGCGTAACGTAACTCGGAAATGGCCTATTGGGACACCATAATAATGAGACATCTCACAGTCCAAGTTGGTTATCAGTTTATTGATTTACAACGTTTACTACAACCATGTAAGATGCCTGCTAAAGGCTGAGCTATCACCAAATGTTACTCAAATCAATAGTGCACATGAGAAATGAACGAGTTCTGCGATATGTGCGCAAAAGTTGTTCGTAATACCACAGGGACCCAGGCTTAGAAAAGGAGTCCTCAACGACACAATAAAAATATAAGGATTTGTACGGGATTTTGTTGACAGTTTGATAAAATATCAAAATTATAAATAAACAGCCATCAAATTGTTCATACCTCATATAAAGAGGTTTATCTGTTGTTTCTTATTAAACTCACACAAAATCCTATAAAAATCCTTCTTTTTTGTCGTTGAGGACTCCTGTTGTGAGCCTGGGCTTCTTGGTAATTACTTGTTATTACCCGCGAAACTTCAACTTGCAGTATTTAAACTCCCCGCGATCCCTGGAAAATAAAATTGTACAACGGCATGTACGTAAGTAACAGCAATAATGATTATGTTTTACAAAGTAAAATAATGATTCAGACTACCTTTAATTACATTCATCCATTTGCAGTGTAGTTACGTATATTTGTGGTCATTACGTAACATATATATTATGACACCTCATATGGGAGATTTGTTTATCCGTTAGCTACACGAAAACTAGAAAACAACTGGCGCATTACTCTTCCGTGAAGGAAAGGAAGAGAAAGTTTCTATCTGGTTTCTGCTTTGTATAATCTACATGGGATTCATGGAATGGGATGGGATGGGATGCATAGGATGGGATGGAATGGGATGCTAGTCCATCGCAGGGTTACCCCCAGCATTATGTCGCCGGTATTCTTTATACACCTGGCTGGAGGGAGACAATGTGGGGTAAAGTTTCTTGTCTAAGGAAACAACATGACGGCAGAGAGCAGAGCTCGAATCACCGAACTACAAATCTAAAGTCCAACGAGCTATCCACTACACAATCAAGTCTCTACATAACAGATACATGCAGGCAGTACACACACAACAGACATATAACAGGCGGCAGTATATATGCACAAACAGACATATACAGGCAATACACACATAACAGGTGTATACACTCAGGCAGTATACACATAACAGGTATTTGCAGGCAGTATGCAAGGACAATGATCTGGTGGTATATGTCTACTCAATGTCAACTTACTGGAACTTATGTTTGTGCACGCTATACACGCCAACAAGATAGTACCCCAAGCGTCGTTCAACTTTAAAATCCAGGGGCATTTTCCAGTCATTGATAAAAGCAGTCTTGACGCAATCAACTGTCATATAGCTTTTGTAGTCGTTACAGCACTTGAACTTGAATCTGCGATCATAATTACTTGCTTGATAGACGCTTTGGATGCCTAAATCATAGTTAATAGAATAAACTGGTTATGAAACTCAGTCAGTCCTTTGTTATATGTTTTTGTTCTCCATTCCTTTTGTTCGTTTGCCTTGACCCTGCACAAAACACAAAAGGTATTGAAATGCATATGAGCAACTGACCAGTAGAAACATTTGGGTTCACACGTTAAACAAAACAATGTGCAGGGTCACGGTTCGTTCAACATAAAACAAAGCAGCTTTGTACACTCTTTTTGAAATTTATTGAGCTTCATAACCAGTTTGTTCTATTAACTATGCCTAAATTAAATGAAAAATTCAATAATGATGTTATTATTTAATATATAGGAAGATATGGGAAGGTGCTATGAATTAAATAGGGGCGAAGAGGGCTTAATAAAGTCAAATTAATCTTTTCAAAAATTCATTTAGATTATATTCATAAATTAAAAATGTGCAAAAATCTGTATCAAAAATTACATCATTCCGCACCCTAATATAATGGTGATCTGGACATAGAAAGACCCAGTTTCTTCACAAACTACCTGAAGCATAGTTACACTGACAATGTAAATGATTTTTCTGACAAGTCATTTTCACCTGTGTTTTACGTTTGGGGAGACAAGAGAGGGAGGTGGGCTCATTGGAGAGGAGGAAGTTCTAAATGGGGAGCTTCTTAGAGAGGGGGACCTGTTCAATAGACAGCTTTAACATAAGGGACCAGTAGACAGGCAAACTGGTAAATAAATAGATACTGTTAGAATTGTTAAATTGTTAGTATAGAAGCAAACACCGCTTCTATACTATATTTGTTTCTACACTATGTTTTCACTTGTTAAACCGATCGGATCACTAGTTTGATTCAACATACACCAGCAGGATTATTGTCCACGGTTACTTGCTTGAACTTCTTATTAAATTGTTAGAATCAAATACGAACTCTAAACGAGAGTAAGAAACAGTGGAAGTGGGAAATTTAAATATTATATCCCTATTTTGCCGTGGTTGGGGGCACAAAGTGCCCGCGCTAACTTTCAACATTCATAACTTCTTTAATATGACTTTTCCTAAAATTTATCTGGAAACGATTTCATATGACATTTTTGATCACGTGACTTGATGTTTCCATGGCAATAAGATTTTGACAGCCATGTTTCTTTTTAAATTTGCACATTTTTACCGTTGAATGAAGAAAAACAATGTTTATTAATTTTGAGTCAATTTGGACGGTTTTTAAGACGTTTTGAAAAATTTCAGAAATCCAAGATGGCGGCCGTATAACTGATTACCTAATAACTACGTCATACGACGTCATCGTTCCATTGTGCTCACCGCAAAGGAGACAGTTTTGGACCCTCGTAAATCGTAAATCTTTATTTAAACACACCCTCTTGGTTTCATTGTCATAGCCTTAATGTTCTTGAAGTTACGAGTGCCCCCCACCCCCGCAGGCTCAGGAACTCAAAAAAAGCCCAGGCAAAATAGGGATGTGAATGTCAAAATGGTTTTTAAGATTTTACCAGCGATGAATCCGTTATGTGGACACTCAACGTTCAGCGGTCGATCCCAGTCGTTCTGGTAATAAGTTGCCCAGGCACACTTTTTGGCGGCTCGGTTGTAACCGCAGGCCATTCTCCAGCGCCGATCGCGATTTGGCTGATCATACTTGGACGTGATAGTAGTGATGGAATTTCCTGACGATTACAAACAAAGATAGATCTTAGTTTTAGAATTTCCAGATTACCCTTTTTATACATGGCTAATCGTATAAGCTTTGACGTTAAGCCAAATGGAATCGGTTTGGAAACTCAATTCTTTAAAAACAACCTTTGGGAAGCATGTATATACTGCACGCTTCTACATTTTTGGATGTACAGTCAATTCAACCCTTGTTACTCATGCGCAGTAATCCTCTTATTCTTTTGAAATTTTGGAGTCTATCCGGTTGAAGACCAACTCTATACTGAGTCACTTGTACCTTAACACCTTGTGGGTAGCAATGATATTTTTAACCCACGCGCCTGTCAGGCGCCCTTTCGTCTTTATTCTGATCGCGCACATGCTCAGTAGGCACAAAAAGTCTAACAAGATCAAACAAATATAAATACAACATGGTCGATCTGATCGAGCAGCGACTTCAGCGTGCAGTTTTTGTCGCAGAGCGTTTTTGCTGTTACATGGTCAAATTGACCTTGTAAAGAGTTTAAGGAGACTCAAAAGTTCCACATAGAAGAGAAACTTCGATTTCTTTTTTGCTTCACCAATGTATTATTTTTCACTGTTTTCTAAGCGAAGATGTAACCATAGCAACAACTGCTATGGTTAATATAGTCTTTTATTTCAAACAATGTCATTTCTCTCAAGTCAAGTCAGATGCGTTAAAATGAAACTATTAAATTTTAAAGTAATTAAGATTAAATAAAAGTAGATGAAAGTTTATTTGATTTTGATTTATTTTTAGTCAATTTTGGCGCTTTTCTAACAAGAAGGAAATCCATGGCGGATTCGAGACGGCAGACATTCGAAATCATGCCGTAATCGTCAAGTCATGTGACGTCATTACGTCACGTGATCCACCTTAACTTAGTCATTTTTTGACGCGCTACAAATCCTCCAAGTTCATTGTTATTGCTTAAATTTTCTTGAAGTTACGGAGGGGGTTCCGTTCCCGTCATCAGGGAAGCCTGGGGTTCATTATCGGCAAAAATGTTTCTTTTTTCAAAACCGGTATTCGACAAATATAGCTAAAGAGCCGGTTAAGAAATGCAGTGTAAATTTACGCGTTACCGTATGCTGAATTTCTACTCAGGCGTTGGAGCAAGGTCATATTCTTGCAATGAACTATAGTTCACGCAAGCAACATTGTTTATCATAATTACGTTCAAAAATCGTTTGTTTGTTTGCCGGGGTTTTTAAATACATTGACGTGTTGACCGTTTTCATAGGTAAAAAAGCGTCCGAAATGTTTTCAAAAATACGTTCTAAAGCTACAATTGCAGACAGAAGTAGTTGGGAAGGTTGTGAAAAAAAGTAATTAGTAAATTTTATGAATCCCCCAACCCCCCTATTCAATGTTGGGATCTCAGCGAACAATTACGCACTAAACATGTTCCCTTATACACAACATTGTAACAGGGGGAGGGGAGAGAAAGAGAATAATAGTGAAAACTACAATTCTTCTCAACACTTTTGTCTATGATTGTAGTTTAATGCGCATGCGCGAAAGAGAAAAGAACGTGATGTGAAAGCAACAGATAATACATAGTGTTATAGTGCTACATCTTACTTCCGGTACACTCATACAGGAAATGGCCTGTCGGTTCATTTATCCATTGTCCGTCGTTGTTGCAAACATTTCCTCGCTTTGATTTATCGTCGTGTGCTTTCACAGCAGCTTTCTTGGTCATCTTGGCAGCAAGTGAAACACAAAATATCCCACTAAGAAGGAACAGCCAAAACAGCAAACTTCTATCTGCCATCATCAGTTCCTTGTTAAAAAGAGAAAAACACAAACACCAGTCAACTCCAAGCGCGAAAATCCCCCACGTCACACCCCGGGCATCAAGTCAATTATAAATAGGACAATTTAAAAGGGACATAAACGGACTATTTCAATCATCGGTTTCCCACTCGGCAATCTTGTAAAACAGCGAATGATGTGGGGGGGGGGGGGGGGGGGGGGGGGGGCATTTGATCAAAGTAAGCGGCAAACGTTTTTCGAAACTGATTTAAATGCTCGGCGAGGGGAAGGGGTTATTTTGTCATTCTTGTCTGTGACAAAAGCCTGAATAAGTATCCTTATGGACCTCGCTGGCGCCTCGACACGCAAAAGATTTCGATCTGAACCATTTTCATCCCCCTGTTTGTATGTCCTGCACTTAGTCTGTTCCAATTACTATTTGACTTTTTGGTGCATTTGATCTGATTTAGTTTTAAGAACTTTTTTCAAAACTCTTTTGTTCAACTTTTTTTAAAGATTACAACAATAACAGTTGCTGGCTTATCATAGGCAGCCAAGAAACGCGTTTGACGTAAGCGTGGGTTTCAGTCAACAAAATTGAACTTTTCATTGCATTTCAAGTTTATTGATTCTAAGAGATTTTTATTGTGCCGCAAATCAGACAAGTCTGACTCAGTGTCCATTGTTAAGTTGACCACATAGTTAAATAAAATTTAAGCGCCTTGCATTCTTAGATTGCTCAAAGGGACAGTGTCCCGCAGGCTGATCATTGTATTTTCATGATTATAGCCAGGAGCGTACTTTATTATCTTGAAATAGAAAGAAAAAATATCGCCAAAAACATAAAAGCAGAGAAATATTAATTTATAAGACTGAGACAAAATAACAGCAGCTAAAAGAGTGAAAATTCCATAACAATGGATATTTTGATTTTTTTGACCGCCTGGCAATAAATCAAATTTGATGAACTGTAATCCACTCCCATCCTTGTAATCCAGGACTTTTTCTCCAAACTACTGATCCTGTTTTGCTCTACAGAATCTTTTTAAAATTATTCGACTTCGCGGAACACGGGCCAACGTTCCATGCCAAATAACCGACCACAGCGAACTATAGCTATAAAATACTAATGTATTATATGTAATAAAAAACAAAACTATTTACTTGTGTGTTCGTATCTTTCTTTAGTCATTTTTGAAGGGATTTGCATCAGAGCAAAAACGGTTTCTCTGTGTGGTTTTAAAATGTAATCGTTTCATGAGCGTCGGAAAACACAAGTCTAAATCCCCTCCCCAAATGAATAAGGTACCGAGCAGTATGTGATACCGTTTGGGGTGACCATTGAAAACAAGTCTAGCCAGCACACGTCTCCAGTTTCAAGTATTAAGAGACAATCACTTGAGCTTTGTTCCGGATAGACATCACCCAACTGAAAGTCCAATCCAAATTGTTTCAATTCCCTGTACGGCAGCCAAAGAAGTTGTGTTGATCACTGAATGAACATTTGTTGTTCTTCTGAATAAGCATCCTGTTCAAGTTTGCAATTAGTGAAGCAAAAGCAAGCAAAAACGTCTCCCACTAAATAAGGACCATTGATAAGGACTAACGTCTCCACAGATTTCAATGGGAAATATTTTCTCCTGTTTGCCTAAACAAACGTTTATTTGGATCGGTATGTTCGGGGGAGGGGGAGGGGGTGGGGGGATAAAGCGTTAATGAGGGGAGGGTGGGAAAAGCCCGCTCAGTCTTCACAAGATGAATTTACTGGGAAATTTGGATTTATCTGGCTTCAACCCATGCGACGATACGTTTTTATTGCAGTCATGATTTGATAAGCCTGCTTATAGCTAAATGATGAAGATGATTAGTTTCTTGATCTTCCGTTTTATACATATTAAATTCAATATGGCGGAATTGAAAACTCGTGAAGTATGTACTGAATCGTCACGACATTTTAGGAAAACAATACCGGTAGTGGAACCCTATCATATGACCACCCCGTTCATACGTCCACGTCTGTGTTAACAACAGCCGAAAAAAAAGCTCAGTCATTTTCTTATATCATCCAGTTAATCCGACAATCCACTGAGTTAATGCAACCAACGACCATCTTTTGCGGTCCTCAACAATGGTTTTCTTTATTAATTTACCCCTTTTATGTGACCACTTGGATATATGCAAAATGATAATTATTAAGTGACAAAAGCTAGTAATAATTGCCAAAAAGTGAAACATTTTTGTTGCAAATTTCGTAATTCATATCTTGATAAAAGGCAAGAATCGTCTTTGCCGATACAATTTACAGTGTTTTTTCGGCAAGTAATGTAATAGGGGCTTGTGATTAATTATTTTGACCTAATCCCTTTAATATTACCCCATATTTATGGCACGTTGGTGGTCGTATTAAGGTGATTCCATCGGAAAAGAAGTTACAATTAATTTTTTTAAACTTATCTCCAGAAAGTTATACTGACTAGCAATGAAATATTTGTATTATTTTATGATAGTAGAACAATGTTAAAGTGAAATGCCTTTAAGTGGCCAAAAAGAGAAACTAATGGAGTAATAGGGTCATTTTTGCATCTGCACGTTCCCAGCGAAACGCCAAGAAATAGATTGTAATAATGGGTCCATGAGAATATTTCAAAATGTAATAAGGAAAAAGTCTTCAAATTCAGTAATAGCATGGAGAGTAGTATTTTGTTTTCAAAGACATGGAATGAAAAAGATAGGTCACTGTGCTCGTTTAGGAGAAAACATTAACTAATTTGTTATTTTGCGAAGTCATCCTCGAGTCCACAGAAACACTCTTGCATGGTTTGGAATACGTGTGCACTGGTGTACTCGTGTACGCAATCCATGGTAAAATCGATCATGATTAAACCTACCCGCTGCAAGATGAGTTTTTAGACTTAAAACTGACACTTAATCGATCGATCAATCAATCAATCAATCAATCAGTCAGTCAGTCAGTCAGTCAATCAATCAATCAATCAATCAATTAAACAATTAAACAAAGGAAATAAGATACCATGTCCATAATTATATTCACTGAAGCTGCAAAGATCTTTCGTTTATTGAAGTTTCAGCAGATATTTCCTTTGTACATCCTGATTAGTATCGGACGGAATTGTAGCAAGTTAAGTTTCATCCCAAAATTGTTTTCTAAGATTAATATTTTTAGCTCTTGAAGAAATGAAGGCGTTTGGCTTTTTTTACTCTACTTTTAGTCCTCATCACAATCATCAATGATAATCGGAGCTGGTGTTGTGGTGGGCAGTTGTGTAGTAGTCGGAGGTTTCGTAGTAGTCGTCGGGGGCTTCGCAGTAGTCGTCGGCGGCTTCGTGGTAGTCGTCGGGGCCTTCGTTGTTATGGGAATGGATGGTATTGGCGTTATCCTGATCCTGAATCTTCGTCGCCTTCTTCCCTACCCTCCACCCCAGCCTTCACACGGACAGATCATCATTGCAAGCAGTGCCACGGCCATTAAAGCGCATATCAGCTTTGCCATGGCCACTCTGAAAGCCAAGAAAACATCCAGCTAGTCAAACATTTAAAACATCTTATGGTGAATAAACTAATTTGTATGAAAGGCTTTCTAAAGAAATTCATACGGACAGAATCCCATGACCCGGACAGTGAATGTAAAAAAATATTATATATCGAGAAAATATCAAACTGATAAGCCTTATTTTAATTAGTAGAATGAGAACGACACACAAAAACTTGCACCATTAACCAGGAAAACCAGTAATGGTGCCGGCCTTCAAGAACTTTTATGGTGCATCATATGGAACTCCCAACTCAGCGTAAACGAGCAAATCTTAATTTACCAGTATTCATCATGCATCACATAGTTGCAAATTGTCACGTACAGTGAAATTCAAAAGTTTTGTTTTAAAAATACGGTTTCTGCAAACGGAAGCTTTTCTTTTTGTTTAAACTGGCTTGGAAATCAATTTTGATCAGGTTTTACTTTCTCTTAGATAAACTTAAAATTGTCGATCTTTTAGCTCTGTTTGCTTGAAATCCTGTCAAAATCCAAAATAATTTAAACGGATTTTATTTGATTGTCGTTCAATAAAACTCAACTTTATCGACCTTTTTTAAAGGCGGTGGGTCGCGTGTTTTTGGTAACGCTGTAATAGGTTAGCTTTTAAATATAACTTTTCAGTTTGATGTGAAGATTTTTAATAATGATTATTGTAATTGTGTTTTGTATTTTAATGTTTCTGTAACTTTTGATATGTATTTTAATCAATTGTATAAAGACATAATCATGGTACTTTGACTTTAGTTTGCGAAAGCCACCTAATGGAAGAAAAAATATGATCAAACTATATGAGACAGTTGCTGATAAAATCCGGGAGTTTAGTTTGCTTTGCTTATATTGTGTTGTTTTTCACTGAGAGAGGTTTTCTTAATAGCAAGAAAGGTACTCGTCAACTTAATGCTGAATGATAATTTTTAGATTTAACTGGCAGTCGTTGCCGATTTACTTGACCTTTTTTCTTTCTAAGCAAAACAATAAACACCCATGCACATGTATTGATAAGAAAACTGCCGTCAGATCAGTTCTTTTAATTTTGCTACGCTGCAAATCATTTCTCTTAACCTGTATTTTGTTTGTTTTGTACCGATCCTTCTGTATGATTTTTAAAAAATGCAGAAAACAACCTTCGTAACTGGATGAAGGACTCACTGGAATTTTGCGGGCCGTTCTGGTAAAATATGGACCGAAAATTTATTCTAATTATTGCGTTTGTACTAACAGAGAGATTAATAATCAGTCGTTAGTTAACTGATATTTTTCCTAGTAATATAAGCTATTATAGTGTCTCTATGAATGATATACCATTAACGAGACAGTTGAATGTTTCAACATTTTACGCTTACTCCTTACCTCAAATTTAGCTTTCTTTTGAGTAACAATAACTAAGCTCCTTTTTTAGGAAATCTTTTTCCTTGTGCCGCCAAAGCTCAGTCTCAACTAACGAGCGATGCTCTCAATTTCATGGCTTGTTTGCTAATGAAATTCAATATTAATATTGACTTTATCATATTGCAAATAAAAAGTTACAATACAGCTGGTGATATTTATTTTACAATTGGCAAAACAACGAAAAATGCGTCATTAGTATATGCCGAAGACGAGCAGACTTAATTAAGCTTGGTGATTTATTTATTTTTATTATTCGTAAGTAATAATGATTTGGCAGAAAAACCAAAAAAGAGTAATGATCTTCATTTGTATATATTACCCCACAAGTTCCTTGGTGTTAAAGTGTTTTTTAATGTGAAAAGGACGTGTTCTACTTGATCTTTTTCAGAATTCCGCATACGTTATTATCTCGGAAAGTTTATTCGATACACGGGCAAGACTAAAATGGCTGATTCGCTTTGGCTTATAATTACACAAGACAGTCTGTTAGCAACCGTTTGAAAAAGAAATTGTGATTTATAATAATGTTTTCTTTGTTTTACTGTTAATTACTCGGACGAGAATTGGTAAAAAAGCTAAAGTTTGCATTGGACATCTGCCCACACAGTTGAAGCAACGCTGAATCCTTCAGTGTATTTCCCATGTGCACACAAAAATAAGTTCTGAAACCAAAACTTAATTGGCTGCATAGTTCAAACTATCCACAATGCCACTTGATTCGGAATTCTCCAATCAACTGTTTGTTGGAAAGTTGACCTCAGTGGGATTAAAAAAATTCTTAAATCTAACAACATTTACCACACAAACACATCGACGCAGTCATTTCAAATTTATCCCATAATTACTTTCGCCCCATCAGCTGGATCCCAGCCTCCGCGTTTCCTGTTAAAAACAGTTTTGATTTTTGTCCCCAAATCAATGGTCGACTGCTTTTTATATGATTTCTGATTACTGTTGGAACCATTCAGATGGACTGCGCATGAATTGGTTTTTGCTGAAGTGCACCTTGTTTTTGTATACATGCAGTATTCAAAAGCCGACTAATTTAATTTTGTGTAGATGGCATGCATGGACAAAATTATATTTGTAATTAAATGCCGTCAATGTAGCACATGCAATTTGTTGATATGTGCTTTGCTGTTGACAAAGTACAGAACTTGGATTTTTTCAAAATAATTTATATTGCCATCTCACTAGTCCAGTCCAATATACATGACGTCATGACATTTTTGGAAAATGACTGCTTTGATATGCAAAAGTCATCACTGTAGTTTTCACACTCGAGAAGATGCAGGACGCAGGCACAGATAAATAAATGCAACTTTTGCAAGGGCTCACGCAGCTGTTGTTGATCAGCAGGAAAAAGTCACCTTAAAAATCTGAAAGGCATTTTCTAAAGACCCAATTTTTGTATGTTGTCAGCAGGGGCGTGATTTTCCTTTTCAGGGCCCTATAACAAGTTTGAACAGCAGTACATGGTCCATCAATCAGGCTATCGATCAATCATTCGATCAATCATTGAATCAGACGCATATATATTCACTGAACCAAAAATCTTTCATTTTATCAAAGTTTCAGCAAACATTTCATTTGAACATACATCCAGTTTAATCCCAACTAGTGTATACGTTGAATTTATATAAAGGCGTTTCTTTTTATTAAAGGTCAAATGAACCAAAAATTTGACATATTTTCTTTTAGTCCAATATTAGAGCAATGTGTTGAAAGTGGACCAAATAAACATATTCTGAAGTTTAAAACTAATTGGACTTGGCATCGCAGAGATATTGAAAGTTGAAAAATGAAACTTTTTGACCTTCATAATCGTAGAGCGATCGGGAAAATTGTCGGAAAATTGTCGGAAACCAATAGTGACGTCACTATTAACCACCTCAAAACAGTCAAGGATTGAAGTTGAAAGTAGGTGACTGAGCGGAAAACTATGGTGTTTTGTTCTGCGATAAACTGCAGCAACAATTGTTCATTTTCAATACGAAAACAGTGAAAATCTTACACACAAGTTAGAATACTTAGTATTCGCTAGAAGAGAGGACACTGGGAACAAGGTTGGCTCGCCAATAGTGACGTCATAACCCTTACCAATCCTACCACTTGAAGCGCGCGGCCATTTCAGAAACGTTTTCGTGAAGTCTTCGGAAATCTTCGTACTTTTAGCTATGTGACTTACTTAAAGTCTCAGGAAGGCAAATTGTTGCGTATTATGCTATTTATTTAAATAGCTTTAAATGGATAAAGAAAAAAATTCAAATTTTTGGTTCATTTGACCTTTAAATTTCTTATTCTAACAGACACTCCTCATCGGTGGTTGGAGCCTGCAGTATTGTGGTCGGCGGTTGTGTAGTTGTGGGAGGCTGCGTAGTAGTCGTCGGAGGCTTCGTAGTTGTCGTCGGAGGCTTCGTTGTGGTCGTCGGAGGCTTTGTTGTTGTCGTCGGAGGCTTCGTAGTGGTCGCCGGGGGCTTCGTAGTAGTCGTTGGCGGCTTCGTGGTAGTCGTCGGGGCCTTCGTTGTTATGGGAATGGATGGTATTGGCGGTATTCTGATCCTGAATCTTCGTCGCCTTCTTCCCCACCCTCCACCCCAGCCTTCACACGGACAGATCATCATTGCAAGCAGTGCCACGGCCATTAAAGCACATATCAGCTTTGCCATAGTCTTTCTGAAAGCCAAGAATATATCCAGCTAATTAACCATCAAAAACAAGCTACTAACACGAGGAAATGTAAAGCGGAATTAATGAGACTCAGAAAAAAAAAATATTTTGAGAAAACAAACTAATTAGTCCAATGTTACTTTTCTTGGAATATTTATCGTAAATTTTTAAATGTGATGTAAACTCATAAACATAAAGTTTCGCCAGTTTGGGGATTCATTTAAGAATTCTTCAATTAGACAATTTTTTGTAGCAAATTACAGTAAAAGAAGTCGGAAAGATCGCTTAAAATAAGGTGAATCTATAACCTTAAGCTTAAATTGATTTAAAAAGAAGATAAAATAAAAGCCAATTTGCGTTTTTTAGGTTTTAACTCTTTGCACAATCAAAGAACTACGAATGAATAAAGGGGTTAGTAATAAAGAAACTAACTTTAGAAAAAAACAAATGGAAAAGGGCACATTCACTCCTATTGTGAAGTCGACGTCAGGGGGTGTTGGTAACGAAGCTGATAGACATCACAAGCGAATCGCCTCTCTGATAGTTGAGAAAAGAAGAGAAAGCTATGCGCATGTCCTGAACTACATTAGAACAAGACTTAGATTCTGTTTATTGAAGAGCGTTTTAATTGCAATTAGAGGAGTTCGAGGAAAGAGATTGAAAGAAAACACTACACCAATCTCTTCGCTCTCATTCAATTTGATTGATTTTGACAAAGGAGAGTAACTATAAGAAAGTGGACAATACCAGTTGAGAGCTGAGCTTGTTAGGCGACATATACATTTATAATACTCTTATTTCACTGTATTTTTTATTTATTTGTTCTAAGGTATTTATAACATAATATATATATATATATTTTTTTCTTTTAGAACGTAAAGATAGAACCTAATTTTCTAAACTTAATTATATGATATACATGTGATATTCAATTTATTTTATTTATATTTATTTTTATTTTTTATTCTTACATATTAATATTATATTTTTAGCTTTTTATATATGCGTGTCTATGAAATTGTATTAATAAACCTTTCTTTCTTTTAACTTTGAATTAGTAATTGCTGAGCTTGCAAGCTCCGTGCAAGACACTTGAACCCTCGCATTGTCATCTCCGCGCGTGCCTGCATGTGTAAATAACTTGTCAAACCGGTTTATTTTGAGTTTAATCGTGGGGTAGTTAATCGAGGCTTAAATCCGTTTTCAAAAACGCCTTTTTGTTCCTCGATTAATTATTCCACGAATAAGAAATTTGATCATGGATCAATATAACCGGCTTTCGAGAAAACGGGGCCAGGACTTCCGACTGCGCGTTTTAGAAAAGTGTTACTCTCAGAAGGAAATAAGTTGTGTAGAGCAAGGAAACACGCTTAATGTCGCCGTTTTTGCGAGAAATCTGAGATCACCGTCATGAGAGCTATATACATTCATTCTTCAGGATGAAAGCATTGGATGCGCTTGAATTCTTTTAAATAAACTTACCACAAATTTAGTGTGCTGTTGAGTACCGCAGCAGTTATTTAACACTGTTTCCCTTGCACCGAGAAAAAGCTCACCTTGAACTAAACAACTAAGTTCAATTTAGTAATTGCTTGATGCTAATTAATTTCAGCATGGATATTAGCCCTGACATAAGTCAATAACAACTTGCAACACAGCTGGGAAAATCTTAATATTTCAAAATTAAGAAACCACAAAAAATGCGTCATTAATTATTAAATTGTTTATGTTGCGTAAGTCACAAAAAAGACTGATACAAATAAAAACAAACAGTTCATTTTCTTCCTTCCTATTGCTCCACAAATTCAAATTCAAAGTGCCAAGTGATGACCAGGTTGAATTTTTCTCGGTACGCAATACAGTATTTTCTCGGGAAAATTTAATGTTAATATACGACTATTTTTGGTCTCAAATATTGACTTAACAATTAATGTAATAAAAGTCTGAAATGGCTGATTTTGAGTTGAAAATGACACAAAAATCACAGTTACACTACTTTTTTTGACCGTCGGTAGTAAATAAAGTTTTGGAAAATAAATTGTAATGTTTTTTTTTAGTTATTTCTGCTAGTTCTGTTAGTATCCCACGAGGAACATAATTTTGTTATTATATGCATGCGCACATGAGTGGTAAAAATGAGTGGCTCTGGTAACAGCCATTACCGGATGTCGTAAAATCTACGACATCCGCTTGCGCTTGCGCATACCTAATGTATTTATGTGTTACTGCGCTTGCTCAACCAGGAATTGAAAAAGTTGCCTTCGTTCATTCTCGTACTGCGGCTCCGCGAATTATACAAATTACACCAAAGGAAATGAAAATAGCATTAACGGGTACGAAACGTTTGTATGAGGTATTTAGAAATCACGGTCGACATTAAATTATTTTTGCATACAAGCCACGACACTGCTATTCACAAGGCACTCAAATGGAATACCGATAATGAAATAGAGAGATGATCAATAATAAATTGCCACGAGCCTTGCCGGAATAATGGCTATGATCCCAGGTGACCATCAAATGGTTATTAAAGGGTCACTTCTATTAAGGGGACAATTCTCCTGGTCCCGATGGTGTCCCGTTAATGGAGGTTTCATTCTATACTATAAGAACATTTTGTGTAGAGCAGGAAATTTCAAAGAAACAGTAAAATTTTCATGCCTATATAGTTGCATGATAAATGAACAGTAACCTATTACACAAGGCCCTCCACTCATACCTATTGTTATTAAGAGATTGGGGGTAGTTGAGCGGAGCGCCCTGAAGGGGAGATTAGGCTATAGGTTGCAATTGACGGGCTTTCATGAATTTTCCAGCGATGGGGCTGGGTGGGTGGGCCGTTATCTTGCTCTCCGTCAATGACTGATCTTGCGAAATGGGAAGGACAAAGCAGATCCAAGTCCATTTATAGAGGTGTTAATTACAAATATTACTATGAACATTTTGCCGGTCGGGAAGAGGAGAAGTGTCTCCTTAATGGAGATGTCGCCTTAATAGAGGTGATAATTACAAAAATTATTTGAGCGTTTTGCCAGCCAGGATCAGGAGAGGTGTCCCCTTAATAGAGGTTTCCTTTTAATAGAGGTGATAATTACAAAGATTATGTGAGCATTTTTCTTCGGAGAAGTGTCCCCTTAATGGAGTTGTATCAAATAAGAGGTTCTACTGCAGTTATAGTTATTTTATAGTTAAACATTTCAACCAAACTCGTAAAAATGTCCACTATTTTGTTCTTCTTTAGCAAAGAGAACGTAAAAAAAAAATGTTAAGGTGCTGTTACACGTAACAATTTTTCGTGTAACTTGTCTCTTGTGTTGTAAATGGTTTGAACCCAGGAGTATCAGCAGTCTGTCGTTTGTGATCGTCCGGGTGAGTGTAGTTCTGAAAAGAACTGTTGTTGTTGACAATGACTGACGTTTCGACAACCTGAGCGGAAGTCATCTTCAGAGTCATGTGAATAGTCAGTTGATGTTATTATTATTATTATATATGTCTGGTTATAGCTGTCATTGGTCAGTTTAGCCATGATGTTATTGGCTGTAGAGACTCAAGTCAGTGATAGGTGCGTTTCGATCCGTGTATTGTTAGTGTAACTTCTGTCGTTGTATTAATAGTCGAATTTGTCGGTGAGTTCAGTCTATTGTTTGTCCGTTCTGTTGACAAGTCGTTTGTAGGCCGCAGGTCAGTAGCTGCTGGCATCGGTTCAGTGGTGTGTGTTTTCAGTTAGTAAACCAACTTTGTAGAGTGAGTCGTTTGTAGCAGTCCGTACTGTAAGTAACGCATTCGGCAGAGTCCCAGTCAGTCAGTCCCAGTCAATTCTGTGATTCGTGTGTAAATGGTGTTCAGCAATGTGACTGTTGACATCGCCATTTTTTATCGCCCGTTTTTGTTCATTATGTTCAGATTTCTGCCAGTCTCACCGATGTAAGAGGCCTGGCAATCGCAGCATTTAATCTTGTATACTGCTCCTTCCTCCTCCTTGTCCGTCGTTAGGTTCGTCCTTGTCTTTAACGTTTGTTAGAAGTTGTCTTAAAGTAGTAAATATGTTTGAGAGCGACAAGGATGTTGTAAGGTTGTAAGATCCGTAAAATGGTCTCAGAAGTGCCCTTGATGTAGGATATTGTCGCTGTGGTAACAGGTTTTTCGTTAGTTGTGTTAGGTTCGTTGTTTTTGTAAACGTCGTGTTTAACAAAGTCTGAAAACGTTGTCAAGGTACTTGGTTTCGTCGTCCGATCTACAGATTTCAAATCCGCCGAAATAGCAAAATGTCGCTTAGCTTATTTCCACGTTATATCGCCAAATGGCACAAAATATACAACTTAGTTGGATAAAAAGATGCTATATAACGTTATGATAATAAAATTGAACCTTTATTAGTTACTTATTGAAGTTTGTCGTGTGGATAAAAATTTGCTCTTCGGCGTCAACGACCCTGTTTCAAATTCTGGCGGGAACGGCCAGTTTATGTTTTCGTTTGCATTTATTTTTCTTTTTTATTCCGAACTGAACGTTGCGAAAGTGATTTCCTTTTTTTTCTTAACGTTTGAAATCGTTCAATTTTATAAAATTTTGAACCGTGTTGATAAAAGCATTAGCTTACCGCAATATTGCGTAACGCGTTAGCTCGCGGTACAAGCTTTAAATGACATGCTGGCATTTATATCATGTCATCTTTGCATGTTTTATACAATTTCAGATTTCAGCATTTTGATAAGCCTAGAAATTTGCTTTTAATCTTTAATGTTTTCCACAAACTAAATATGTAACATCGTTCCATTTTTAGCAACAATTATAGCTCCAGCAAAGTAAGGGTTCTTTTCCCATTGGAGACTCGAGACTTGACTCGATCAAATACACCTAATTCAAAAAAGGTTGCTTTGGTCATTGGTAATTGGGCATTGGGAAGCTATTGTTTGGTGGTCACTCAAGCGAAGCATTGCATTGTGTTCCGTATGCTAAATGCCAATTCCCAATTACCAATGACCAACTGCCAAAGCAACCTTTATTGAATTAGGTGTATACAACTTGCACTCGCGATTCATATCAAAATATTGATCCCTCAGACGAGACATTTGTTCCGGGCGTGCGCGCTATTGTTTTGCCTTTGGATTTCTATTGTTTTGACTTTTGTTTTAGTTTTAAACACGGACCCGCGCTATAAATAAAAGGAACCTTGGCCTGGCCAAGCCGCCAGTCATTTCACACTTGACACCGAACTGTCAACATCACGTGCATCCTCTCGCCAATGGAGAACCGTTACCGGCGCGAAATTCAAATTTGGCAAGCTAAAATATTATATTCATGCAAAAAGGCGCATAAATTCAAATAATGTTGTTAGTTTTATTTTCGTGAAAGATAAATCCTATACAAGATTTTTATATTGAACTGGTGAAGGTAGAATTAGACCTATTTTTGGGGGCAACGGTCTTCCTCCGTGTTGCTCGCAGTGTCAGCCATCTTTGATTAGCCGTTGAAGCAGTGATGGTGTCACAAAGAGGGGGCGGTGCTATCCCTTTTATAGCGGGGGTCCGTGTTTATTTAGAACGGTATGCATAACTAATGTATGGGGTTATATGGAAATCTTTCCGATATCAATACTATCTTACTTGTTTATGTAACCTTGAAGCGCGGGGTTTCCTTGATAGCCGTGATTTCCGCTTTCCTTCTGATTTCCCTCGTTCTCACCGCTAGGCCAGGCACTGACAGACAAGTAAGCGAACGTAAACACGATGCCGACCAAAGGAAGCTAAAATACACTCAGTCGAAGCATCGTGCGGCTGAAAAGTGCAAAATGACGGAGGTTTTTTCGCTCGAACCAAAGCAAATTTCCCAAATGTTTACTAGATTCCAGTTTTTCCAAAACTGAGTGTGGATGTTGAAATTGCGCCTGTTAAAATCAGTTAGAACAGGATAGAACGCTTAAGGTCACTTCAAGGTCAAAATGGGTATATACTCCATGGAGGTTTTTAATTATATGCACACAAAACTATCCGGCATTTATTTAGGGTTAAAAACTCATTTTAAAATGGTTAGCTTTTATTTACTGTTATGGGTAGTGATATCCATAACAGTAAATAAAAGCTAACCATTTCAAAATGAGTTTTTAACCCTAAATAAATGCCGGATAGTTTTGTGTGCATATAATTAAAAACCTCCATGGAGTATATACCTCAAAATGACGGTACTTTTTTTGAAGCTATTAAAATATTTTAACGTTTCAAGATAGAATAATAACCATAGTACTGGAATCCGAGTGTGGATTTGAGAAAAGTAACTCAGAAATGCGCGAAATTTTGATTTTCCTTTCAAAAAATGATCTTTTTGCTATGTTGGGAGCCTGGTGACGAGTGAAAATACTATATAGGCAAATGTCACCCAATTTTTTGCCATGGTAACGCAAAATCCTTTAATACTCCTTTACGGAACTTTTTTTTATTCACAATATAAATATTTAAGCACTGCACTAGGGCCGTACTCATAACGTCTGCAAATTTGGTGAAGAATCTTTTGTTTAGAGCGTTTGGTATTCACGAGTTGCCTCACAGGAGCTTTTGATTAAAAAAAAAAGAGTTTTGCATGAAAAGATATATCGAGTATTAAAGAGAGTAGAGTTTTTCTCAATTTCTTTCTCCCCTAAGTTCTCTTAGCGTTTTGTTTTCAACTATCTTGTCTTGTCCCAACTGTGGACAATGTGAGTTTTTGCGATGTTGCCTGTGATGTGCTCTACAAGATAAGGTTAATATTATGGGTTGTGACGCTACTGGGGGTCCGTGACGTAATCTAAAATGACCACCAAGATGGCCGCCATCTTGGATTTAAATAAAAATTTGCTAGAGCTTCAAAATAACATCCAATTTAATATTTTGATGCTTTTGGTAGCATTTTTTATGGTTTTTTTTTTCACCGAAAAAAGGTGAAAAACACGCATTTTTAATTAAAAAAATGGCTTGACCTCATGCTACTTATGACGTCATATCTCGTTACCATAGCAACCGGTTAATGCCAAACTTATACCAAAATATGTCTCACGGATGAACGAACAGCCACTGAAGACGTTATGTACTAATCATAAATGGTCTTGAAAAAATCGGAGAAAACCATAAAGTGGGGGTGGCATCCACCCTCCCCCCTTGTACGTCCTAGGGTTAAAACCAGTATTTACTAGAACTCTGTACGCAACACTGACAACTTCAAGTTTCTCTTTAATTGAACATCGGATACAAGCACCAGTCAATTTTAAAGAACAATAATTGGGTATTTAATCTTCACATTCATCAACTAAGTCAAGATCAGTTGTTATTGGGGCTTCCGTTGTTGTCGGAGGCCGTGTCGTAGTAGTCGGCGGCTCGGTGGTTGTCGTCGGTGGCTCGGTGGTTGTCGTCGGTGGCTGTGTTGTTGTCGTCGGTGGCTCGGTGGTTGTCGTCGGTGGCGCGGTGGTTGTCGTCGGTGGCTCGGCGGTTGTCGTCGGTGGCTGTGTTGTTGTCGTCGGTGGCTCGGTGGTTGTCGTTGGAGGCTGTGTTGTTGTCGTTGGTGGCTCGGTGGTTGTCGTCGGGGGCTGCGTTGTTGTCGTGGGTGGCTCGGTGGTTGTCGTTGGAGGCTGTGTAGTTGCCGGTGCATTCGTAATTGGTGGTATTCTGATTGTAAATCTTCGGCGGCGTCTTCCGCTCAACCAGCCATCACACGAAGTGAAGATTGTCCCAAGCAGTGTCACGATTATTAAAATATAGATCAGTTTTGCCATATTCACCCTATAATAAAAAGCAAATTAATTTTGTAGTTATAGCTTCAATATTGAAATCAACAAAATGAGCAAAATAAATTGGTGATTAACCTAAAGTAGGTAAATGAGGTTCTTTAATTGATTACTAATTATTATAAAATACTCAATGAAATGCGCGCTGTGATTGGTGAAACCGAGTTCATTATAACACGATTACGCACGCGCGAATTCTTGTCCCTTTGTAGTCGTGTTTAATTCATAAAAGAAATAAAAAAAATTGTTCCTCGTGCATTGTTGAGTTATATAAGCACTTGGAGATTTTTAAGAACACTCGAGAAGTGCGAGAAGAACTCGGCTTCGGCTAGTGCTTCTCTGCACTTCTTTCGCGTTCTACAAAATCAATTTCCCCAACATAATCCAGGTGGGGCACTACTAGAACATTGTAATGGAGCAAAATAAGATGATGTGTGAGCCAAGCCAGCAGATCGGGGAGTAAACGGTAAAATTTTCAAATGAGCCTTGTAAATTGAATGTCCCCAAGCAAACACTGTTATGGATTGAAGTGCGTATGAGCGAGCTGGGGGACAACATATATTTGAAAAAACACTATTAGAAGTACGCGCCATCCCCTGCTGTTTGGAACCCGACACGACTGTAATGACAATAGAAAAAAATACGTGCTATTAACACAGGCAAACCTACAAAGATAGTCGGTAAAATAGCGAAATTATTTACTTATTATATCACGAAGATCAAGAGGAGTCTGATTTCACTTAGGATCGACTAAGGAATCTGAATATTTAGACAAATACGTAACATATGAAACTGACTGAAAGAATATTCCTACCAAATGAATCAGCCATATTTTTACAAAGGATATCTGTAAAGATATGAGTGCTATATCAAAGAAACATAAACTGCAAACAGTCCGACATTTTTACTCGAGTACACCGAAAAAAATCGCGATACAATATAATAGAATGATTTAATGATTTATGATTTATACAATTCTCTATTTTCGAATTGCCCATAATACACTTCGTTTGTCCCCCAAATTTTGCATAAACTATTGTTTGTAAATGCTCTTAGGAGGACTGCATATTCCCAAGAGCATTTCAAAACAATAGTTTATGCAAAATTTGGGGGGCAAACAAAGTGTATTATGGGCAATTCGAAAATAGAGAATGACTTATACAATACAATACAATGATTTGCAATATTTTATTAATGTCGTTTTCACAGAAATAAGTTGTTGCCCAATTTTACCGATCCAGGGGCTCATAATAAAAGTGATCGACAGCTAATACTAATGAAAAAAATATAACTGACGATACTAACTAACTAACTAATAATAATATAAAATATTATCAGTATATAAGTAAAAATTGAAATAGGTGAATGATTGAATAACTTGTCAATGTGTCAGTGTCAATGGTATTTAGCTAAAAAACTTGGGGACACTATATAGAGCATTCAATATAAAAATATATTTAAATATATAAAAATATACAAATATTAAAGTTTAAGAATACAGAAACCAATCATACGCACAGCAATACTAAAATGAAAGTTAAATATTAGCTTTTCATAATGCAATAGAAACTAGATAAAAATTCTTCCTGAGTTAGAAATTGAGAAAATTCTCAATTACATAAATTGTAAGTACAATACTAAAAAGCTTTAATGTATATAGGTACAATGTATTACTATTGTGGCTATGCTATTTATTGACCACCACTAAGTTATATGCGTTTGTTGCATTGGCAGCTAGCTAGTCAGATTGTTTAAGGAGGCTCCATATAGTTATTGCCAAGTCTTCCAAATAAAATATACACGATCTTATTGCTGTCTTTCTTTTTGTTTCGCGATAATAGGCATAATATACACATACAGGTAGCTTAGGCGTTCTCGTTTATGGAGAAGTTTAATTTGGCAGTCTTGTCTCGTTACCATGGCAACCAATGATTGGGCTTGTTGTTAAAGGCTAGCAAACCTCTCAACGGATTTTCTGGGTTTTTGCATGGTAAATATTCACGATTTTTGGTGAAGCAGAAGAAACATTCAGTAAGTCTAATCTGACATTGCCATAAAATAATCGATACATAATTTTCGGCAATTTACTCACTTTGGTTTGTGTATGTAAAAAAATTGTTGTCTTTTTTTGTGATCGCGAACCAAGAAAATCCTACCAATTTGCCAATTTTTATAAAATTTACCGCATGGAATGCGCTCAATTAATGTTTCAGTTACCGTAAAATGCTCTTTATTTTCGTGACGTTATCAAAATATACAAACGCGCTCTCGCGCCATTTTCGTGCCCATACCTCACGCGCCAAAAAAACTATATGGAGCCACCTTAATAGGCCATTTCCGAGTTGCCTTTAGCCTCTCTATCAAAGCGAGGCTAGGTGCGAAACCTTTCATATGAAAATGAGTTTTATTTGCATGTGAATGAAAACTCATTTTCATATGAAAGGTTTCGCACCTAGCCTCGCTTTGATAGAGAGGCTAAAGGCAACTCGGAAATGGCCTATTAATACCCCATTCACACCGACGCTTAAACATGTTTAAATGTTGTTTAGTTTAAAACAGGTTTAGAAAAATACCTCATATCCTCCCGTAATATTTGGAGTGAAATCTTTACTAAAAGAAACTTTATTGACTTTTATTACCATTCTATGTAGTTTGAATCATATACATTTAAAAATGTTCAGGTTAGAGGCTAAAAAAGTAGTTAAACTAAACAACATTTAAACATGTTTAACCGTTGGTGTGAATGGGGCTTAAGTTACGAAATTGCGAAGCGGATGAAAAAAACTGGAGCGAGTTTAAATACAGAGAGTGAGACTGGGGAGAGACGCTAACGAAAGTAGATCAGTACGGCTAGAAATATTTAGTTTTCCCCGGAGGTGAATCATTATTTTTTTTTCAGAAAAAATGCATTTACTGAGTGCAATAAGCGACAAGTATACTTATACTACTGTCTAATTGAGTTAACCATCTTGTCCCGATTGTTCAAAACAGGTTTAAGCTTAATTACCAAGGATTAGCTTTATTTTTGTAGCAGTTTTGTAGCATATCGATTAGAATCCCATATAATATTTCTGTAAATTTCTACATTTTAAGTTTAGTTGCTTTCAAAATATGACTTACCATAGGCAGTAAGAATTTAATATTTTCAAACAAAAGGAACATAAACTCTTGTTAAGTTTTTCCGGATTAGACGTTGATGTCCCCTCCAACAATAATAGTATTAAGTAACGCTCCACATAAGAACTATAGCAAACTTTATTGTTCTGCGGCATTGGCTCTTTCCCACATAGAATATCTTTGATTTCAAGAATAGGGGAAGAGCTGATGGTTTATAATTATATTTCATTATAAAAATAACGAAAATCCATTTGCGTCAAATAAATTTTAGGAAATGTTCGTGCTTAACCAATCAGAATAGAAAAAGACAATAGCTTATAATTTTGCTTCTTTGATGAAGTTCCCCAAATACAATATATTTTAAAACTTGCATGTTGTGCGATTGGGTCTCGAATTACTTGAAACCTTTAAAAAATTAGACAAAATGCACCTTGAACTTTAACGTTTTAGCAGTTGCCGAGTCTTGGCCAATGAGATCACTAGTCAGTGTAACAATGAAAAAAGTTGACATTCCATCGTGCATTGCCGTTCAGTACTATCCTTCTAATGCGGATCATTACTTAATAAAAACAAAGTAATGTCCGGCGAGGAGAACCATATTTCTAACTTTTTAGCTTGAAACTAAAGTTAGTGTGGTGGAAGGAAAATCCAAATAGTTTCAAAAGAAAGAAAATCTTCCGCCTTACACAAAAATAATTTAGTCACGGACGTAGAGTCTGTGCGAGAAAGAGATAGGATCCTCTTGAAACAAGGTGCAGGCTGCTTCTAAAAATAAATAAAGGGTGAAGGATGTTTGTTTGTAATGAAACTGTGTGGTGCAGGCTGCTACCAAAGATAAATAAAGGGTGAAGGATGTTTGTTTGTAATGAAATTGTGTGGTGCAGGCTGCTATCAAAGATAAATATAGGGTGAAGGATGTTTGTTTGTAATGAAACTGTGTGGTGCAGGCTGCTACCAAAGATAAATAAAGGGTGAAGGATGTTTGTTTGTAATGAAATTGTGTGGTGCAGGCTGCTATCAAAGATAAATAAAGGGTGAAGGATGTTTGTTTGTAATGAAACTGTGTGGTGCTGCGTCGGTGGGTGAGGAAAACATGAAAATGTGGTTTTATCAACTGAGTTAATAAGTTAATAATAAATCATAGCACTAAATAGACCGCGGTAACTCTTAATACTAAACCAAGCCCTTAACCGAAGTCACAATTTCTGAACCCATGTAAAAGTGATCAGTGCTAATGTTCCCTGTGGAACTCATACGGCTGATTTCCTGGTTCTAAAGATAATAATGACATCAGAATAATTCCCGTTCCTAATAGTGTCTGTATTTCAAATGATATATTGGACTGCATGTTGAACGAGGAAAATGTTTTACTGTTGAAACGAATTTCATATATCTAAAAACGTTCAATGTAATCCTGATCTTTACAGTGTTGGAACGCACCGTGAGTTGAAGTTTTACAATTTTGTGGGAAGGCCTTAGACGATTCACCTCTTGGACAGAATTTAAACTTGCGCTATACTCAGGCGAATCTCAATGCGATGTGAAACAAAAAAAGTGTTTGCTATAAGCGATAGAACTTTTAGGGGAAGAAGTATATTCTGACAAATGACAAAACTCATAAATTCAGTTTAAATGGGGCTTCCACTTTCGTTTTCTCTTTTAATGCATTATCATATTTAACCCTCGGACTTACAACCGGTTGCTATGGTAACGAGATATGACGTCATGAGCAGCATGCGGTCAAGACAATTTTGAATAAAAATGCGTGTTTTTCACCTTTATTTCGGTGAAAAAACATATCAAATGCTAACAAAAGCATCAAAATGCAAAATTGAATCTTATTTTGCAACTCCAGCAAAAAGTATTTGTAATTTCTGCATTTTCCGATATTTGAATTTTTAGTAAAATCCAAGATGGCGGCCATATTGGCGGCCATTTTGGATGACGCCACAGACCCCCAACAGCGCCACAACTCATAATATTTACCTTGTCTTGTAGAGCACATCACAGGCTATCTATTAGACGTAAAATATTTCAGAAATATTGTAACATTGCAACAATCCCCCTTCCCTTGTACCACGGTTGGGGTATAAGTTTGCGTGTACGTCCGAGGGCTAATAAACAAAACAGAGGGCAGAATGCTTGAGGGGTTTTCGTAAGCGGTTAAACATATGTGAACGTTTATGGTTTTGTCTTAAAATATTATACCAACTTGGATAAATGTAATAGATATGACTTTCTTCTTTCTTCGGACCTGTAATTTTTAATTATTTTCAATCGTCATGTTATGCTTCCTTCAAAATAAATATATAAATGGGACCCCAAAAAAATGACATCACATATTTCGCTTATTCTTCTTATGGAAGTTTCCAGCTGTCTTTCATCTTAAGAAATCTCAGCTTTTATTGTAATATCACAAATAAGATGATTACTTAAAATCAGGGGTCTTCAGAAATAATAAGATATACATAATTCTAAAATTACCTCAAACTTGGCTTGGTAAAAGAAAAAAAATGTCATTCAATAACGTCGCCGGTTACGAATCTGACGGTACGCGGCAACCCAGAATGATAACAGTATTGAATAATAATCATCAAATTTTGTGGGCGTTGCATGATGAAAACCTCTATTTTAATATTGTTTAAACAAATCAATCAATTTGGAGAAGTTACTGTCCCCAAGAAATCACATAAAAGTACGTGATTGACGAAGATATAGATAGATATTGATGTGGAAAAGAGGGGAAGTTGAATGAGGAAAATGATTTACTGTTAGTAACATTTTACTAACTGTTTACTGTTAGTGGAACAGGTTTCATACATCTTAAAACAATCGCCATCATCCCTCAAAGTGATCCTGATTTTTACGTTGCAGCAGTTCGTGATCATCAGCCGGTAAAACTGATATAAGTGATGAAACGTTAACTCGCGATTTTTTGTCAGTTCTATCTTTATGGAAAGAAGTACATTCTGACAAATCGCATAAATTAAATAGGGCTTCCACTTAATTTCGTTTTCTCTTTCAATGCATCACAATATTTGATAAACATCCAGGGCAGAATGCTAGTGGATTTTTGTAAAGCAGTTAAAATTTTAAAACTGTTACATAAGCGACCGTTAATGTTTTTTTTTTTCTCAAAATATTCTACCACTTAGAACTTTACAGAAAGAATCGAATAGCTATTGAAGTGGTTGTCATTTGTTATTTGCTAACTAACGCTTTCGTAAAAAAAAATAATAAAGACTTACTTAAAATCGGAGGTCTTCAGAAAGAATAAGATAATTCTAAACTTACCTCAAACTTGGCTTGGTAAAATAAAAAAAATATCATTTAATAACGTCGCCGGTTACGAATCTGACGATAACTGCCAACCCAGAATGATAACAGTGTTGAATAAAAATCATCAAACTTCGCGGGTGTTGATGAAAATATCAAGCAAATTAAAAAAGTTTAACACAGCTGCAAAAAAATCACATAAAAGCACGTGACCCGTGGCACGTGATTAAAAAAGATACAGATAGATATTGATGTGCAAATGAGACGTTTGGAAGTATATTATTATGAAAAAGTCAATTCAGGTGTGAGTTTGTGTTAACACAACATTATATTTTCGTATTACGAGTTATTTTTTTGATATTTATTTAACGAAAGCAAAAATATATGTTGTTAAAACAATTGTTAAATGCACGTTTTTTCATTACGATTTCAACGAATATTTCCAATTTCAATCATAAACTGCTAAACTTGTTGACTGCTGACTTAAGTACATGTTTAACGTAAAATTCATCATTAACCCTCGGACGTACAAGGGGGGTGGGGGGGGGGGGGGAGGAGTGGATGCCACCCCGATTTTTTCAAGAACGTTTGAGATTAGCACATGCCGTCTTCAGTAGCTGTTCGTTTATCCTTGAGTCACATATTCGTAAAGATTGGCAACAACCGGTTACTATGGTAACGAGATATAACGTCATAAGTAGCACGAGGTCAAGCCATTTTTGACTAAAAATGCGTGTTTTTCACCTTTTTGGGTGAAAAATATAGAATGCTACCAAAAGCATCAAAATGTTTAACTGTATGTTATTTTGCAACTCTAGCAAAAAATGAAGAATGATGAAGAATGATCATATATGATTTATTTCATATATATCATTTCTAGCAAAAAA
Source organism: Dendrophyllia cribrosa (assembly GCA_024195265.1). NCBI lineage: Eukaryota > Metazoa > Cnidaria > Anthozoa > Scleractinia > Dendrophylliidae > Dendrophyllia > Dendrophyllia cribrosa. The sequence goes on from JAJLRJ010000009.1 coordinate 42,482,025, forward strand.
TGTTTGAAATTTCTGCATTTTTTCGATTAATTTGAATTTTTAAGGGTGGCAACGGGAGGGGGGGTGTTGCAACCCCGCTTTGGGTTTTTGCGATGTTGCAATATATTTCGGGAATATTTTACATCTATTAGATAGCCTGCGATGTGCTCTACAAGATAAGGTAAATACTATGGGTTGTGGCGCTGCTGGGGGTCCGTGACGTCTTTCAAAACGGCCGCCGAGATGGCCGCCATCTTGGATTTGACTAAAAATTCAAAATTTTTGGAAAAATGCGGAAATTGCAAATATTGTTTGCTAGAGTTGCAAAATAACATACAATTAAACATTTTGATGCTTTTGATAGCATTTTATATGGTTTTTTTTTCACTGAAAAAAGGTAAAAAATTTTATTCAAAAATGGCTTGACCACATGTTATTTATGACGTCATGTCTCGTTACCATAGCAACCGGTTGTCGCCAAACTTTACCAAAATGTGTCTCAAGGATAAACAACCAGCTACTGAAAATGGCATGTGCTAATCTTAAATGGTCTTGTAAATATAAGAGAAAAACCTTAACGGGGCGGGTGGCAACCGCCCCCTCCCCCTTGTACGACCGAGGGTTAAAATGTAAAGCTGATCAGACAGCTGAATTTGTTCGGTTTCTGTTAATATTGGCCAATATTTCGGTTAGATAAAACTAACCTTCATCAGGGGCTGAGAAAGCTAAGTGAAGATGGAAACAATTACAATATTTAAAATGGGCTAAGATAAAATGCTGACACATGATAGGCTAATAAACAAGTAACGGTTGAAAACTAGAAACGACTAGTAATGATTATAACAATAAATATGTGGAAGATTAAATTTCGACGCGTATGTTCATGCCATTAGGGTCAAGTGAATTGGCTAAAGTGATTAAAAAAGATTCTCTCGCTTTACGGATCATGTCTCTATTAGAATTAACAAGTTCTAATGGGATGATTTGGAGGTCGTTGATGGAGTGTCCGGTGAATAAGTGAAAATTGTGAAGTGAAGATTGTTCCAAGCAGTATCACGATTATTAAAACATAGATCAGTTTTGCCATATTCACCCGATAATAAAAAGCAAATTAATTTTGTAGTTATAGCTTCAATATTGAAATCAACAAAATGAGGAAAATAAATTAGTGATTAACCTAAAGTATGTAGCTGAGGTTCTTTAATTGATGAATAATTAATAACAAACATTTCTGAAGTGCCTCGCCCTGCGCGCTCGTTGCTAAATAATCCACGTGTCAGAGACCAAAACAAGACTGGTGTTTGGAAGTAAATAGCCACACCGAGTGCGGTTTTCTCGTGAATAAAATACTGATAATAAACTTGTCAACAAACTCAATTTCCCGAACCTAATCTAGGTGGGGCACTACTAGAACGATGGAGCAAAATAAGATTAGATTTGAGCCAAGCCGGCAAATCGGGGAATTTTCAAATCAACCTTGTAAGTCCAAATGGAAGGGTTGAATGTCTCCAAGCAAACACTGTTATGGATTGAAGTGCGTATGAGCGAGCTAGGCAACTTCATATATCTTAAAAACACTATTTACTTATTACATGACGAATATCACGAGGTCGCTCACAGCGAGTCTGATTTCATTTAGGATCGACCAAACGAATCTGAATATTCAGATAAATACGTAACATATGAAACTGACTGCAATGAATATTTTAACCGAGTGAATCAGCCATATTTTCTTAAAGGATACTGATATTTAAAGATCTGAGTGTTATATCAAAGGAACATAAACTGCAGAACAGTCCGGATTTTTACTCGAGTCCACCGAAAAAAAAGCAGCGATACAATACAATAATTAATAATGATTTTCTTTAATGGGAGAGAAACATGAAAATGTGGTTTAATTATCAACTGAGTTGAAAAGGTGATAATAAATTATAATAAATTATAATAAATTAGAGCGCTAGATATACCGCGGTAACCAAGCAAAATAACATCACATATTTGTTTATTTTTCTTAATGGAAGTTTCCAGCTCCTGTTTTTCATCTTAAGAAAGCTCAGTTTTTAGTAGTCACTAACAAACAAGAGTCGAATAATTATCGAAGTGGTATAGTCATTTGTTATTTGCTAAATAGCACTTTCGTGAATAGAAATAAGACTTGTCATATAAATCACAAATAAGATGATAACTAAAATCAGAGGTCTTCAGAAATAATAAGATAATTCTAAAATTACCTCAAACTTGGCAAAGAAAAAATATCATGATCATTTAATAACGTCGCCGGTTACAAATCTGACGATAATCGACAACCCAGAGTGATAACAATATTGATTAAATATCGTCAAAATTTTTGGGCGTTGCATGATGAAAACCTCGACTATCAACAAATCAACCAATTTAGAGAAGTTAAACAGAGCTAGAAGAAATCACATAAAGGCACGTAATTGACGAAGATACAGACAGATATTGATGTGGAAAAGAGCAGAAGTTGAATGAGGAAAATGTTTTACTGTTAGTAACATTTTACTAACTGTATTACTGTTAGTGGAACAAGTTTCATATATCTTAACCATTTGGTAATAAAATGAATTGTCGAATTTTTTACGACGTCTAAATTCGAAAGTCCGAATCAGCTTTAAAACGCTATAACTCAAAGCGATTATTGTATTTTGCTAATTTGATTTGTTCTCGGATTTCCGGACACGAAGCGCTAAATAAAAAAAAAGTGTCGGCGATTTCCCATATTCAATTGCAGTGAAAAGTTACAGAATATTTTCGAAAAAGGGAGAAAAAAAATTGGAGTGATCGCACGGAAATGGCTCTTGACGAAAAAGTTTACGGAAATAAGAAATTCGCCGACACGTTTTTGTTGATTATATGTTAGCCTAGCTTCTGTCCAAATTTGAGGAAAATCGAACAAATTTCCTTTGAGTTGTAGCTCTTTAAAGTGTCCCCTACAAGCGAAAAATTAACTTTGAGAAAACAGCGCTTAGAAAACATATCGCTTCAAAAACAAACTCCGCCCACAAAAGTTATACCGTCATTTCTCCGTCAATTTTCACTATTTTTCGATATTTTTTTTTGGATGAAAGTTCATTCTGTAAACTTTATTTTGACGCCAAAAAAAATTTCAATAAATTTTCGATCCGAAGGTACACGGTAACCTTAATTTCGTTTTCTCTTTCAATGCATCACATATTTGATAAACATCGAGGCCAGAATGCTAAGGGATTTTTTGTAAAGCAGTTGAAAAATTAATACTGTTTTAAATGCGACCGTTTATGTTTTTTTTCTCAAAATATTCTACCACTTAGTACTTTACGTACAAGAAACGAATAGTCATTGAATTGGTAGTCATTTGTTATTTGCTAAATAACACTTTCGTAAATATAAATAGTAAAGACTTGTCATATCACAAAGAGGATGATTTCTTTAAGTCGGGGGTCATCAGAAATAACTGAGATAATTTTAAACTTACCTCAAACTTGGCTTGGTAAAAGAAAAAATATCATTCAATAACGTCGCCGGTTTGGAATCTGACGGTAATTGACAACCCAGAATAATAACAATATTGAATAATAATCATCAAATGTGGTGGGTGTTGATGAAAATATTAAGCAAATTGGAAAACTTTAAACAGCTGGAAAAAATCACATAAGAGCACGTGATTGAAGAATACTGATAGATATTGATGCGAAAAAGAGCCGTTTGCAAATTTATTGTCCAACTCACACCTGAAGAAGTCAATTCAGGTGTGAGTTTGTGTAAACACAACATGATATTTTCGCATTACCGGTTAACTTTGCGATGTTAATTTAACAAAATTAAAAATAAGTGTTCTTAAAAATTACATAAACTGCACGTTTTTTCACTACGATTTTCAACGAATATTTCCAATTTCAATCATAAAGTGCTAAACGCGTTGATCAGTGTTCATCACTTTAGCTGCATTCTTAACTAGGTAATTATCAAATCAATTTTCTTAAAATTACACTGACTTAAGTACATGCTTAATGTAAAATTCATCATTAATTGCTTCTTTTCGTCTTTTTGTTGTGTTAAATTTAAAAGGCTGAAAGTCGTTATCCAAACTAGAACTAAAACAGGTTTGGTTTGGTGCAAAAGGATTTTCTGCCCGCGCATGGAGCCGTTGAATATTTTGCCCCACCAGAACCCATCGCAACGTCTCAAAAATTGAAAATTAGGCAATTTTTGTCGTATAAAATATTTAATTCGCGTCAAGTAGCAGTGAATTTTATATCAATTTGCTCATCAATCTAAAATATCCGGTAAATAAGCAGGTTTTGCCTTCCAATCTTGAGCATGTCCTTTATCGAGTCGTTTTAATGTTAGCGAACCAACAAACCAATACTCGAAACCAAGGCCACATATCGAGCATAGTCCATTAGTGTCGAAGTAAACTGTCACGGCGATGAAAGGTCGAGTACATGTACTGGTTTGTTACTGTTTCCACAGAGGCTCGTTTAAAATGCTATCCGCGGAAGAATCGCAGAGATCCGGAAGAAAAATTTAAACTTTGGGGTGGCCTCCAAAACCACTCGCAAGATAGCGAAAGAAAGTACTGATTCAAATATATGCTATATATATATCTTTGTTATTAAAAAAAGAGGGCCGTGAAGTCTTCTACTATTTTTTTTAGTGACAAAACTGGGAAAATCAGTGAAGGTTCAGATTTGTCGTAGCAACTCTCAGGCGCTTTCAAAACTTATATCTGAATAAAATGAAAATTGCAGCGTTCCGATTTGCGCCTCGATTGATAAGAAAACGCGTAAACCTCCAATCCGATAAGCACACTGTATTTACTCATTTACGATAAAAACAACTGCGCATGCCCCAGAAGCAAGACAGAACGCATGCGCTACAATATTTTAAATATTAAGGTTCTATATTTACTGCAATAGTTTCCACCTCTAAATTTTACACACCTCGGTTACGCTGTATCCTAAACTAACACGCATTCTGTTTTTAACAACGTGCCCATAATTACAGACTTCCCTTAACAAATCATGACGCGGACAACAAATTCTGGAGTATTGTGCCGTAGTTGGCCGTTACACTTTATTATACACGTATGCCGTAAAAATGACGATTTAAGAGTAAATATCTTACAGAAAATAAATAAATAAATAAATAAATAAATAACACAAAATAACTGGAGAATTGAGAGCGCATCACAAAAGATACTCGGAGGCCAGGAAAAACCTACTCAAAAACCCGAAACTCAACGGGAAAAAATTGTAGGAAACCTGGGTAGGAACCAATGAAAGCTCAAAACTCCGGCGACCCTTCCTACGGGGCCACTGATAATTTAAATTTAACAAGAGGCTACACTGGTAACCTGTACTCATGCGCTTGCACAAAAAAGATTTAATGTGTGTTATTACTCCGATAAGACAAAACTATGGTTTTGAAAAACAAGCACATGCCGAGCGCGGCAGCCATTTTTGTAGAATTTGTATGTAGCCTGACGACCCTGTTCGTAATAACGTATGCGTGAATAAATTTGCATGCACAAATGTGACACCAAAAAAAAAAAAAATGACGGAGAAAAACGAAGCCGGAACCTTACCTCATGCGCGCTATGCGCATGAGTAATTATTGCAGGAAAAAACTGATGGATAATGTTCAATAAAGTTCAGTGATGGAACCGACTAAACATGTACAAAACAAACAAGTAAAATTTGACTAGGGTAAATCGTCAGTGTAACGACCGAGAACTGACTCGCATACTAAAGAACCAACTATTTATACACATACTTCCACGGGCATAGTAAATGCACGTGCATGCACATAACTTACATCGGCATAAAACATGCCTACATTTAACGGATAACAAAAATCGTAATTAACAGCTCTAACAATAGCGAACAGAAATCAATTCTCTTCTAATGCGATGCAACCGAAGATAATTTTCAATTCATTTGTACCCCTTCCCCCCACCCCCACGTTTTTACACCCCTTTTCCGCCAACTCCAAAGTAGAATGAAGATCCGCGTCTGTTATAAGCCCACACATTTAAGAACTTCTTCTGAAAAATTTAATGTTACGAAATTCTGAAAAGGGGCTTCTTCATTCTAATGTCTACCAGCCTGGAGTTTTAGTTTTACAGTACTTTCAACGCAACGTCGTATTGCTAATAAAGTTACGTTAAGCTCATAAAATAAAAATAAATAACTATATGTAGAGAGGAAAGCCACATCAGCCGCAGCTGGTTTTCATGCAGGTCCGCTATCCAGATCGAATTGGAATTTAGAATGTTGGTTTTTGAGGAAAACCGGAGTACCTATAGAAAAACCTCTCGGAACAAGGAGAGAACAAACAACAAACTCTACCAACATATGACGCCGGGTCCGATGTTAGCGTATCGTGGGAAACGAGAACATAAAAGCTTTAACAGAGAATTATTTGTCATTTTCTCCAGGTAAGAAGCATCTTTTGTCTTGGAAATAATTTTAGACAGCGAACTCACCATACCTGATATCAATAGAGCGGGAAAACGGCAAATGCTCGCGCGCACATGTACTAATACAAACGGTCATAACTTATGAAATACTAAATTCGTACAGGGGTTTTTGCATATTTTTGCTAATAAAAGACTACACTTTTCGGCTGCATAGGTTAGAGTTAGAACTAGGTCCCAATTTTTTTATAAATGAGCTTCATGATTAATTAAGGCCATTTTCAGCTCCAGCCCTCGTCGGATGGCGTTTAGTGGGAGGTCATAGTAGGCTTCATTTCGCGTTTCCAGTTTAATTGAAAGAAAATTGTTCCTCTTATAGAAACCTAGAAAGGTTTATGAGCAAATCGATATAAAATTCACTGCTACTTGACGAGAATTAAATATTATATAGCGCCACGAAAATTGTCTAACGTTGCGACGGGCCCTGGCGGGGCAAAATATTCAACAGCTCCATGCGCGGGCAGAAAATCCTTTTGCACCAAACCAAACATGTTTTAATTCTAGCCTCGATAAAGTCCTTTAGTTGCTAGAGTTTCAGGCAAAATTGTTTTGAGTTGGTGGTTTTTACAAAGACAGCGTCTTAAAGCTGTTCAAAGAGGTGATAGCGCAGGAGATTGATGAAATGGATAATTGAACCTTGTTCCTCGCGAAGCGAGGTTAATAAATGTGTGACGTTTTTGATAGGAATACAAAAGGTATATATATATAGATATATATTTCTCAAGTAGCTATGTTTTTGAAAATCAGTGTATATATATATATATATATATATATATATATATATATATATATATATATATATATATATATACTTGATGGTGTCCGGCAGTTGCCTGGCAACAAAAATCGCGACCGCTGACAATGGCGCACTCTCACGTTTATTCATGGCGGCCTTGCCGGCGGTCGTTTTAATACCCTTACTCTGTGAAAAAAAATATTTACTCTCGGTGAAACACAACCAATTTCTGATGCAAATGAGAAAGAACAGCAAACACAACAACGCTGGATTCAACAGGTGGCTGGAAATCCTTGTCCGAGAAAATTAACCACCGAAACTCCGCTAAACGATGACTTGAAATTCAGCGCGATCGAGCAACGAAGAGACAACGAGAGCATAGATTACAAAGACTTCGAACAGCCCAGGCACACCGTTTGACTAGGTTCAAACGCCTTGACCGATTGTCGCCATTAGAATTCTGAACGAAAACGATCAGGAGAGGCGACACCGACTGGAAGTGTTGGACAAAATGATTCTGTTTGTAGACGCAACGAGAGGCGGCAAGAATTACACGATCAGCTAAATACTCGTGACGAATATCTTTCATACCTGAGACGGTAGGGAAAAGCAAACACTGATTATAGGAAAGACTCAGAGAAGAAGAGCGATTAAGAAGTGTAGCTCAAATCACCGACTTCTGTAACAAAAAAAGATTTTGAGTGGCTAAACTACTGAGAGGATAATCAAACACTGAAAAATAATTCTCTTTATAGTACACACTGTAATTTTATGTTTATTGATATTTTCACTTAGGTCACTAAGGAACCTTTTAAATGATCAAAACTACAGATAAATGATCAAAACTGCAGATCACAAAGGTGGAAATTATTTCCCAAATATACAACGTTTACATGATTGTCTGTGAATGAACAGTGAGTGAAATGTGCTTTGTATACGTATACGGTATCTTGAGTTTACAGCATTCTTCATAAAATAGTTCAATAAGAAATAACATTCGAATGGTTTAGTAAGGAGAATTTCTCTTTACAATTTGGATAAAAACATTTTGTTACCAAAAAACAATTTACTGTTAGCAATCATGACCATCTAATCTGTAGCAACTGTATACATGTAGGTAAACACATGACACATCAACATTACTGCTTCACATTTATTATTGGAATGGTGATCAGTATCTTAAATCTCCTCACAATATCAGTGTACGAGCAAGTACATAGATTATGCAAATTGAGAACCTGATCACCTTCAACACGAGTTGTCTGTGGAAATTGAATACAAATTCACTGTAGTTATATGGCTATGTGAACTGTATTGACACCAGTAAGGAGAATGTACATCAACAAATTAATTTTGATTTCGAGATTTTTAAAGGGACTAACTGGTCATGAAGGCCTAAGTCCTGGTCTTAACATACGAATTCTCTATCCAGGTCTCTATACATTGCTTATGGTATTTGTAGAGAATCTGTTGCTTCATCTTGAATATTCATGTTTTGTAATCAATTTCGTAATTCCCATGACCTGTATCCAAAATATAGTATTGTTTAAATACTGCTGGGAGAATCTCATGCCACTTTCACCATTGAGTTGTTATTTTTTGGATAACATCACTTTTCAGCAGCAGCAACCCCCTGTGATCTCAACCATTCAAGTGAATAGAGAATTGGGTTACCAATTATTTAAACCCAGTATATAGAACAAAAGCTATAGCAGCATCTAAAGGGAACAGGTTAATTTGGGAGATAGCACTCACAAGCTTCAAAAATGGAATTTAATTGAGACAATCAAAATAAACAGAACACCACTGCATATTGTCCTGGAGCCATGTCCACAACAGTGGACATTTTCCTTCTGACAAAAATTAATGAAGATAGGTGGCTGGGGAGGGGGGTGGGGAGGGGGGGGGGGGGGGGGGGAGAGGAAGGGCCTGAGGATTGTTTGGTACCCAGTCCCATAGCAGTTACAGCGACCCACAGCTCAAAACCCAAAACTGACCAGCACCAGCTCCCATTTATTTTATTTTTGGAAGTACAATTTAAATGGAAGAGACTGGGAACAAAAATGTCTCAACTTTAAATTTTGGGGCCATTGCCAGCAGGCAACCCAACCTCTCCATTTAAATCAGAAATTCCATCTCTCCCTCCCACATCGCTAAAATTTTGCAGTGCATCCTCCCCCGAGCTTCGCGAGGTTCTGCGAGACACGTATTTCTAGTACATAAATTGTCTTTGTGTAAGACCGTTCTACAGTGTTCTTAAATACTCGCTAAACAAAGAGAAAGAACATTTCCGTTTCGCTAAATCACGCGTTCATTTATTTTCTCAAGCTTCACATTGATCAACTAGATCAAGATCAATTGTTACTGGGGCTTGCGTTGTCGTTGTGGGCCGTGTGGTTGTCGTTTCTGGTTCGGTGGTTGTCGTCGGTGGCTCAGATGTTGTCGTGGGAGGCTGAGTAGTTGTCGTCGGTGGCTCAGATGTTGTCGTGGGAGGCTGAGTAGTTGTCGTCGGTGGCTCAGATGTTGTCGTGGGAGGCTGAGTAGTTGTCGTCGGTGGCTCGGTGGTCGTCATCGGTGGCTCCGTAGTTGTCGTGGGAGGCTGAGTAGTTGTCGTCGGTGGCTCGGTGGTCGTCATCGGTGGCTCCGTAGTTGTCGTGGGAGGCTGAGTAGTTGTCATCGGTGGCTCGGTTGTTGTCGTGGGAGGCTGAATTGTTGTCGTCGGTGGTTCGGTGGTTGTCGTCGGTGGCTCCGAAGTTGTCGTGGGAGGCTGAGTAGTTGTCGTCGGTGGTTCGGTGGTTGTCGTCGGTGGCTCCGAAGTTGTCGTGGGAGGCTGAGTAGTTGTCGTCGGTGGCTCTGAAGTTGTCGTGGGAGGATGGGTAGTTGTCGTCGGTGGCTCGGTGGTTGTCGTTGGGGGTTCGGTTGTTGTCGTCGGAGCTTTTGTTGTAGGTGGGGGAGTGGGAGGAGGAGGAGTAGGAGGTGGGGGTGTGGGTGTGGGAGGTGGAGGAGTAGGAGGTGGGGGAGTGGGGGGTGGGGGAGTGGGAGGTGGGAGAGTAGAAGGTGGGGGAGTGGGGGGTGGGGGAGTGGGAGGTGGAGGAAAGGAAATGGGTGGTATATTCCACCTTCTTCGTCTTCGTCCTGTTAGGCTCCATCCATCGGTGGACGTTATTAAATTTCCAAGTAGTGCCACGGCAATTAAAGCACAAATTATATTTGCCATCTTCACCCTGAAACGAAAAGCGAACATTATCTTAGGAATTAAAAAGCAATATGCAAATATATAAGACTGAAAAATCTTGTAAATTCACCTACGCATAAAACGATGTTTATGTTTCTGTACTTCCCATTATGCGACAGCTACCAAATAGAAAATAGAACTTATTCAGAGAATTTAGATTGTTCAGGACTGTTTGTGTCCCCAATTAGCACCTTTCATGGTATTTGACACGCAAAAGTTATTTCTTGTTATATGACTGTACATATCTCTTTCACGAGCGAAATAAAACCATGAACAAAACGATTTGGTTACAAACTGAAAGGGTATCAGGAATTTTTACTAGACTCGAACGAAGTACGCTGTTTTCTTTTTAACTAACCGTCATTCGCAAGTGGATCAAACATTTGCAATGCGATTGGTACTAATTAAATTATCATGTCAAAAATAGTTTTTTGCCATTCCTTAAGTAATAATAAATATTCATAAAAATCATTACAATACGTTTTATTTCAGTGTCTATTCTTTTAGCAGAACTAAATTCCATTAATCGGGAACACGAAGGTGTAAAGAAGTCTGCAACCACTCAACACACAAAATACACGACCACAACGGCAAAACGAGTTTGGGCTTCCACACGTATGGGCTTACATATAGGCTTACATATAACTGAAGTAACATATAATAGTGCCTTTTATATTGAATTCTGTCTCCGTTTCTGTTTTTCGTGAGGATTAGTTAGTCGTTTATTAGTTTATTCTCTCTTTCTCTGTTTTTTTTTTTTTTTTTGGTAAGGATTAGTTTGTTGTTTATTAGTTTATTCTGTCTTTCTCTGTTTCTTTTTTTCGTAAGGATCAGTTTGTTGTTTATTAGTTTATTCTGTCTCTGTTTCTTTTTTTCGTAAGGATCAGTTTGTTGTTTATTAGTTTATTCTCTCTCTGTTTCTTTTGTTTGTAAGGATCAGTTTGTTGTTTATTTGTTTATTCTTTCTCTGTTTCTTTTGTTTGTAAGGATCAGTTTGTTGTTTATTAGTTTATTCTGTCTCTGTTTCTTTTATTTGTAAGGATCAGTTTGTTGTTTATTAGTTTATTCTGTCTCTGTTTCTTTTGTTTGTAAGGATCAGTTTGTTGTTTATTAGTTTATTCTGTCTCTGTTTCTTTTGTTTGTAAGGATTAGTTTGTTGTTTATTAGTTTATTAGTTGTTTATTATGTCAGTTTCCACGTGCTGCACACTTGCCACACTTGCCACCTGTGTGACAACCGGTTACTTAAATTTCATGTAAGTGAGTAAAAAGAAAAATGTATCCCAATTTCGTCTCTTTATGTGTATGGAACGCATGTAGGTCACTCTCGCCTGGTTTTTATTAATTTAGCTTTTATTTTGGAGTGAAAACATGCCTGCTCCTTTAAGCAACGATTTACGTTGGCGCATAGTTTTCCTTGTTCCTGGGGTTCGAAAGAGTATTCGGGAAACTGCTACTTTATTATATTAGGAATAACTACGAAAACGGTAAACAACATCTTATGTCGCTTTCGTCGATATGGCCATGTTCGCTAATCTCACATTGGAAGGCCTCACATTATGTTAGTTCTGTCAAGAGTAGAGGCTTTTACACTAATGGGAATTTTTTTTCGTCATCCTGGTGCCTACCTCCAAGAAGCTTCTCATTACATTGAGACCATTTCAGCAGGGCAGTTCAATGTTCTTACACTGTGGCGATGCCTCAAACGCCACAATTGTACCCGCAAGAAGGTAAACAATGTTTTTTACAGCATGGTTGTTTAACGTTCTAATTTGTCATTTCTGATTTTAAACGGCAATGTTTTTATTTGATTTTAGCTCAAGCGATTTGCTTTTGGTTATACTGATGACCTCATCGATGAGTTTATGACGAACATGTCAATCTTCACTGCTGAACAAATGATTTTCATTGACGAAGCCGGATTTGTAAGTACTTTTCATGATTTGTAGAAGGAGAACAGGAGACGGACTAATTAATATATACTGGCAAAGATCCGGAACAGTTTTTAAAAGCTTTTTTTATTAGAAAACTAATTATTAAATGCGATTCTAGACTGCTAGCAGTTCCTTTCAGGATAGTAGAGTGGCGAGTTAATCACCCAAAAGAGTAAGACGGCAGGAAACACTCGCCTGTGGGCTTCGCTTGCTCATAAGCTGGATCCGTTTTTATTAACTTGGCGCGATTTCGAGCACGTGCCTCATCCGCACGCGTCCTGGCTACCTCATGCTAATCTTTTCACTTCACTATCCATAAAATAATTAGCAGCAAGGTGAAACGCGGGGACACATAGTTTTTGTCATTCTGGCTGTCATTTCCTGGAAGAAGCACTTCTTAAAATGAGCTTCTAAGTGTACAAGCAGTGAATAACGAGTTTGTTTGGGGTTTCTTTTTTGTAGGATAGACGACTCGTGAGACAGAATAGGCGCTAGTCCCAGAAGGGTGGAGATGTAGCGCACCAATTGCTCGGAATTGGGGCCCTAGAATATCGGCCATCGTTGCAATAAACAATAATGGTATACAGCTTTGTAGAACCACAAACTCGTCTCACTCGTCAGTGAACGGGCCTCGCTTTGTAGATTTTTTGCGAAATCAACTGGTGTCCATTTTAAACCCGTACAATGGCTACAACTCGAATTCAATAGTTGTTATGGCAAAAATTATGAGAAAACGTAATTATTTTGAAAGACTAAATAATTCTACCGAGGAATGAATTTAGTAACAAAATTTTGGATTAAAGATAACCAACACCACCCAAACCTAAGAGAGCCTGATTATTTATAATTTTCCCGTTTTTTTTTTTAAAGAGATAATCATCCCGTGCATCGTATTCCCGAAGTGCGCCGATTAATTACTGAAACTGGCGCCTTGTTGAGGTTTTACCACCATACTGCCAACAGTTAAATCCAGTGGAAATGATTATCGCCAATGCTAAGGCCGCCATTCGCGAACAATTAAGAATTGCTGTTGAAGCCGGTCTTTCAGCTGTGTTTAATATAAACTTAAAACCCTAAAATAATTAATATGAAAAACTATAAAATATTTTCACAAAATATTACGATTAACACGAAGAAGTCCGGAGCTGTCACAACAAAATATGAGCTAAATTATAACCGACTAGAGTACACCTCAAGTGTACATGTCCGACTAGAGTACACCTCAAGTGTACATGTCCGACTAGAGTACACCTCAAGTGTACATGTCCGACTAGAGTACACCTCAAGTGTACATGTCCGACTAGAGTACACCTCAAGTGTACATGTCCGACTAGAGTACACCTTAAGTGTACATGTCCGACTAGAGTACACCTCAAGTGTACATGTCCGACTAGAGTACACCTCAAGTGTACATGTCCGACTAGAGTACACCTCAAGTGTACATGTCCGACTAGAGTACACCTCAAGTGTACATGTCCGACTAGAGTACACCTCAAGTGTACATGTCCGACTAGAGTACACCTCAAGTGTACATGTCCGACTAGAGTACACCTCAAGTGTACATGTCCGACTAGAGTACACCTCAAGTGTACATGTCCGACTAGAGTACACCTCAAGTGTACATGTCCGACTAGAGTACACCTCAAGTGTACATGTCCGACTAGAGTACACCTCAAGTGTACATGTCCGACTAGAGTACACCTCAAGTGTACATGTCCGACTAGAGTACACCTCAAGTGTACATGTCCGACTAGAGTACACCTTAAGTGTACATGTCCGACTAGAGTACACCTCAAGTGTACATGTCCGACTAGAGTACACCTCAAGTGTACATGTCCGACTAGAGTACACCTCAAGTGTACATGTCCGACTAGAGTACACCTCAAGTGTACATGTCCGACTAGAGTACACCTCAAGTGTACATGTCCGACTAGAGTACACCTCAAGTGTACATGTCCGACTAGAGTACACCTCAAGTGTACATGTCCGACTAGAGTACACCTCAAGTGTACATGTCCGACTAGAGTACACCTCAAGTGTACATGTCCGACTAGAGTACACCTTAAGTGTACATGTCCGACTAGAGTACACCTCAAGTGTACATGTCCGACTAGAGTACACCTCAAGTGTACATGTCCGACTAGAGTACACCTCAAGTGTACATGTCCGGCTAGAGTACACCTCAAGTGTACATGTCCGACTAGAGTACACCTCAAGTGTACATGTCCGACTAGAGTACACCTTAAGTGTACATGTCCGACTAGAGTACACCTCAAGTGTACATGTCCGACTAGAGTACACCTCAAGTGTACATGTCCGACTAGAGTACACCTCAAGTGTACATGTCCGACTAGAGTACACCTCAAGTGTACATGTCCGACTAGAGTACACCTTAAGTGTACATGTCCGACTAGAGTACACCTCAAGTGTACATGTCCGACTAGAGTACACCTCAAGTGTACATGTCCGACTAGAGTACACCTTAAGTGTACATGTCCGACTAGAGTACACCTCAAGTGTACATGTCCGACTAGAGTACACCTCAAGTGTACATGTCCGACTAGAGTACACCTCAAGTGTACATGTCCGACTAGAGTACACCTCAAGTGTACATGTCCGACTAGAGTACACCTCAAGTGTACATGTCCGACTAGAGTACACCTCAAGTGTACATGTCCGACTAGAGTACACCTCAAGTGTACATGTCCGACTAGAGTACACCTCAAGTGTACATGTCCGACTAGAGTACACCTCAAGTGTACATGTCCGACTAGAGTACACCTCAAGTGTACATGTCCGACTAGAGTACACCTCAAGTGTACATGTCCGACTAGAGTACACCTCAAGTGTACATGTCCGACTAGAGTACACCTCAAGTGTACATGTCCGACTAGAGTACACCTCAAGTGTACATGTCCGACTAGAGTACACCTCAAGTGTACATGTCCGACTAGAGTACACCTCAAGTGTACATGTCCGACTAGAGTACACCTCAAGTGTACATGTCCGACTAGAGTACACCTCAAGTGTACATGTCCGACTAGAGTACACCTCAAGTGTACATGTCCGACTAGAGTACACCTCAAGTGTACATGTCCGACTAGAGTACACCTTAAGTGTACATGTCCGACTAGAGTACACCTCAAGTGTACATGTCCGACTAGAGTACACCTCAAGTGTACATGTCCGACTAGAGTACACCTCAAGTGTACATGTCCGACTAGAGTACACCTCAAGTGTACATGTCCGACTAGAGTACACCTCAAGTGACTCTAGTCGGTTAAAAAGGCGAGGTTTGTAATTCTTACTTTTATTCGTTTTATCAACTGGGCGGTACCTCGCATGGGTACCCTTGCGGTCCCGTTCGTGCCGACCCACTTGGGTAGTTTTCTTTTTTGGTATATATGTATTATCTTTTTCAATATCTGATGTACGTTACTTGTTATTTAATATTTGATGTTTGTTATATGCTATTTATTTTCTAAGAGTACCCAATAAAGCAATTAAAAAAAAAAGGTTCTGTACATGAAATTTAAGTAGTCTCGCTGTCAGACAGGTGACAAGCGTGCAACACGTGGAAATTGACACAGCTTATTAATCTTAAACAAAAGCATCTATTTATCTATATATCTTTCTCAGGAAAACCTTTTTGAAAACGGGTGTATATATATATATATATATATATATATATTATGGATCTCATTGTTTTATTATCTCGTTATCAAGAATACCGTATTTCCTCGAATAATAGCTGCCCCTCAATTAATCTCCCCCCTCGAATAACTGCCCCCCTTTGGTGGAAATATTTGAAATAATCGCCTCCCTCGATTAATCGCCCCAAGCACAGGTTTCATGTAGTTCGTGTATTCAAATTTTTCCTTAATTTCCTTTATTAGCTCTTAAATTAGCACATTAGCACGTTAGCACTTCCAGCTAGCAATATTTGAAAAAATCCCCCCCTCTCCCTCGATTAATCGCCTTCCCTCGAATAATCGACCTCCTCTGGAGTACAAATTTAATAATTCCCCGTCTATTATTCGAGGAAATACGGTATAGAATACTTTTTTCAAGCTCTCTAGTCGTATATATAAGTCGTACTGCATATAAACTACTCCAGCCTACAGATATTACTTTCTTCTTTCTTCTGTCCTTATCATTTTTTATTATTTTCCATCATCTTTTGCTCCCAAGCAGAGAAACGTATTTTCTTTCACTATAAATATGGTCTTCGTGTTTAAGAACCACTTTTTCTCTTCATCTTAAGAGCCAATGTCTGAAATTTTCGAAAATCGGGCGTCACTCACAAAATTTCGGATTTCTTTATATTTTGCCCAAATAATCTCTATAGTGAAGTATTTTCAAAAATAACATTAAAAATTGTAACGGCGTTTTATTTTTTTCGAAAACGGGCAAAGTTTGAAAAACGGCAAATCGGCGGCCTTTCAGTTGTGAAACTGGCGAAAAATTACACATTTTCATCTCGCTCGTACAGAAAAACGCGTTGCCATACATAAATAAAATGTGGCCACAACATAAACACGCTCTTGTTCTTCACACTACTGTTATTTAATTTGGATTAGCAGTTGAAATAAGAATATTTCGGCCGTTAGAAGAAACATGATTTCTTCCATTTTAAATATTAGCAAATTTGAACCAATTTCAACGCCGTGGAAACCCAATTGGTACGTTGAGTTTGAAAACAAAATTAAGACGGTCTTGAAGCACAACTTCTGTTGTTTACTGTGGTGAAATATTTCTGGCGGCACTTTAAAAGTGCCCCGTCGAGAGACCAAAATGTGAAGGGTAGTTTGACACCAGGAGAACTTGTGACACGAACCTGAGCGCCGCTACTACGCACCAAATGTTTATCGCTAAAAATAGTTCCTTTGAGATAGGGCCTTTTTCAGAATCGTAAAGACTTCAGAAGAACTTTATATCAGTATCCTTTGCTAACTTAAAATGATATCTTTTAAGCAGTTTGTTTGGATACGGAGTAGAGACACGAACATCGATCATGTTGTGCGACCTTACAAATAACAGCGATCAACACTTACCTGCTTTTTCATCAGAAAATTAAACTGACCCGAACCTTGAATTGCGTTTATAATAAAGACAATCCTGCACTCCGATCCATTATATTGCTGAGATCATATCATAGCGTTATTTACTCCAAATTTGTTAAAACAACAGTCGCTAAATGACAGTTCGGAAGTTTCCCACAATGTGTTGCAAAGAGATTGCGTGACGCGTAGCACGCTGGAATTTGTTGCGTGCTTTAATATGAATATGTATCGGTCACGGAAAGAACATTGCCGTGGAAAAGGTTTCAGGTCAGTGTCATTTAAGCCCCATTTACACGAGCAATTTTTCCTTGACAAGTTTACTTGTCAATTTTTATTGCTCGTGTAGATGATTAACAAGTTTTCCTTTACAATTTTCCATTGACAAGGTTTCCTTGTTCGTGTAGACGACGAGCAAGTTTTCCTTGATAAGTTTCGGTTGTGCCCACAATGCCTAAATCAATAATATCCTTGCCACATTTTCCTTGTTGTCCGTCTACACGAGCAAATTTCTGACTTGACAATTTTTCCTTGTCAAGGAAAAGCTAGCATGCCAGCTTTTCCTTGACAAGGAAAAATTGTCCACTATTCTCCATCTACACAAGCAATTTTTCCTTGTCAAGGAAAACTTGTCAACGAAAAATTGCTCGTGTAAATGGGACTTTATAAAGTGGGCGGGGCCGGTCCTTTAGTTGTAGAACTTGAGGCTCTAGTGGGGTCCGAGTGCATGCCTTCTATATTGATTTTTGACGTCGGGAGGCTCGAAAGTGCTTTTTGCATCATTCAATACAATATATTTTCGAAAACAAAAGTGAAATTCAAAGATATTTTTTTCTTTTTAGCCACTATTGCACCCGCTTTCCGTTAATAGTTCATCAGAAAATTAAACTAACCCGAGCCTTGAATTGCGTTTATGATAAAGCCAATCATGCACTCCATTGTTGTAAATAAATTCCTGCACAGCAAAAGTAGAGAAAAAAAATCGTTCGCAGCGTGCGAAAGAAAAGTATGGAATAATCTCGAAAAAAAAATTCTTGCACAGCCTCAAGGCGGAAAACAAATCATGCATCACACAAGGCTTCTTCAATCTTCTTACAAGAGAAAATAAAACTGTAAAAGTGGTTAGCAATCTTGCATTACATTGGCCCTTCATTTTCTAGCTTTACAAGGGCAACTATCCTCAAAATCTTCAAGGAGGGCCATCGATGGCGCTTTTTTCTTCACTGCCGGGCACGGGCACGACGCATTTCTTTTGTAACTACATCCGGGTCGACCTTCCTGTCTGTGGATTGACCAATAGTAAATTTAGCCTCCAGGTAGGCTTTCTGCTTTTCATTGAATTGGTAGCAAGGGCTGTTCCATTTCCTTTAGCGCCCAGCCCGCCTTGAGGCTTTGGCCTTTGTTTGAGCTGCTAACTGAGCTTGAGAGTGGCAAAGAAAGGGAGAAGTGCAACGCTTTCGCTGAGGAGGGTGGCGTACTGTTGTTTGGCCAGGTTCATTAGGGCGTGCCTCTCCGGTGACCTGGAGCAGGCTTCTAATGACAGATGACGTTACAGGTCGGACGGCCGTTGAAACACTTTGATGCAGCCCCCAGGAGGTACTAGCCTGTGAGCAAGGCTCTCGTTCTTAGAGGTTGGGAGGAAGGGGTTCGGGGGGCCTCCTCCCCTCCCAAATCGCGAACCCGGTCCCGACCCCGAGAGCTTGCTCGCAGGCTAGGGGGTACTCGGATATGTCTTGGCTGGGTATGTGCCGCCCGGGTCTCCAAATTTAGACCCCGTTTTAGAAAGAATTTGCACTCAAAATGTTACCCCATTCTAAAAATAGGTCAATTTTTAACACTCTGATTCTAGAAAAATGATATGGAAAATGATATGCGATCTCGGATGGCAGACCCTCGAAGCTCGCTGGGCTGTCAGCCGCCTATCCCTGATTGTCCACGGCCTTGTGGACGTTGAAAGTCAGATTCTGGTTAGGAGTACAAGTGGGCGTGTAACTAGACAATCCCAAGGTCAACACCACTTCTGGAATATCCTGCGCGTATTTAATTTAGATTTCGTAGAAATTGCGTAACTTTCAATAGCCCATTTTTTAAAAAAGTTATTTCTTTGTTTGTTCGACTTATACATCAAAATACGACAATTCTGTTTCTACACAAATCAGCAACATAATTGTTTTGATTTCAAACAGACGATAAAGGCGATAAAGTCACGATTTACAATTTCTTTATTCACCATCTTATGAAGCTTTCGTGCGTTCGAAATATTATACC
Organism: Dendrophyllia cribrosa; assembly: GCA_024195265.1. Classification (NCBI taxonomy): domain Eukaryota; kingdom Metazoa; phylum Cnidaria; class Anthozoa; order Scleractinia; family Dendrophylliidae; genus Dendrophyllia; species Dendrophyllia cribrosa. Next base: position 42,501,714 of record JAJLRJ010000009.1, read on the forward strand.
TCCGTTCTAGGAAATGTCTCTAAAATGGATACCCGTTCGTTCTAGACCAGGAGTCCCAAAATTACGACCCCGTTAGGCGGCACATACCCGTATAGGTATTTTTGGGAACACCCCCTCCCCCTCCCCCCCCTCCCCCCCCCCCCCTCCCCCCCCCCCCCCCCCCCCCCCCCCCCCCCCCCCCTCCCCCCATAAATGACTTGTATATTTATCTACCAAATATACCTGAAAGACGATTTGAACATTAATTAAAATTGTACCAAAACGAAGGAAACAGACTTTATACATTTATACATTTCCAAAAACGGACGTTACTCCTGTGACTTTTCCACGGCAATTATATTAATGTTCTTTCCTTGACCGATACCATAAGCACGCAGCAAATTCCAGTGTGCTACGCGTCACGCAATCTCTTTGCAACACATTGTGGGAAACTTCCGAACTGTCAGTTGTTTTAACAAATTTGGAGTAAATAACGCTATGATATGATCTACAAGGCTCAGATATTCCAAACACAGCAATATAATGGATCGGAGTGCAGGATTGTCTTTATTATAAACGCAATTCAAGGTTCGGGTCAGTTTAATTTTCTGATGAAAAAGCGGGTAAGTGTTGATCGCTGTTATTTGTAAGGTCGCACAACATGATCGATGTTCGTGTCTCTACTCCGTATCCCAACAAACTGCTTAAAAGATATCATTTTAAGTTAGCAAAGGATATATAAAGTTCTTCTGAAATCTTTACGATTCTGAAAAAGGCTCTATCTCAAAGGAACTATTTTTAGCGATAAACATTTGGTGCGCAGTGGCGGCGCTCAGGTTCGTGTCACAAGTTCTCCTGGTGTCAAACTACCCTTCACATTTTGGTCTCTCGACGGGGCACTTTTAAAGTGCCGCCAGAAATATTTCACCACAGTAAACAACAGAAGTTGTGCTTCAAGACCGTCTTAATTTTGTTTTCAAACTCAACGTACCAATTGGGTTTCCACGGCGTTGAAATTGGTTCAAATTTGCTAATTTTTAAAATGGAAGAAATCGTGTTTCTTCTAACGGTCGAAATATTCTTATTTCAACTGCTAATCCAAAGTAAATAACAGTAGTGTGAAGAACAAGAGCGTGTTTATGTTGTAGCCACATTTTATTTATGTATGGCATCGCGTTTTTCTGTACGAGCGAGATGAAAATGTGTAATTTTTCGCCAGTTTCACAACTGAAAGGCCGCCGATTTGCCGTTTTTCAAACTTTGCCCGTTTTCGAAAAAAATAAAACGCCGTTACAATTTTTAATGTTATTTTTGAAAATACTTCACTATAGAGATTATTTGAGCAAAATATGAAGAAATCCGAAATTTTGTGAGTGACGCCCGATTTTCGAAAATTTCAGACATTGGCTCTTAAAAGGCACTAAGCAGTCACGTTAATTAACGTAACATGCAAGGATTTAATAATCCGTTAAAAGCGAAATTATGATATTTTTTTATTTGCCTAACATTAAGTTTAGGTTATAAAGAAACACATTCAGAAATAAAAAAAAATTATGAACGAATTTAAGATGATTACCTAAAACTTTTCTGTAAACAATTTGAACTTATACTATGTTTACCTCAAACTTGTCGGTGTGTAAAAAGGTTCCAATTGCAAGAACTCGCAAATCTAGCCCTAACACGCCAGGTCGAATAATTCAACAATAATCATTGAACGTTTTACCTGTTGGTAACACAAATCCTTCGGAGAAGTTACAACACAGCTGTTACAATCACATAAAGCACGTGATTAGTGGAAAAAGACGACAAGGAATGTTTATTTAGCTGTGGAATAGGAAACTTTGCAAATGTATTACTAAAAAGCGGTTAATGCAGTTGTATAAACATGGTATTATGTATTTGCATTAGGAAGAAATTTTTGAATTGCCGAATGTTTTTATTCGTGAAGTGCTAAATGAGTACATGTTCAATAATGGGTTCAGTGGTGCTGCTGTTCGGGGGAGGGGAAGTACGAAAATGTGGTGAATGTGTTGATTCGGGATCACCGCTTTTTATAATACAACAATCAAATTCATATATTAATATTGTAAAATTCATTTAAAAATTCACGAGGGTGATGAGGTGATAACCAATTAAGGAACAGTATTCCAGTCTTATTATATACCTATTAAAATCCCATTTTAAAGCACTACGAGGGTTTGATTAAGTAGCAGGGAAAGACTGGGGTTGATGAATTATTAAGTAATAAGCAGCCTAATAAATATTCGTAACTTTAATAAAGTTCTCTTACTCACCTAATTAGTATGCATTAACTTTGATAAACATGCGTAATGAATAGTTACAGCATAGGAGAAACAAAGCATCATAAAACTCTTTAATTCTTACAAACAACAAATACAACGTCTTTGAAGGATAACGCTTCTCATTTTGCTTAACCCTTTTCCTCCCAGCGGAATCCTAATAAATTTTCACAAAAAAAGCAGCACATATTAAACAACTGGTTGTAACTTCGGCTTCATTTAATAAATTTTCAAATGTTATGGCTCATTTTGAAGTTTGGAGACGTAGTACATAGAAAACCAGCAAAGTGGCTGTGTCACCTCAAATGTAAATTACTCACATGATCCCAAAAGTTCATTTTTAATTTTTTTTTTTATGTTAAAGTTCGTCATTGACAAAAACTTGGTTCTGAAACCAGAAAACTATCAAACAATAACAAAAAGATAAATAAGAGCGGTTAGCTTTATTTATCGTCGCGCATATGTGGCTGACTAACAACTTTGCAAATAAACTTACACAGTCAGAAGTTTAAACTGTATGCCGACATGTGCTCTATATATTCTGACCCGCGTCAAGTCTTCGACGTTGGTAAAATCCAACTCGTCCGAAACAAATAATTCCAGTGCTGCTACTATATTTTCTCGCTTTTGTTGCAATCCTTCCACAGTTTAAGATCTCATTTGGTGTTCTATTTGAAGCTCTTGGGATAACCGCCGACAATAAAGACCTCTCTTCTCTTCAACAGCACTTTTTAGAGCGCGAAATCGACGCGACATGCTTACACCGAGACTACGTTTACACTAGAGGAGATTTTTCCGGATTCATAAATGTTTCCAGATTTATTAAATTTAGGGTATTCGGATTTGCAGGCGTTTATACTAAAGGGTATTCGGATTCCCAACCGTTTACACACGTCGATAAATCCGAGGACATTCATTCATTCAGGACATTCATTCTTCATGCGGGAACGGTTACAAAGCAGGCGAAAAAGTATCCGGATTCGTGGGAACAACTGTTTACACTTCAAAACATTGCGGATTTACAGTTATCGGATACAAAGTACTGTATTCACTTTAGATTTCGGATTCAAAATCTCCGGAGACGCGACCAAACCGGAACGTTGTTATTTCGGATTCACCCATCTGCGTGTAAACGGCAAAACGAATCCGATACCAAAATGTTCCGGATTCGTCACGAATCCGGAAAAATCTCGTCTAGTGTAAACGTAGTCCGAATCAACTCCCAAATGCAGGTAATGACAGTTCAATTCGCAGCTATTTCAACTCCTATGGTTCAACGATAATTCCAAGGCTGGTTCGTGATCATTAGTTTTATTTTAAACACGAAGTTCCAGTATAAAAGGCTTAGCTCCTCCCCTATTTCACACTTTTTACATTACGGCGTTCTTCAGTCACAAAACGTGGTTAACTTACACGTCCTTTAAATATAATCTGCTTCAAAATTCTAATCAAACCAAGATTTTACCTAAGCAAAAAAAGGAAATAGAAGTTCATAAATACTTCTGATATAACTTTCATAAAGTTTTTCCAAATTGTGTTAGCGATGGTCTTAGTAATGACGCATGTTATTTTCAGTTGTTTATGCTTCAGTGGTTGACTAACGACTGGAGGTGAAAATGGCCAGACCAGGCTCCTTTTATACCGGAACTTCGTGTTTAAGCGTGAAATAATTGAACAATTGTTATTCTCTTTATTTAGTTTTTCATTTAAAAAGTTTGAAAAAAAAAAACATTCGCAGGAGAACTTTATGTAGCAGATAAAATATGAGCGGGAGATCTGTATGGGAGTTTACAATAGCTCGCCATTGTAAAGCCCATAAAGATCTCACGCGAATATTTTATCGTACTTGTGTAATGAAACAACGAGTTGAGATCTGTAAGAAAAGTTAATGAATACTAATTAGCTATTAGACTCTCAAATGAACTCACTGAATACCTGTTTGTATAACATATTTAGTTATGAAAAAGACTCAAACATCTAGTATAAGTTTATGTACTAGCAATAAGCTGGCAAACACAGCACCTCCCCTTTCGTGGTCCCTGGAAAAGGCACAGAGGTTCTAGGAAGAAACTAACTGATACGTGCAATATGAATGAAGTGGCTTTTTTTGGAATTATCTCAAAGTGATAAAATAATTACTTAAGACAAGGAGGAGACTTTTGAAGGAACAAAGGAACTATATTTTACTGAACTGTAGATCCATATCACTAAGAATACTCGTGCGCCGGCAGGAAAACTTAAGAAACAATATTTCCTATTCAATCTCATTGTTCTTATCAAGGAGTTTGGGCTGAAAATAACAACATATAGTAGGTCGTAGTATACAGGCAAATGTCCATGTGTACGTGTTAGAAAATAAAACTGAATCAACAACAAGTATTATGAATTTCTGTTCACACCACGGCCACTACAGACCCAGTACACCGTCCTTAAATGACGTGGCGAATTTCCTCGTAGTTGACCTCTGCATTGCTGCCGGTTGCTGCAAAGTACTTTGCCAAATTAAATTTAGTGCTCAACGGCGACATTCACAATGTTGTAGCGTGAATATTCCGACTGTTCTCCATCTACAAAGTATTAAAAAAAAAAATCGATGTTGCCAGTTGCAATGACAAGTTGCAACAGATTTTTTTATTATATTAATACTAATAAATTATACCTACCTGCCTCGACTAGTTTAGGTACTATTTAAATCAATATTTGTTATTTAATAAAGTGTTTTGTTGTTGTTGTTTGTTGTTAACTTCATAATCAATCGCTTGACGAATTCCTCGTTTTGCTGAAACGTTCAGGAACGTGAGCCACGCTGTTCCCGATTCTTGACATGAAGGTGCTCTTCACGAACGTAGCGGCCTGGCTGTCATAAGTCAACCGTCTGACTTGATGCTTCAAACGAATATTCATATCTCTTGTTAAGACAAATCCAGTACAAACATCACCGTATTTATTACATATCTGCACGGCTTGTGTGAGCGTCTTGACCTGATATGCGCACATCCCTCGCTTCTCTGACCTGGAGCAAGAAAAATCGCCATTACCAGGAATTGTGGTTTTGCGAAGCACAACGTAGTTGTTAGCGTTGACATAGATTTGGAAATGTGTTATGTTTCCATGAAACCACTCTTCTTTGATGCTAGAACTTGTGTTCATATAGTATTGTCTCATTAAAAACCATCCTCCAAGAAAGCATAGGAAAACAGTGGCCCTTAAAATGAACGTGTTCTTAAAAAGAGTCCTATAAAAATTTCCCCATAGGTTCTGAGAAAATGCCATTGCCAAGTTTTAAGGTATATTCGATAAACACAATCCTGAAATAATACTAATCCAAAATCTTTAAAAACGCACAGAATGAATTATTGAAGTACTAAACTGTGAAAAGTAAACGTATTTTGAACTTTCTTAATAATTTATCATTGTCAAGATCAAAAGAAATACAGCTTCCTGCGGTGTTCTATCAAGTTTATGATCTTATATATTAAATTGCCAATAAAAGTAGATTATCTAAATTTTAGATATAACATGAACATTTGTAGCAAAAACGATACAATACTGAACAATTGCCTGTTAACCTTTACTCAGATTAAAAATAATGGATATTAAAAACAACGACTAACGATAATACGCAATATTCCACAAATCTCACCATTTTCCAAGACATGTCCAAGACGGTTTTATTATGACCTCCCATTTTGTTTCCCATCTTGCATTAAACAAACGAAACAATGGTACTCAATAAATGTTTAAACGAAACAATCGGTAGAGTCTACCTTCTATAGCTCAGAAGGAGGTCGGACACTTATTGATAATTATATAACGTAATGTCGACACTTAGAATTTTATTTTCAATAAATGTTTAAGTGTAAAAAAGAAAATCTAAAATCCCCACTTAGGATTGAACCTGTGACCTCAACTAGGCTTAGACTTACATAGCCTACCGTACCACAGTACCACCTAGCTTCTCGGGTTATTTAGGCCTAAATTTAACTATAAACTGCTAACCCCAACCTCAACTGAAAGCTAACCAGTTACTCCGTTATATAAGTCTCAATAAGGTGTCCGACCTCCTTCTGAGCTATGGAATCTAGACTCTACCGAAACAATCAGCAGACAAGAGATCAGAAATACAAATAAAGAGATATCAGTTTTTCGATTTAGTTTGCTGGGGTTTGGCTGTTAAAGTCATTCAGTTATACTCAGGTATATTAAGGCCTAGGTTAGTTTAGGTACATTTGAAAACTAAAGTCTTTCTCAAAAGGCATTTCATGTTGATATGAAACTTAGCCACGAACTTAAATTCTTCTACACAGAGCTTCTATATATCTGTTTGCTCAATATCGTTTCTCAAAATACTGAGAAATATTCATTTTTTAAAACTGAAATCTTATATTCTAATGAGTTCTGTTAAGTTCATAAAGTATCAAACACGAAGTTGTGTAAGTCTTTAAGGGTTCGTTGACATACTTTTATATGATATATCTACATTGAATATAACTCAGATGAAAACTGTTGATGCAATGTATCTCATAATATTATTTATATTTTTATTTGATGTGTCAATACATCCATCGTTGTGACTGATATGAAAACTATGTTTACTTATCTTAGCTTTATTATATTATTCGCATAATCCATTGGCCAGCCAGACAATTCCAAACTGTTATTATTCTCACTGTGTGAGCATACTTCAAGTAGTCACCCTCTCACGTTTCCTGTACAATTATACATGGAGCTTGTTAATGTCTTTCGTGTTTATCGCTGTTAGTTCGCTTAAAAATCTTTATGTTTTGCTCCATAAATTCAATAACCCGAATTGATGATCACTTTGCACAGAACAGGTTGTCTGTGTTTTCGAACGAACTAAAACAGATCGACAACGAGTAGCCTAAAACGGGTTCCTTCTACATGTACCGGAGCACAGATTATGTAAACAAAGAACGACAATAATACAAATGCAAAACAAGACCAAAAATACAATACCTCACAAACAATAGAAGACCATGGGTACCGGTACATGCAGAAAGACCCCTTAAACGTGGAGAGGAGAAAATGCCATTCGGTCGCCATCTTTTGATTGTTGTTGTTTTTCTTTTTTTTTTAACATGTGTTTTAGAACCCAGTCAGTGCGCGCCAAGAAAACCTAGAGCAACCACTCTAACAGTTGGTCCATTTCGCTTTGCTTTCTTCGGGTAGTTTATAAGCCAGTGAATTATCGAACAGGCTTAAAAGTTGCACCTTTTTGCTTTGCTTTCTTCGGGTAGTTTATAAGCCAGTGAATTATCGAACAGGCTTAAAAGTTGCACCATTTCGCTTTGCTTTCTTCGGGTAGTTTATAAGCCAGTGAATTATCGAACAGGCTTAAAAGTTGCACCATTTCGCTTTGCTTTCTTCGGGTAGTTTATAAGCCAGTGAATTATCGAACAGGCTTAAAAGTTGCACCTTTTTGCTTTGCTTTCTTCGGGTAGTTTATAAGCCAGTGAATTATCGAACAGTCTTAAAAGTTGCACCTTTTTGCTTTGCTTTCTTCGGGTAGTTTATAAGCCAGTGAATTATCGAACAGGCTTAAACGTTGTACCTTTTTGCTTTGCTTTCTTCGGGTAGTTTATAAGCCAGTGAATTATCGAACAGGCTTAAAAGTTACACCTTTTTGCTTTATTTTCGTCGGGTAAGTGAACAGGCGCAATCCTCTGACGTCAATCTCCGATGAAGAGTGTTCGGCAGAGTTAACATGCACAGCCACGGGGAAACCGGGAGTGTTTTTAACACTTCGTACGGCTGTGGAACAGGAACAGCTGGTGGAAGGGGAAAGATGGTTTTGGCTTTGGTTGAGAATAGACGATTTCAAAATGGGCTGTCCAGCGTGGACAGTCATCAAATCCGTAGACAAACTGAAATAACTCAGTGCTTAATAAAACCAAGTAGCTAGGCTAAAAGATTCATTTTAGTTTTTTTTTTTTGATTTTCACAACTTGGCATCCATTGATGGGTGAGGTATTTCGTCGTGCACTTTAGCTGTGAGCATCTTGACAACTTTTTCCAACATTTCAGTATGCGTCTCAATGTTACCACTTAACTTGTCGACCCTGAAAAAAAATTAAAGAAAGATAGGTAAAGGAGAAAAGGACAGAAGGAAAAATATATTATAAATACGTCTTTCGCATTTAGAAAATATTTGAAATGTTTATATCATCACATTAATTTTATCATAAGAACTTTATAACAGTTTAAAATGACTGACCACGCCCACTATTTTAGATTCTGTCAAGTACAATGTTTTTTCTTCTTCTTGCTAAATATTTCTTTCTTGTAATATTGCGCTACAGCTTTTAGCTTCGCATTATTTCGCATTACCAGTTTCAACAAGAAGCAGATCTATTCAATAAAGTAGATTATCAAACTCATTAAATAAAATGATTCATCAAGTTTGAACAAATAGAATCATAAGCCTGACGGTTGTTTGGAAACCCGAACTAAATTTGCATAAATTTTGGCGATTTGATTCCATCAGGTATCCAAACACCTCCAAGTCGCGCTTCGTTCCACTTCTCGGTGTTTGGAAATCTTGATAAAAAAAAACTCTTCCTCTTGTTTGATGTATTACATCTCACTTTTGTTCCAAAGCATCCATTCTGTGGTTGAAGGCAGTGGCTGTTTGCTCAAAACTACCATCATCGATCTCATCCAGTGAAGAGTTGTCCTTCATTCCTGTTATCATACGACGAACATTCTGAGGTCAAAAAATTAAAGATCAGTTAACTATGCAAATTAAAGATGATTTTACGTTACTTTTGTACCCAGAACGATCACGGAACACAAGTTGTAAAAGTATTTTTTTGCATACGTTAAAGATAGGCTAATTTACCATGAATCCTTTCCGCCATCCACAGTTTTGTTTGTTGGGATATTTTGTGATACTTGATTTGTGAACTCGACGAAGAAGCCACTTTGGGAGCCGCCGTTCAAATGTGTACACATCCTCAATCTAAAAAAAGGCCAGAACACATCAATGTCAAACAAATAAACAAGTAAGTTAACTAATTGATTAATTTAGCATTAACACATAAAAAGTCAATAAATAAATAATTCAAAAGAACGTTACCAGAAAATGAATGCGCTTGAATGGAATTTGATGGAGATTTGAATAAACCTTTTCGAAAGAAGATTGTGTTGTCCATTTTTATGTGTTTGTTCATTCATTACATAGGTTGAAAAGCGATTTTATGTAAACAAAACAAGACTTGGATTTTATAGTTCTAAACTTTATTCGTGTGGTCTTATGCAAATATGTTTGTGTTTTTTTTTTTTGCAATTTTGATTTCCAAATCAGTTTCTCGGACAATTTTGTATTAGCAACAGGTGTATTTAATTTGGAAATTAGTCGTACTAGTTATTCTAGACAGAGAAAAAATTGTTTTTGTGAAGTTTTGTACGGTCTAAATGTACTGTGCAAACGGTCGCGTAAGTCTGTTTTTGAGAATTGCTAAAATTAAAAAATAGCCCTGTCGTCACTTTTATTCTTGTGCTTCCGACCTTTTACCTCAGTTAAGTTTATCATCAGCTTTCTGTTCAAAGAGCGACGCTGTTAGGCTCAGCCTATCTATAGATATATATTATGTTATTTTGTCATCCTTCGACCAGTGTACATTGCGGTCAGGCTACTGGAGGTTTTATCAAAGGTGCCGGCGGCATTAGTGCGCAGGACTGAGAAGTTTATGTTAGTTCCTTTATTTTATTATCACAGTACACAAAATGCTATTTTTATCTATATTTCGTAATCATACCTCGATTGCCGATAGTTTTAGTTCTGCATTTCGCTGAATGGATTCAATATCACCTACGGCCAGACCAATCTGTTGGTACAGTATAACATTATAATTAACATCAATTAATACTAGGCGGTATGGTCAGTGAGAAGGCTCTACAAATAGAGTATCATTGAACACAATTGTCAGCCGTTGTTCAAAAGGTGGATAACGTTATCCACAGGATATATCACTGGATATTAACTGTTTTTTTTTTTAACGTTTATCCACTGCATATATACTGATTTACCAGTGGAATAGCGTTATCCACTTTTAAAATACGTACCAGGTCCGACCGTGTTGCACCGGATTTTATTTTACTCTGACAGTGTATATATTATAACGTCGACCTTGCAAATATAAAATCAAATGTTTAACCCTTTCACTCCCAGAGTCAATTATAGAGACATGTAGTGTAGTTCTAACTTTTAAGTCTGTCGATGAAATCCTACGGTGTGATCATTTAAATGAAACGTCTTCAGCAGTACTTTTGCATGGTACCATTTGTTTTTCAATATTTTACAAAATGAAATTTAGGATTTTAAATGTATTTTTATCTTTGGCACTCTTGCGAGTTTAAAGGGTTTAATTCCAATTTGATGCGGAATCCGAGGATCGCAGTTTGTTTTTTTTAGCTAAAGACAATCAGTCGATCAGTTTATTTCATTTGTTGAAACAGTATTTAACTATTTAAATAAATATCACAACTAACCAGTAGATTCATAAAGACTATTGGTATTAGGACACAAAAAGTGGCGAATATAAATCTTGTGAGGCCTGGAAGATACAGATGCTTATCAACAAAGAATGTGTTGTATTCCAACTCGCCAACCATCATATCCAAGACCTTCAATAACGACAGGTCAATACTGCCAAACGGGTCCTGAAACAAAGAGAAAACAAGAAAACTTCCCTTAATTACTGATTGGCTATCTGCCTGCAGTGTATTTGTTAATCAATGGTTCGTGAATTAAAACAGGCACATCACAAATATACAAACTACATTTGATCTGGCGGTGTTATGAGATGAGATGCGACACGAAGGTGTAAAGATATGTATTTGATGTAAACTACATTTGATCTGGCGGTGTTATTTGATGAGATGTGCCACGAAGGTGTTGAATATCGTTCTAGCGTACTGGAACGTCATCGGCCAAATGCACATTCTTACGCAGATGATACGCAACTCTGCATCTCTTTTAAGCCGGATTCAAGTACTGAACAATCAAAAGCGTTAACAGTCCTGGAAAATCATGATTGCATTGATGACATCAAGAGATGGATGCTTGCTGACAAGCTCAAGTTAAACGATTATAAAACGGAGTTTATTATTATCGGTACTAGGCAACAACTTGAGAAAGTCACCATCAATACCCTTCGTGTCGGTAATACTCATGTGAACTCACTGAGCCAAGCCAGGAACTTGGGCAGCTGGTTCGACGCACAGATGAATCTAAGTACGCATATAACTAAATATTGTCAGGCCGCGTTCTTTCACTTATTTAATATAAGGCATATCACTCAGGATATTTCTTAATCATGACACCGTTCAGATATAAATCGATGCTTTTGTAACGAGCCGTTTAGACTACTACAATAGTCTTCTATACGGTCTACCAGCCACCCAACTGAATAAACTCCAGCGAGTCCAAAACGCGGCTGCTAATAATAAAAAAAATAAAAATAAAAACTATATTTCTGTGTCAAGACTTATATGCAATATTTCTCATCTCGCTTCGATCACAACCATTCTCTTCGATTGCATTGGCTCCCGATTAAATACAGGATTAATTTCAAGATTCTTCTAATCACATACAAAGCTCTGCACGGCCAAGCGCCTAATTACATCACTGAATTCATTACTGTTAAGCCTTTGTCTCGTTACAATCTAAGGGCCTGGTCGCACTACAGTCAAAAACAAAAATTAGCCCGTGCAAAAATCGAGGAAAACAAAAGAAACCGCTCCGGTGGGACACGCTTTTTGTGGAATGTTTTTGTTTTTATGTCATTTTGCACGGGCTAATTTTTGTTTTTGACTGTAGTGCGACCAGGCCCTAAGATCCAATAGTGAACTTTTCCTCCAGCGACCAACGATTAAGACTCTAGCGACTTTGGGGGACCGCTCTTTCGCACTGGCAGCACCCACCCTATGGAATGAACTACCCACGAAAATACGCCATGTCAAGTCTATTTTAACTTTTAAGAAACTGCTTAAAACGTTTTTATTCCGAAGAGCATTTTATTATTTTAATAAGCATTAAGTATTAGTTAAATGTACAATAATTATTATAATGTCAGCTAGCGTTATATTGTAAGTAATTTTAATTTTTATTAATGATGCGCAGGTCAGCATTTTGGTATGAAACCTGCGCACTATAAATGTTAAATGTTAAAATGTTAAGGTTGCGTTTTTTTTTTGGTAAAATCCGAATCCGGGCGTTTTTTTCACTCACTCACTCACTCACTCACTCACTCACTCACTCACTCACTCACTCACTCACTCACTCACTCACTTACTCAGCCGGCTGCAAGGCAGTCGGCCACGATCTTTCGCCATTGCTTCTTGTCTTTGGCAGCCCTTCTGATTTTATGTGGGAGCTGGGGATGCTCGCTATTTATCACCTTAGCGATGTATTGGTGGAACATTGTTTCGGTCTGCCAGGTTTTCGTTTTCCATGCTGAAACCCAGAAACGGATCATGAATCCGTTGAATCCATACTTCGGTGAGATTTTCAGATCAAATCTCAATCCACATTTTTAGATTCGTGATCTGAGCGTTTTTGGGCGAATGGATTCGAAAAAATGCATCTGACAAGCATCTTTGGAGCAAATTTACTCGTTCCGTTCGCTGTTTTGTTTCTTTCACGATTTCATATCATGGGCAATTCAGGTATATTTTGAAAACTATTGTGGAGCAGAATGATAAACACAAGCGAGTCAAAATAGGTTCATTTGCATACAAACGGGTTTTTTACGTTAAATAATCCGTTAGGATTTTTCGTTTTTTTGGTCATGAAAATTCCATATGATCTGAGATCACAAATCCAATTTCGGATTCTCCTAAAAAAAAAGGCCTAAAGTAAAATTGTTTCGTTATTTATCTAAATTTTTATGATGTTTTTTTCGTGTTTCTTTATCTGAACATTTTTACCTACCTCGTCGTTCTGGTCGAGTTTCATTCGTGCCCTTGCGGCCTATATGTAATACATAAAACAGTAAAAACAATTATCGGACAGTACGGAAACGATGTGATTTTGTCATTGCTTTTAATTTTGTAGGAGTATAACAATCCCTATCACAAGAATTAAAACCCCAAGAACAACTAGATAGCTTGCACTCATGCAGACCCATAGAACAACTAGATAGCTTGCACTCATGCAGACCCATAGAACAACTACATAGCTTGCACTCATGCAAACCCATAGAACAACTAGATAGCTTGCACTCATGCAGACCCATAGAACAACTAGATAGCTTGCACTCATGCAGACCCATAGATAAATGCATGAAGAAACGTTTCCTAAAACATGCAGATACTTTTTTCCAAGACAAATCGTGCAAACTTCAAAAAGAAGGTTTTTAAACTCCACTATTTATTTATTTATTTATTTTATATTTTATTTAATTTACAAAACACATAACATACAGCAAAAGTCCATTACAATTTTATGTGCAGTACATGCGTATTAATCCCAAATAAACACACGTGAGTTCCGCTGTGTCGCCCAGTTATATTCTTTGTAAGTTAATAACTTTCTAAAATTTTAACGAAGTCTCTTCAACTTTATTAAGAAATTCATAACTTGTTACAAATACTTTATTCACAGCCCGGCAATCAATACTCAACGTCACATAACGTGAAGAAGTCTGTGCTCTTGAGAAGAGTAAACTTACGTTAGCCTCGCGTGAGAGCAACACATGGAATACCAAAGCGAAACCAAACAAGAGAAGGAAAAACATAGCGAAGACCTGCAAAACAAATGGTCACTTTAAGAACAATGGAGGGAAGCAAATACAATAACTAGAGGCGGGTCTAACCTGAAATCTTTTGATGCCACGTGACCAAATCAGAGGCACGTGATTTATGTGTGTCCGAATGATTTCCAATGTACTTTACGTTTTTTGATCAAAACATTTCTTTCCTTAACGACATGGCTTCGCCATAACGTGTTTTGTGTCATTAACTCAGCATCAACTTCTTCTACTCTTTTAGAACTATATAAACATTTTTCGTGAAAAACAATTGGATAGTCTCAGCTACGGCGAGATAACAAATGTTTACAAAGGAAGCGCCTACTTTAATGGTGTCCCATCTCAGTGTTACCAATATAAACTGCAGAAATGGAATGAAATGATTAAATGCGATAAACACAATTAATGTAATTGCGATTAAGTCTGAAAAAAATTCGAGGCTTTGGACGGTATTCGAACTCGTGATCATCGCGTTGCCAGTGTGATGTTGTATCAACTGAGCTACCAAGGTCCCGCATGTAAAGTTTACAGTACAACACACTTAGAAATGACAAAATGAATTGTATTATCATGATCCGGAATTCTCTATTTTCGAATTGCCCATAATACACTTTGTTTGCCCCCCAAATTTTGCATAAATTATTGTTTTGAAATGATCTTCGAAATATACAGTCCTCCCAAGAGCATTTACAAACAATAGTTTACGGAAAATTTGGGGGGCAAACAAAGTGTATTATGGGCAATTAGAAAATAGAGAATTCTACAAAATATACCTCATATCCTCACAGTGCACTTCACATGACTGTATATAATTTTCATATATTCCTTGTAATCTAATTTATTACTTAATTGACGACTCTCAACATATAAGATCTTGGTAGCTCGCACTGGCAACGCAAAGCGGGCCACGAATTAAAAAAACACGTCGATGCCTGGAATAGTTTTTCAGCGGCTTAATTACATTTACATAACTTCTGTTCATCACCAAGAGGATCATGTGATCTTCTCACTTATTATTTTTAAGTAATATTACTATTTTTCGAGCAAAATAATTTTACCATTAAAAGAGTTCTGAACACTTCAAACATCATTGTTATGTAGATTCCAGTTTTGAATAAACTGCAAGGAAATACATAATGTTACAAAATGATCAGTTAGTCCGTGTACTTCGTGCGTCAGTTATTCATTAAAATACCAGTCACATGCTGATTAAAAAGTCACGGGGCTGATCATTTGTTAAAGATAAACCCTTTTCCACTGTGAAACAACAAATAGAAACAAACAATTAAACATAAATAATAACAGTATCGCGCAAAAGTCTTTAGTTAGGGGATGTCCTTAAACAACAGCAACCGACATGCACGTGCATGGGCTTTGGAAAACAGAAGCAAATTGCAAACAAGAACCGTTCAGCGAAATTGTATTGAATCCCATTAACACAGAAAGTTGACAAATGCCAAAACATCCGAATGTCATTTCATTTAATCCATCAGACTCAAGCGCCGAAACAAACTAAAAGGTCGGCGAGATGCTTTTTGGAATCATAATCTGGGAAAGTTCTGCCAATTTTCACAAGATCCGTCAAGTCTACATGTACACGTCCTAGCTTTCTAATTCGGTCAAATTTCCAATGGCTTCCCCAAGGGCACACTCCCAGCATTTTTAAAGTAAGGGTTGTTGCAGCTATAATTAGCGAGGTAGCCGTCTGGCCGCAATTGCTAAGCAAAGATTCTGATTTTTTTTGGGTCCGCCCCTCTATCAGCTGTATGACATAGTGTTTCAGCTCCCCTCACCAGACTGTGTACGAGTCTGCAATCAAATGTCTTACCTTTGTAGTTGCGACATCAGAGTAGGATAAGCTAGAAGCACTGCAAGAATTGCGAAGGTAAACTCAAAACTGTTATCATGTTTTATTTCCCTGCCAGATACGGAGATAAGTGCGGTTATGAAGGTAAATAACTGCAGCATATTGGAAACGTCCATCCAATAACTCCATTTCTATAACGGAAAAAGAGAGAGTGAAAAAGAGATAAACGCTGAAAGAGATAAGCTGACACACTTAAATTGTTGTTTTTTAACTGTATACGCACTAATCAGGCGAAAAAGAATTTCACTTATCGCTTTGGTGTAGTGGTGTATCAACAACAACAACAACTTCAACCACAACTTAATTATTACTTATTACAATTACAATTATTACAATAAGCCATTTGCACGATGGCGTCATTTGACTACAACTACCAGAATTCATTTCGTTTTTCTTTTCTTATTTAAATTTTGTAATCCCAGTGAGGTTTAAATAACAATAGCCCTAATTTGCACTACAAAACAAAAAACTGAAGGATTCTGGTAGTTATAGTGTTATGACGTCATCGTGCAAATGGCCTATTACAATTATTATTACAATTACAATTACAATTACTATTAATAAATTATTATTATAATAAATAAAGTAAACTAAAAAGGAAAAAAGGAAATTTTTCACGCAATCCGCAGTTAGCTTAAGTTAATCGAGGCGGGAGGTGAGGAGGACAACAACAACAACAACAACAACAACAGCGTTTATTGACAAGACAAGAAAGAAACTTACTGTTTACACCTGAACTAAACTGTAATATTATTTGGCACCCAAATCAGTTGTCTTTAGTCGGAGTAAACCATAGTAAATATTGTTAATCACAAAGAGTTAATTAAGTTATAAGAAATGTAACCACTGAACATAGAATCACCAAAACCAAACAAAACCGTAAAATTCCGTAAAGCCATGTCAGTATAGGAATCCCGTTATTCCGATCTATCACTTATCAAGTTTTAAAGAATATATATAAAAAAATTAATACCACAGTAACTATGCAGCGTTTTACTACAAAT
Source organism: Dendrophyllia cribrosa (assembly GCA_024195265.1). Lineage (NCBI taxonomy): Eukaryota > Metazoa > Cnidaria > Anthozoa > Scleractinia > Dendrophylliidae > Dendrophyllia > Dendrophyllia cribrosa. Next base: position 42,518,635 of record JAJLRJ010000009.1, read on the forward strand.
TGAATCCATAAACATTTCCCCTGGAAAACGCAGGAAATGGCATTTCCGAGGCAAATTTCCCTTTCGTAAACGGTTGCTGCCATTTCTATGAGAAAAAAAAATGCAATTAATAGCCCCATGCATGCTAACATCCCTCCTTCACCACTATACCACTGAGTTGATCCGGAAAACCCGAGAAAAATGTAATTAAAAAAGGTGCTTTTTTAATGATACATCTAACGGGTGACCTTATACCAAAATCTAACCTAATCGTGAATCTAGCTTAGGTCTTATAATCCCTTTACCTAGGCCCAATTTTATCTAATAAGGATAGCCTACTTTCGTCCTTATCCAGGCATTAACTAGAGAGTAATGGCATCGACTATTACAAAAGGCTTGGTTACTAATGAATGCTAATGATGGCATTGACCGTTAAAAACAGAATCGACCGTTTACGAAAGGGAAATCCACATTTCCGAGCCCATAAATTAAACATTTTCGATTGTGCGTAAGTATGCCCCCACACCCACCCCACACCCCCCCACACCCCCCCCACACCCGCTTCAATCTGGCGTCCTCGGCGCCCGCAAATAGTACGTACAAAACCGACACAAAGTCACCCACGCCACTAGATCAGAACAAAACATCAAAAGATGAAAAAAGAACCTAGCACAGGTAAAGATATTGTAAAATTCCTGGCGAACTTTCAGGCCTTACCAGATTACCAGGTCTGTTACAGCGGGGTGTCACACCGTCTGATATACATGAATCCAGCCTGCGTCAACTTGGAATCATGATTTTTTTATGTCAGTCGCCGTTCAAAAAAATGTTTCTTTTGCAAATGAATTAGTTATATAATTCAGTGTAAGATCGAATTAGCTCAGTCTAAGGTGTAAATCCTCCAATTTTTTAATCAAAGTGTCGTATAGCATCCTTGGAGCTTATCATTTAATATTATGTCGTTAAGACGATACTGCAGACGATACTGCAGACGATACTGCAATGCCCATATTCTAATAAAATCGATTAATGTATCTATGCGTTAGCATTTGAAATGTATTTGTAGTTACCTCACAGTACATTCTATAAATGTGACTCAGTAAAGAGAGTATTGACATAGATGCTGTCATCAATCTGGAAGGTGATAGATTCTTAGTACAAACATTCTGTTAAGAAAAACAAAAATGGAAAATGTCCTTTGTTAAATAAGTAGACAGTTTATCTGTCCCGTTTGAAGAACCAATTCCAGAGCATTAACTCCACAGGCAAGAAACATAAAACTGCCAACGCAGCTACTTGAGACGAAATCTAAATCTAAAGCTTCAGTAACGAACCTAAATCTGGCAAACAGACAAACATTTGGACGAAACACAGCTGTACATGTACATGCATTGTACATACTTGAATTGTTATGCTGATCATCTAAACTAGCAGCATACAGCTGATCACAAAACAGAAGCTAATATTTGCAAAAAGGTTCTTATAAAATCTAAGGTTGAATGCAATATATAATAAGAGCATTTACTAAAAATCGTTTTTAAAGTGCCCCTATGATCAAATTTTTGATTTTCATTTTTTTACATTTTCGTGTACTATTAGACTTTCTTACTCATCTTGCCAAATTTCAATCCATTACGAACATCAGAAGTCATTTTATTTTAACATTAACTTCCGATAATTTACGGCCGCCATTAATCAACATTGTTCCAAGGCTTGGTTGCGAATGGGAGAAAGTGACGTCAAAGACTCAAACATACCTCACAGGTTGAAATTATAATAACAATCAGCATAGAAAATTGCACGGAGAACAAGTCCAAAGTTTTTGTTGCTTTTCGCGTGATTTTCAATACTTATTGTTATTATAATTTCAACCCGTGAGGTATGTTCGAGTCTTTGACGTCACTTTCTCCCATTCGCAACCAAGCCTTGGAACAAGGTTGATTAATGGCGGCCGTAAATTCTCGGAAATAAATGTTAAAATAAAATGACTTCTGATGTTCGTAATGAATTGAAATTTGGCAAAATGAGTAAGAAAGTCTAATTGTACACGAAAATGTAAAAAAATGCAAATCAAAAATTTGATCAAAGGGCCACTTTAAATTATGATTCGCTATTTTAACAACTTGCATCGATATTTTTATTCGTGTCCACAAATGTTTATGTTTATTTTTGTAATCCTTTTGACTCTCAAAGGCACATTTAGGCGCGCTCTATAGAGGTACACAGTGTGTAACACTTGTTTTTCTTGCTGGGAATTAATTTTTGCAATTTACAGGAAGTCGATTTTTGCATTACGTTAAAAGGTGATTTTTGTATACAGTTTCGACAGTGGAGTAAATTTTTACGGATAAAATTTTTACGAGAATATTTTTTTGCGGGAACACTTTTCGCAGATCGTAAAGAAAAAACGCAAAAATCGCAAAAAAAAAAATAGAACCCGCAAAAATTAAGTGCCGCACGGTGTATTAAATAAGAGAATAACTAGCTTGAACTAACTAATTCACAATTTTCTGTCCAAGAAATGGTAATATTTACTATTGCACAGTGGCAAACAAGCATACCTTAGAGAAAAACGAGGTGGAATTGCGTTGCTCGTCTATGGTTAAAGAATTAAGACATAGTACAAACATCGTCAAGTTTGTAGTGAAGAAAATGTATATTAAGAGGGCAAGTACAAAGTACTTTGTAACCAGAGCACGCCTGCGAATATAACAAATAAAAATAATAAAACGTTATTATAAAATGTTACTTTATTTCTCACTACCTTAGGGTGTAAATGATGAACCTAATAAAATGCTGGGTAACTCTTCGGTCGACTAACAAATCTTAGCAAGGAATGTTACTGTAATTTTTTCGTCACGCGTACGTACCTCTTTAACTTCATGAGTTCTTGTGTCAAGGGATGCATAATCAGATCTCTGTGACCGTACTTCAACATAACCTACAACGAAAAACATAGAGTAAAGTAACCTACAATGATAAAACAGAGTAAAGTAACCTACAGTGATAAAACATAGAGTAAAGTTAGGTGAACTTCAGAGCAGTTTTCAATTGAACCAAAAGCCAAAGTAATTACTAAGAACAATCACAAAAAACAAAGACAATCCAATGAAGCAATCAGAACTTGAAACAAATACGTGTAGTCATCACAATGCGCGGAAAAACGCGTGTGAGCAAGTCACGGTTAGTTTTGGTTTTACTTCTGATTGGACGAGAAAGTAACACAAGATTTCCTAGCCAATCACAAAGCGTAGCAATACTAGCAATGCAAAACCAAAGGAATCGCGAGATAACTTACGATACTCAATTGAAAGCCGCTCTATAACAGAGAATTGATTAAAACCCATCAAATGGTGCGGTAAATGCCAAACATCATCCCCTTTAGAAATGCTATAGCAGAGGCAAAAGTTTAAAGTCACATATATTATGCATTACCTTAGGGCCAAAGTAACGTATTCCTTCTGAATTTGTTTGTTCGCCGGGGACTGGATCGAGAAACACAAAGTTGAATGATTTCTAATAAAAGAGCATTATTAAAACAATAAACATTGATAGTAATTATTGAGGAAATATATCTTGGCGGATTACTCAAATATTAGCTCAGGCTATTCAAAGGGTCTTCAGTGGCACCATACGTACCGAGTAACCGGGATCTGTTTTCATGTGATCAGAGTTCTCGACGCATTTGTCCATGACCACCTGGAGGTAAAAACAATACATGTAACTGAGGAGGTAAAAGAAAAACTTTCGAAGAAAAAGAAACCTCTATCTGATTCCTTTTAGGAAATAAACACAACTTTATTCTCTATGATTCCAGAGTTATACTAAATGGTTTTCAATCAGCCAGCTTAAGCAAACGACTAATCATGTTTAACAATGCTTAATTGAAGCGCTATATACTGTTAGGATACAGAGGATGACATTTATGATCAGTTGTCGTTGATTCTTTTCAGACCATGCAACTTTTGCGCTCAAATAAAGACCAATAATAAAAAGAGCGCGAATTTCCTTTATACGAATGTATTCATGTTTGTCTAACAATATTAAATAGAAAATTTCCAGTTAGCATATGTATTTCCTACTGGACGAATCACCATTTCCAAAGTCACTTCTCTACTTATTTATTATTTTTATTCTCCAACCTTGGCCACTTTAGGAAGTTTTTCAAGAAGTCGTTTCATCATACACCATCCATCGTCATCCTTGACTTCCATAGCTTCTTTCCAGCTGAATAAAAAAAGAAAAAAGAAAAACGTACATAAGAATAAAAGAATAAAAACATAAGTGAATAAAGACATGATGATTAGCATAAAAGTGCTGGTTGATTAAACTGTAAATGGAACAAAGTATTGTTTTGATTGCTGGAGCATCGAGTGTGAAATGTAATTATTTGGAATCACCCTTTATCATTTTGATCAGGTCTAAGTAAGTTATTTTGGACAATAAATTTTGTGAACTCGACCAACAGTGTCTGTTGTTACTACCGCAATTATCATAGCGGACGCCTTAGGAAACAAGGATGATCAAAAGGTCGTGTTTGTAGTTTCTGATCAGTGGCAGTTTTAAGCGTAAACATTATTCGCAGTTTGCGTGTTATGAAAGGCACGGTAACTTGCCCATTCTCACCGTTTGTGTTTAATTATTTCCATGCTGGTTTCTGCAGGCCGATCCCCATTAATGGCAGAATCCAAACATCCTTTACCAAAAACACACTTGTTAGTCACACTGGCTCCACGATCTAACAACACTTTCACTGTGCGAGGGTTACCAAAGTGTGCCGCTACATCGATAGCGCTCGTCTGTTATAAAAAAGAAGCGAGTTAAATACACCTTTAGAGTGAGCATAAAATAACATAATATAAATGTAACAAAATAACTGAATAAATGTGTCAATACAAATACTTGCACCACCTTTTTGTCTGCCTTTAAAAATATATTCTTACTACTACTCTCGGTAAGAGTTTGAACTTCTTTCAAGTTCAACATGGAGTACAGTTGACAAGCCTTGTACATAATAGATATTGACATATTTTTTACCTTGTAGAGACAATGTTATTTTTACCCGATTTTTGGAGAGTGCACCAATCTTTGCTCCATAATCCAGCAACGTAACAACTGTCTGGTAATAATCGAGGCGCGCCGCAACCATAAGTGCTGTCAGGTGATTTTCGTCTCTGTGAAAAAAGGAACCACTGTACAGTTAACGGATACATCAGTTTCCAGGCAAACCACGGTACAGTTAACGGATACGTCAGCTACCAGGCAAGAGGCAAATCGTGGCGCGCGGGATTATGATCGAGGAAAAAGTTGGAGATTCCTCACACTGACTTAGTGTATTGTATATACAATTGTATATATTTTAGTAGTAGTAAGCAGTAGTACACAGACACAGACACAGACTTAGTGTATTGTATATATTGTATACACCAAATTGAAGAAACGTTGTCAGGTGAAAAGCATAAACCACGAACGATGCGACCCAAAGGTTTAATGGGAAATTGGGTAAATTAACCTTCGTCTCTAACAGAATACACCTTATATCAACACAAGATGCATGAATCATGCTCTAAAATGTCTCATGCAAAGAAAACATCTTGATTATCGAGAAATGTGTTTACACACTAATTGGTGACACTATATTACGATAAGAAATACATATAACAAATTTTAATAGTTAATGGTTATATTTTTTTATATTTTTATCTCGTATTTACCGATCATTGTATTTATTTATTAGCCTTAAAAAAGTTAGTTCTTATATCATTAGCACATAATTCTAGTTATATTTCGTTTTATAGTTACATATGGTGCTTCTTTTGAAGGAGTAGTACTGTAGCTCTTCCAGACCTCTATTTTTATTGGCCCCGTAGTACTGTAGCTTCTATTGTGTTTAGGTCTAGGGCTATTGTTTGTGTTCAGTTTAACCTATTGTTTCGTTAACCAATCACTGAGCTTGTTTGGAAAGGTACAGCCTCTCCCTTTTGAAGGTCAAAGAGATTTTAAACCCTTCAGGGCGCATGTGCAATGACGCACCTCTGGTCAGGATTGGCTCCTTGATCCAATAGAAACTTTACCAAGTGCACGTGACCTTGAAAGCTGGCGTAATGTATGGGTGACCTGAGTCTGCATTCCACACAGTGCAGAGAGTTTGGGTTGGCTTCTAACAAAACCTTCACACATGCCAGACTGCCACTGCTAAAATATATCCAACAAATTGCATGTCAGATCTGTTATCCTACTTTAGAAAACTATAAATGTGTTAACTTATCAATGTAAGAAAAGGGTATTTCTTAACTTAAAATGTTTTCGTTGCACTTCAAATTCCTTCAGAAAGAGCCTAGGACGTAGCTATTTAGTGAAAAGCAAGCTATCAGTAAACAACAACAATAGTAATAACAATAACTGGAAATCGGCTTCTTTCGATATGTCAAAGTTGAACTTGATTATTCATTTTTTTATACCCTCTAGACCTGGCTATCAATTTTAATATATCAGGGGCGTAGCTAGGGGGGGGGGGGGGGGGGGGGGGGGGGGGGAGAGGGGGGAGTCCTGGGGTGCCTGTGACCCCCCCTTTGTGAGATAATTTTAGTGAAGCACAGTGTGGATGTCGACATGACAAGTTGGTAAGTACCCTGGCTGTGACTTTGTGTGACCCCCCTTTGAAAAATCCTAGCTACGCCCCTATATATCTATAAAGAAGCGCATTATCATAGTGTTTGTGGACTTACTCGGCAGCCATGAATATTGGAACCTGTTCCTCGTCATCTTTGATATTTATGTTAGCTCCTGCATCAAGTAACATTTGAACAATCTGACAACAAAATAAGGAATAAAGAGGTAATAAAGAGGTAGGCACTGAATAATAAACTTTAAGATAACTGGTGTTTAGAGGGTATATACTCCATGGAGGTTTTTAATTATATGCACACAAAACTATCCGGCACTTATTTAGGGTTAAAAACTCATTTTGAAATGGTTAGCTTTTATTTACTGTTATGGATATCACTACCCATAACAGTAAATAAAAGCTAACCATTTTAAAATGAGTTTTTAACCCTAAATAAGTGCCGGATAGTTTTGTGTGCATATAATTAAAAACCTCCATGGAGTATATACCGTTTAGAGACCCAATAGACTCTTTAGCTTGTATGTTTTGTTTTCCCAATGAAGATCATGTGATGTTACCCAAGAGAACTGTTTCTTTTAAATTTTGTTTTCTTTACGTGCATATATCAGCATAATTTATGAAAAGACAAAAAACAAATTCCCTTGAGAACATCGTATGACCTACATTGGGAAACAAAACAAACAAGCTAAAAGGTCTACTGAAGGAAAATGTGCTTGCTTGGATATTCTTTTTTTTTCTGGCGGGAAATTCATTATTAGCTAAGAAGCAGCATGCGTAGTAAGCAGCCATGAGACCCAAAATGACTGCCGCTACTGAAATATGGAGCGGAAAAAAAATCACGTAATTTAATTAGCCTATATACAACGTCCTTAAAATGTTCGATTAATAAACCATTATATTAAATGTTCTCCACAAACCTGAAGACTTCCTTTGGAGGCAGCGTAATGAATAGGTGTCCTGTTTTCTTTGTCCAAGCTGTCAATCAAATCCTTACCACCATTCTTAAAATAGAAATAACAATAAATTATTATTGCTCTGATTCAGGGTTTATTCTACTCATGATAGGTAAGCTATTCCTGACATTAACATGTTCCTTCTACTATAAAAGTAATTTTTTGTCAAGGGACTTGATGAAACACCTACCAGGTCACTAAGATCATTTACTGTGTTTCAATATGACCCCATTCAATTCGCCTGGGACGGTTATGTCTGTATTGTTGGAAGATAGACCGACATTTTTTCCAGCTAAAATAAGTACCTTGGTTTAAAAACGACACGAATATGTGAACAGTTAAATCCTTCAGGAAATTTAAGGTGTAATATAGAATCTCACTAATGGTTATCTCGGGGAAATTAATGGTTTAATTACTAAAACGTGATTCACAAAACTGATAATGAATTCATGAATTTACGGTATCTTTCTGCGTTTCGTTTTAGTGGTAAGCATTTGGTTTCCTGTTACTCTTCCCCTCAATCCCCCCCAACTCCCCCCTCCCCAAACCCCCCCCCCCCCCCCCCAACTCCCCTCCCCACTCCCCACTTAAGGTAATTGCACTGGTCAACTCCGCTTAAACGCATACCTTGAGAATGATGTCAACTGTTTCCGCATTTCCACTGTGTGCTGCTACATGGAGGCAGGTTCTGTGAGCAGAGTCTCTAAAGTCTATTGAGGCTCCACGCTGGAGGAGGAACGTTATGGCTCGGTGGTGCCCCCTCTTAACTGCACACATCAGAGGTGAAGGACCCGTGGAGCCTGGTAACGGGGTGATGGATGCTCCCTGATAGAAGCACAGCGAGGTTACATTAAAAGACAACAGAATGGTTTTGATTTTAAACTTCAGAAGGCGGAATGAAAACCATTTCGTAAATTTAGTCTACTCTAGAAAATTATAAAGAAAATTATAAAATTGAAGGAATTTAATTCGGGCCAATTCAACGTTTATTAGTTATGCTACAAAAAGGCGATATTCAAACGGATATCTTAAGAAAAAAAACCGTTTCACATTCTCCTTTCGTGCTTTTCTAAACGGTCATACCACAGGGCAATAAATAAATGAAGTAAATATTCCTTAAGGTAATTCCCTCGAAAGGGATCTTATACTGAACTTTTTTTCAAACTTGGTACGATTGATAACCATGCTTAGAACATTCAAAAAATGCAATAAAAAGATAGGGTCACCGTGCTTGTTTTTACACTGCACGCCCGTTATTTATAGCAACTTTTTATAATTGCGCGAAAAATGTTCGAAACTCGAACGTTGAGAAAAGGATTGTTATTACCTGCAGAAAACTATGATTACTATTGAAATTTTAACATTATATATTTGATTATGCAACATTCTTTCAGGGAAGTCATTTCAAATTGCGCGGTCTTACAAATTTTGCAAGGAAATCGGACCGCTTCGGCATCACCACATATTCCTCATTGGCTCCAAATACAGAGTTTCACGCGATTTACACAGAATTAATACAAGTTCTACCACTAAACTTTTTTTCTGCTTAAAATATGTTTTTTAGAGTCCGATAACGAGTAAATTACATTAATAAAAAATAGGGGTCACCGTGCTCGTTTAGGAGAAAAAAATCTCTTATTCATTTGGCCAACTTAACATCAAAGGAAACCTTGGTTCGGACTGTGCGCGCGCTCGTGCGCGCGATAATGACGCAAGAAATTTGCGCAATACGTGATGCGCAATGCAATACTAAGGAATGACCTTAAACCTCCTTTTAGATGAAGTTTAAATTATTTTTTCAGTTTGTGTTGTTTAAAACAGTTTACCTCATTTATAAGATGATCGATAATTTCAACATTACCAGACAAAGAGGCCCTGCAAGAAAAGGTAAAATTAATGAACAAAATACAGGTGGATAAATAATTAAATAGATAAAAAATAATAATTTGTTCCAAACATTCTCACTGACAAATTCAGTTATTATTAAAACAAACAAACCGTTAGAGCATACAGTTTAATGTCCATGTACACGTATAAGAAAATAAAACTAAATCAACAATATTTTGTCACATTTCGCCCACTACAGTCTCACTGCACTGTCGTCAAACAATTTGGTGGATTACCTTAAAATCTGCACTGCATCCGGTAACTACAAAGTACGTTCTTTGTCAGCTACAAGTGCTCACAATGACAAAACTTATATAATTATTTTGTAGCATGCATACATAACTACATAAACTTAAAAAAAAACTTGAATTTAAGAGTAGCTCAATAAGCTAATGTCTGCAAGAGAAAGAGGAAAAAAGGGTATCCACACTAGTACGGTAGAATGCTGTGATCACAATTTGCAAAGTTTTCAGTGTTTTATTAGATAAAACTAAAGAATCAATCGGTTCAAAAATTTGCATTATGGTTTGAAATTCCCCGTTTTGCTGAAAATGTCAGAAGTTGGTTTTCCGATTCTTGAAATTAAAGCGCTCTTCGCGAACGTGGCAGCTTTGCTATCATAAGTCAGTCGTCTGACTTGGTGCTTCAAGCGAATATTCATATCTCTTGTAAAGACAAATCCAGTACAAAACATCACCGTATTTATTAAATAATATAATATTAACATAACATAATATTAAGAACACTAAAGAAATTGATAGTTTTAAGCGGACACTTTTTAATAATATGTTTCATATGAAATAATTTTGAATATACTTGAATAATTTTGAATATATTTTGAATTTAATTGAATTACTGTAAATAAGTTTTCTTAATTACAAGTATTATGTAATAATTAATGATTGTGACCGAAAAGCCCTGTTGATGGAAGTCTCAATAACGTATGTATGTATGTATGTACCATCTGGAAAGCGTTTGATAAAATGGCGGACGCGACACAGCGCGCAATTCAGCTGGCAATTGTCTGGTTTTTAAAGAAGCGAAGGGCTAAAAGGACTCGAATGATTGAAGAAAAACGTTCTTTGTATATATACAACAGGCAACGCAGATATTATATTGGGCAACTTTTGCATGCCTGCATCAATCAGCCGCCCGATACGTTCAACGACGAACAATGGCATTAGAACTTTCACGTCCGACCTTGCAGACGACGCCATCTTTTTTTTGTTGAAGAAAATGTGCGCATGTGCGACTGAATTTTGGCACGCGGGCCCATTTTTTGGCGGGTTGAGACTATTTCGCCAGGCGGTCTCGGCCTGCCTAAATTTTGGGCACTCGGGCCTATAAAATGTGCTTTAACACGGCAAAATGAGGAGTGCCGTGCCATAAATTATATCCCCCCTCTATCCCCCCCCCTCTATCCAGACCCTCTATCCAGACTCTCTTCTGCTTTTAGTCATGCAGAGTGACATTAGATGATCAGCTTTACCTGAGTATAGGTGTCATGCCTTCCGAATCTTCTTCGTCCACGTTAATTAAGTCATGTGACAACAGAAATTTCACCATCCGTAAGTCTCCATGGGAACTCGCAACGTGAAGTGGGAGATTGCTTCTTTCCTGACGAAGTTAACAATCAATCATTTAAATACTGACCAATAAATAGACTTTTTTTATGTAAACAAGCATCTGCCCTTGATATAAAATAACTGTCTCGGTTGTTTTAGCAGCACAGATACATGACCTATATTTTGACCTCGCGCTCGAATTGCGGAATGACATTAACATCTGGTGAATCATTCCAAAATGCAATTAACCATTCAACAATTGAGATGTTATTTTATCATGAAAATATATAAATGATATATTATTAGACATCACAAATATTTTAATGTAGTTTATATATTAAATAGTTGTAAGCGGTGCCATACAAGTGTAATTAATTAATTAATATTAACCATTAAACAATAGAGGCTTAATGATGCATATTTCGTAGAGTCACTGTACGGTATCACAAGCTCCTCTTCCTCCTCCACCCAGAAAGATAATAAATGCCATCGACCTACCACAGAGCGGAGTTCTGCTCCATATTCAAAGCATACCATCGCTGCCTGTAAGTGACAGTAGAATATATATAAAAAATATGTGTTTTGTACGTACTTGAAGCAGTCAGATTTAAATACATTGTAATTATTTAATTACGGAATGTAGTTTGTTTTCTTTTCACACAGTGGAGGTGGTTGATCGGAAATGAAACGAAAATAGAATGATTATATAAAATATAGACGGTATCTTTATGCTTTAATTCTTATGTATGATGTCACAGTCTAACCCATCCTGTGTTTGTGTGATGTACTGTGCATTTAAAATGTATTTATCGGTTTATCACACTAATAATAATAATAATAGAATAATAAAAATAATAATAACAATAATAATTGAAAATATTTAGGCGGTGTATATATTTAAATAAATGTATACACAAGTCAATCTTAAGGCGAAATTAGGGTCTTTAAAACTGGTGAAAATGAAACAAAAACTCTTAAAATTACTGCCGCTTCTGCGAGTCTCGAATCGCAATAAAAGACACAGAAAAAGTAAGAAAAACAACACGATAGTATTTCCATTTTTACTGCACGTCACACAAAGCATGGCAGGCCGGTGATGACGTCATGAACTTGGGAATTCCAACATGGCTGAAATATATATCGGTGATGTCATCACTATAGTAATAATAATATATAAATATACATCGGTGATGTCATCACTATAGTAATAATAATAATAATAATATATAAATATATATCGGTGATGTCATCACTATAGTAATAATAATAATAATATATAAATATATATCGGTGATGTCATCACTATAGTAATAATAATAATAATATATAAATATATATCGGTGATGTCATCACTATAGTAATAATAATAATAATATATAAATATACATCGGTGATGTCATCACTATAGTAATAATAATAATAATATATAAATATATATCGGTGATGTCATCACTATAGTAATAATAATAATATATAAATATACATCGGTGATGTCATCACTATAGTAATAATAATAATAATATATAAATATATATCGGTGATGTCATCACTATAGTAATAATAATAATATATATATATATCGGTGATGTCATCACTATAGTAATAATAATAATAATATATAAATATACATTGGTGATGTCATCACTATAGTAATAATAATAATAATAATATATAAATATATATCGGTGATGTCATCACTATAGTAATAATAATAATAATATATAAATATATATCGGTGATGTCATCACTATAGTAAGCGACCAATGAAATTACTTTCAAATAGAAAGTTGTCATAAGCACTAAAAATTTAGAGTGAGAAATAAGATGGCGGAGTAACAGATTAAATACATATTTGGCTGCGTACAAAATACAATAGCCAACTATTGTATTTTTTTTAATTTTAGTGATGATCATGACAACAATAACATCGACCATGACAACGATCATGGGGATTGTGATAAGGAGTAGTGAGTATATACCAACCTCAACATGTCCTCCTTGTACAGCTAAATGCAGACAGGTCTTTGCCTCACCATTTTTACTGTTGACGAGATCCTTGCAGGATACACCGGTCATGGATGCTGAAGGAACAAAGAAATTAAATAACAAATTAATTGCGAATTGCATTACCGGTGCACTTTACAGAGCTAAACGCGTCTCTAGCGATCCTGACAGCAAAATAAAAACATTACAAACTTTCTAAATTCTGGTTATCCCAAGCGTCTTATTTCTGACACAGTGAATTGTTTTTGAAAGATCCACCTATAGACACTTTTAATAAATACCACGATGCATCATTTTCCGCTAATGACGTCAAACATATTCTTTTGAATTCTCTTGCAATTCAAAAGAATACATTTGACATCGATAGCGGAATGTGATGCATTCTGGTATTTATTAAAAGGGTCTATAGATGACATCTTCCAGTGATTCTGGCTTTCCAAAACCGTTTTAAATCCAAACTGGCTGAACAAGTTTACCGGATTCAAGTACAAAATCGTCATCCTCTGGCTAAAATAACATAAATTAAGAGCCATTAAATCGCATGCCTCCTATAAAGGGTACTGTTCTTGTGGTGCTTATTGCATCGGTGATATGATATGAAATGCATTAGCTATCTTCACCTCTTTGGAGGAGATGCTTTAAGACTTCCTCTCGCCCTTCCCTCGCGGCCAAGTGGATCGCTGTTTCACCTTCATCGTCTGTGGCGCGAAGATCGGCACCGTGTTCAAACTAGACACAACAATATCAAAGCAAACAAGAACATGAGGATGTCTAAAATATCTGATCAGGTATAATATTCTCCAACTCAAATGCAGATCCAGGAAAAAAAGAAGAAAAACAAGTTAAGCACTTTTCAAGTAGTGTGAACTTACAAGGATTTTAATAATGTCCAGTCTCCCTCTTTGTGTCGCCAGATGCAATGGAGAAAAGTTCTGATTGTCCAGTCCATTGGGGTTTGCTTTTCCTTTTGTGAGTAATGTCTAAATAAGGAAGAATATTAAGAAATTAACCTATAATAATGATGATGCGTTCTAATCAACAACAACAACAATAACGTTTTACGAACAAAATTTAGGTTGCAGCTGCTCTACCACAGATAGTGTTAATAGTGTTTTCCAATGAATGCATTACTGTCCCACAACATTGGCCTTACTGCGTCATCCAACATACGCAATGTTCTGAAAAAGTAGGCAACACCTCGTTGTCAGAAGCTGAGGGGGGTCGGGGAGACGCTCCAGGTTTAATGATAGCTTTCTGTCGCAGTTAAAGTTCATGTAATCGTCCTAATATAGAAACAGCGTCGGTTTGTTAAATATTTGATAAACAACTTGTCATTGTTTGTTTGATTTTTCAGTGGCTTACCAGTTAAAATGTACTTAAAATTTCACCGTCAGCATCGATTGCTGTTGTAATGTGAGCTATATTATTTTCATTCATTGCATTTGCGATCCGACTCATTTCGAAAAGTTATCGCCGTTACAGTCTATTCTGAATTTTAAGGACATGAACAAGAACAAGAAGAACAAAAACAAGAACAAAAAACAAGAACAAAAACAAAAACAAGTACACGAACAACAACGACAAAAACAAGAACAAAAACAAGGACAAGAACAAGAACAACAAGAACAACAAGAAGTACAGAAGAACAAGAAGAACAAGAACAAGAACAAGAACGAGAACAAGAACAAGAAGAACAAGAAGAACAAGAACAAGAACAAGAACAAGAACGAGAACAAGAACGAGAACAAGAACAGGAAGAACAAGAACAAGAACAGGAAGAACAATAAGAACAAGAACAAGAACAAAAACAAGAACAAGAACAAGAAGAACAAGGAGAACATGAAGAACAAGAAGAACAAGAAGAACAAGAACGAGAACAAGAACAGGAAGAACAAAAAGAACACTAAAGAACAAGAAGAACAAGAAGAACAAGAAGAACAAGAAGAACAAGAACAAGAAGAACAAGGAGAACATGAAGAACAGAAGAACAAGAAGAACAAGAAGAACAAGAACGAGAACAAGAACAAGAACAAAAACAAGGACAAGATTAAGAACAAGAACAACAAGAACAAGAACAACAAGAACAAAAACAAAAACAAGAACAACAAGACGAACAAGAACAACAAAAAGAAGAACAAGAAGTACAAGAAGAAAAATAACAAGAACAAAAACAAAAACAAGACAAGAACAAGAACAAGAACGGCAAAAACAAGAACAACAACAAGAAGAACAACAACAACAAGAACAAGAACAAGAAGAACAAGAAGTACAGGAAGTACAAGAAGAACAAGAAGAACAAGAAGAACAAGAAGAACAAGAAGTACAGGAAGTACAAGAAGAACAAGAAGAACAAGAACAAGAAGAACAAGAAGAACAAGAAGAACAAGAAGTACACGAAGAACAAGAACAAGAAGAACAAGAAGAACAAGAAGTACAAGAACAAGAAGAACAAAAAGAACAAGAAGTACACGAAGAACAAGAACAAGAAGTACAAGAAGAACAAGAACAAGAAGAACAAAAACAAGAAGAACAAGAAGAACAAGAAGAACAAGAAGAACAAGAAGAACAAGAAGAACAAGAACAAGAACAAGAACGAGAACAAGAACAGGAAGAACAAGAAGAACAAGAAGAACAAGAACAAGAACAAGAACGAGAACAAGGACAAGAAGAACAAGAAGAACAAGAACAAGAACGAGAACAAGAACAGGAAGAACAAGAACAAGAACAGGAAGAACAATAAGAACAAGAACAAGAACAAGAACAAAAACAAGAACAAGAACAAGAAGAACAAGGAGAACATGAAGAACAAGAAGAACAAGAAGAACAAGAACGAGAACAAGAACAGGAAGAACAAAAAGAACACTAAAGAACAAGAAGAACAAGAAGAACAAGCAGAACAAGAACAAGAAGAACAAGGAGAACATGAAGAACAGAAGAACAAGAAGAACAAGAAGAACAAGAACGAGAACAAGAACAAGAACAAAAACAAGGACAAGATTAAGAACAAGAACAACAAGAACAAGAACAAGAACAACAAGAACAAGAACAAAAACAAGAACAACAAGAACAACAAAAAGAAGAACAAGAAGTACAAGAAGAAAAATAACAAGAACAAAAACAAAAACAAGACAAGAACAAGAACAAGAACGGCAAAAACAAGAACAAGAACAAGAAGAACAACAAGAACAAGAACAAGAAGAACAAGAAGAACAAGAAGTACAGGAAGTACAAGAAGAACAAGAAGAACAAGAACAAGAAGAACAAAAAGAACAAGAACAAGAACAAGAACGAGTACAAGAACAAGAAGAACAAGAAGTACACGAAGAACAAGAACAAGAAGAACAAGAAGAACAAGAAGTACAAGAAGTACAAGAAGAACAAGAACAAGAAGAACAAGAACAAGAAGAACAAGAAGAACAAGAACAAGAAGAACAAGAACAAGAAGTACAAGAAGAACAAGAACAAGAAGAACAAGAACAAGAAGAACAAGAAGAACAAGAAGAACAAGAAGAACAAGAAGTAAACGAAGAACAAGAAGAACAAGAAGTACACGAAGAACAAGAAGAACAAGAAGAACAAGAACAAGAACAAGAACAAGGACGAGAACAAGAACAGGAAGAACAAGAAGAACAAGAAGAACAAGAACAAGAACGAGAACAAGAACAAGAAGAACAAGAAGAACAAGAACAAGAACGAGAACAAGAACGAGAACAAGAACAGGAAGAACAAGAACAAGAACAGGAAGAACAATAAGAACAAGAACAAGAACAAAAACAAGAACAAGAACAAGAAGAACAAGGAGAACATGAAGAACAAGAAGAACAAGAAGAACAAGAACGAGAACAAGAACAGGAAGAACAATAAGAACACTAAAGAACAAGAAGAACAAGAAGAACAAGAAGAACAAGAACAAGAAGAACAAGAAGAACAAGGAGAACATGAAGAACAGAAGAACAAGAAGAACAAGAAGAACGAGAACGAGAACAAGAACAAGAACAGGAAGAACAATAAGAACACTAAAAAACAAGAAGAACAAGAAGAACAAGAAGAACAAGAAGAACAAGAACAAGAAGAACAAGAAGAACAAGAAGAACAAGAAGTACAAGAAGAACAAGAACAAAAACAAGAACAAAAACAAAAACAAGACAATAACCAGAACAAGAACAAGAGCAAGAAAAAGAAAAAGAAAAAGAACAAGAACAAGAAATAAAAATGGAAGAACAAAAACAAGAACAAGAACAAGAAATAGAAGAACAAAAACAAAAACATGAAGAACAAGAAGAACAAGAACAAAAACAAGAACAAGAACAAGAACAAAAACAAGAAAAACAAGGAGAACAAGAAGAACAAGAAGAACAAGAACAAGAACGAGAACAAGAACGAGAACAAGAACAGGAAGAACAAGAACAAGAACAGGAAGAACAATAAGAACAAGAACAAGAACAAAAGCAAGAACAAGAACAAAAACAAAAACAAGAACAAGAACAAGAAAAAAGGAGGACATGAAGAACAAGAAGAACAAGAAGAACAAGAACGAGAACAAGAACAAGAACAGGAAGAACAATAAGAACATTAAAGAACAAGAAGAACAAGAAGAACAAGAAGAACAAGAAGAACAAGAAGAACAAGAAGAACAAGAACAAGAAGAACATGAAGAACAAGAAGAACAAGAAGAACAAAAAGAACAAGAACGAGAACAAGAACAAGAACAGGAAGAACAATAAGAACACTAAAGAACAAGAAGAACAAGAAGAACAAGAAGTACAAAAAGAACAAGAACAAGAAGGTCGTTTCCCAAACTTCCTGTTCCCTTTCACGTTTTGGGCTTAATGTCTACAACTAGCCATTCGATTGTGCGTTTATTCTTCGATTGGTAAACGATAGATGGGAAGCATGGAATTTTGACTGTGTTTAATCTAACTGGACTGTTTACTCCAATTTCATGAGCATTACTTTGCAGGATGTTCTCAGAGAAAAGGGAACACAAAGAAAGGCCCAAACCATTCCTATTTCATGTTTAAGTGCAGTTTCAAAGGAACACATTCACTTTGATTTCCGTCAAATCCGTGAAATCCGCCGTATTTGGAAAACAATGTCACTAGTGAACTTCCAGTTTGATGCGGCAGTTCACCAGTGGACACTTTTTTCAAAACACGGCGGATTTCACGGATTTGACGGAAACATAAGATCTCTTCAAAAATTTATAAACATAATATATTAAACTTATTGATTTACTTACAGTTTAAATGAGAAGTATTAAATAATATAGAATATCTTAGATTTCCGTCAAATCCGTGAAATCCGCCGTATTTTGAAAAAAATAATAATCAAGGATTGAACTTACAGTTTGATGCGGCAGTTCACCAGTGGACACTTTTTTCAAAATACGGCGGATTTCACGGATTTCACGGAAATCTAAGATCTCTTCAAAAATTAATGAACATAATATATTAAACTTATTGATATACTTACAGTTTAAATGAGAAGTATTAGATAATATAGAATATCTTAGATTTCCGTCAAATCCGTGAAATCCGCCGTATTTTGAAAAAAATAATAATCAAGGATTGAACTTACAGTTTGATGCGGCAGTTCACCAGTGGACACTTTTTTCAAAATACGGCGGATTTCACGGATTTCACGGAAATCTAAGATCTCTTCAAAAATGTATGAACATAATATATTAAACTTATTGATATACTTACAGTTTAAATGAGAAGTATTAGATAATATAGAATATCTTAGATTTCCGTCAAATCCGTGAAATCATATGCACTTCAAATATTTAATAGAAGTCAATGGGATTTCATGCAACGATATACAAACATCTTTTGACTCAATTTAATTTGTTGACAATAGTTTTCAACTGTTAGTTTTACCGGTGCAATTTTACCTTCATTAGCTTTTTTCTGAAAAACGAAAACATTATCAACAAGTAACTGTTGATGTGCTGACTACCATCACTTTTCCTGGAGTAATTTTATCTTACTAAAGAGTGTAATTAGCAACCTCAGCACCTGGTACTCAATTCGTTTGTTCTTCGTTGTGTGATGCACGGTAATGTTGGTAAGCAATGTGAAATAAACTTGAACTTGAACTTGGTGTATTTCAATAGGTTTTGACTGCTAATCGCTACTCTTTATCAAAAAGATAATGGGGCCGGTGAGTCATGGAGTGCAATCAACAACCTTGGCACCCGAGATTAAAGTCGTTTGTGCGGTGTTCATTGATTCTCGAAAGCAGCTCGAACTTGAACTTGGGTAGTTCAACAGGTTTTGACTGCTAATTGGTCGTCTTTGTCAAGCAAAAGAATGAATTCAATGCAATTGACATGACAAAAACAGACCAGTTTGAATCCAAATAATTTCATAGTTCGTTAGAAAATCACTGGGGCTATATGGCAACATAGAAACGTGTTATAGTTCCTAATCTCGAATTAAACACTTCTTTCAGTTCTTTGTCACAATTTTGTTTGGTGTTCAAATTTATTTCCCGAGATATCACAAGTCCATTTCGTATAAAAACGGAACACTTCTTGCGAACAAATTACTAGCAAGATGATCAGAACAAGATATCCGTGTCGACAACTGAACAGCGAAGCTATAAAAGTGCAGCATTGTGCTACATAAGCCCTATTATCGTCGGAAAGTGCAGTGTTGTCAAGGCGCAATGCGTTTGCAAGGTTGATGAAGAAGGTTTACAAAAAGCATGGAACGCTGTATGTACAACAAGAGATACCTGTGACAAGGCAATTTGTGGTAAGTCTGATCTTTGCATTCTCGACATCTCGGACGTTTTCGATTGATAAAGAAGGTTGATTTGCTTACGTGTGTTTGTATTATTTTCCTTTTCACAGAAATAAAAAACGTGGCATTTTTCTTCAGTGCAGTAAGTGCACAAAGCCGAAAGAAAAGCCGAGGAAAGCAAAATGCAAATGGAGAGGATGCTGAGAGTGACGACGAGAGCACTAACGACGTTTTAACCTCCAGTCAAGTTGCTAGTACAACTAGTCAAGATTGGCTTTCTAACTACCCGACAGTCGTCAATGAAAAATTGTATCCGACACTAAACTATTGGATCGCATTAACAACTCCAAATGGTGCCCCAGCAAACCCCATCAACATTCACCGTGCGCTATTGGAATGTGGCGTAGAGACCATGGCAAACCAGGTACACAATTGTTTAATGTAACACCCTCGATGTTTTCGTTTCTTCGTACTATTGAATCATTAAAAACCTTAAACACTTTATAACTATTTGGCCTGCCATTTTGTAAAAGTTCTGTTCCTTTTTTTTGGCTGATGCGATTTCTCGATGTAGTAGACCGATACTCTGTGAGACGTAGTCGAGTTAATAGAAATACGAAATCAGCCAGAAAAAGCAAAATAAAACAAAAACATTAAATTTTCTACCTAAGGAAATCATTATAAATCAAGCTGAGGTAAATACGATTTCTAGAGAGAAACCCAGCCATGTGCCCCTTTCGCCGATGGACGGTTTATCTTTGGGCGAAGTTAATTAAATTGTCCATTTATCTGGAAACGCATCAAGTATAGCACAAAAGCTACAATGCTCACAAGATAACGTTAATCACAAAATATTTTGTTATATTCTTAGGTACCCTGCCACGAAGGAAAAGAATCCGTTGCAATGAAAGAGTTGTTCAAGGTCCTTAAAGATCACAAAAATCCTATGATACAAGAACTTGTGAATTCGTCGTACGAACATTGCTTTCGAAACGAAATGGAAAGTTTGCTTGGCGACGATGATTTCTTGGACCCCAATTGTTGTGGTACAGAGAACGTTGCCAGAGTTTGGCTTATTAATAGTTCCTTCACCTCTCTGCTACAGAAGGCCATCACTAAACTTCAAGACGCAAAGTTGGAAGTGGAAGAAGCATTGCCACTGGTGACGAAGAAGCAAGACTGTCAGATAAATTGACTGTACTCGTCAACGACATTGGTATAGCAATGAAGAAAATGGAGTATGCACTATCTCGAGGAAAGGTATACAAGAAATGTCCTATGGCCATGTACACTTACACTTACAAGTGCGAAGTCCGAGCATTCATAAATTGTCTAGCGGCCAACGAGCTTTTTAAAGCAAGACTCCTCAGGGACATGAAAAAGGTGATCGACATCCTTGCCGACCCAGACTGCGAGGTCATACGTCCAATTCGCATAGACTACAACCTTGTCGAAGTAAATGCCGGTCACTGTTGGTCCGTCAGAGAAAGGCGCTTTCTAGATAGACCAATCCCAGATGAGAAGATCGGCCTTGTCACTCCACGAGCCTTCGCGAAGTACGATTCTCACAAAGAACCCGACCCTAAGTACTTCAGAGAAATCCTGCAGAACAGCTTGTCGGAGGAAGAAGTGGCCATTTTTTGCGAAGACATTCTGAAGTTGTTGAATTATAATCAGAAGAAACACAAAGACAAAGTGCCTTGTCTCGTCGGCGACGCGAACAGTGGCAAAACGAGCTTGTTTTTCCCGATCCAGGGACTCATACACCATGGTAACATCGCAACAGTCACCAAACAACGTGCTTTTAACAAGGTAATGATCAACTCGTCGACCGAAGTGATCTTCATAGACGAAGCAACAGAGAAAACCTTGGACATCGACGACTGGAAGGTGTTAACACAAGGCGGGTACACTGCACACGATGTGAAGTACCAAACCGCGAGGGCCTTTATCAACAAATGCCCTATGTTGATAACGGCTCAGCACAAGCTAGATTTTGGCCCTGTGGATCAACCGGCCATGGAAAGACGTCTTCGAACATACAAATTTAAACATCTTGCTCGCACAAAGAAAAAAGCAGCGGCGTGGCTGAAGAAACATGCCATGGATTGTGTCGTCTGGGCAGCAGAAAAGGCAAAAGCATGTAAAGCTGACAGCGAGAGCGAAGATGACGACGACGATGATGCTTCAAGCGAGACAGGAGCAGGCGACGAAGAATCGATTTTGGAAGTAGAAGAAAAAGAGGCTCTTCGTTCGTTTACACTGACAAGCCCGACGGCTGATGAAGACACGATCACACCATCAACCGACGAAGAGGAGCCTCAGTGCACTGATGAAAGTTGTACATCGATCGATGTCCTAGACGTGTTGAAAGAGGCCCTAGCCCGTTCACACCCTGAGAGTTTACGACATAGGCAGGTGCAGCACATGCTGCGATAACAAGAACGAAAAAGAACAGCGCAAAAGAACCTCGCTGAAAAGCAACACCACTTGAGAAGAGCCGCCTTGAGAGAGATGGGAGTAAGCACCCAGAGCGCAGACTTGCTGCCACCAGAACCAGACGCATTGACGCCCACTCCGATTCGAAGGGAGCTGCAGAAGCGTAGCGACCAACAAAGAGCGCACGAAGAACAACGTCGACGCGAGAAAGCCCGTCAAGCATTCCAAGGCACCTGGTTGAAAAAGACCGAAAGGGAGTTGCATGACTGCGTCAAACAACTGCACACCAGCCTTGATAAAAACTTCAAAGCATCCATGGGTGCCCTGCTGGAAGTTCTACAAGACAAGTTGAAGAATCATCACAAGAACATTGGAACACTCGGCACCAAGGAGGCCCTAGATGAACGAAGGCAAACCTGCGTTGAAATGGGTCTGCTTCAGCAGCGACACAGCCACCTGGTCAAGTGCGTCTTCGAGGCCCTGCCAACAACAGAAGAGCTTGGAGAGAGCGCAGGATCACTGCAACAAGAACAAGAACAAGAACACGAACCAAGCAACAACGAGGATGACGAAGATATGTTCTTGACCCAGGTGGCAAGCTGGGAAGTCGACCACATACAATTCGAGAGAACACGCCGCGTCCGGGGAGAATCGCAAAAGGGAAAAAAGCGAACCCGCCAAGACAGATCTCAGCCTACAAGCGGCAAGAAGAAGAAAATCTGCTCCAATACAATATTGAACTATTTCTCCAGCCAACCATAAACATTGTTGTTTTGATGTTCATTTTGTTTTTGGTTTTGATTTCCAAGTGTAACAATGACTAGAAAACAGAACATATTTATCAAAGTCACAATTAAAACGAATGGTTCTGTTGCGTATACAGTTTGATCTGCGTTTTTTTCTAGCCTTGTTAAGCTGGGGGCATTTTGAGTCCAGCCCTTTTCTTTAGAGAGTCCGCGGTTCTTCCTTCTTGAAATTGGAAATCGTCATCTCTCAAAATAGCTGTCCACTGTCCAAACCCGTGCTTATTTATTCCCTGCTTTAGAAACTCGTCCTCGGCTGACGTGAATTTGCACACCCGGCGAAGTCTCCTCTGAATGCGCAAGTTTCCCGTGGGATGATCATCCCTGTTAGGGGGGAGTGAGCTTGTCTTTTCTACGTCAGCTTCAACTGACGTTGCCGAGCTCGAATTTGAAACGCCAAACCTTGCGTGGACGTCCTTATCCACCTCTGTTCCTTTGGTACCTTGGAGTTTTTGTAGACACTCGTGTCCCTTCATAGCCACTTCTCGAGATCGTTGTTTTTGATAGTGAACTTTAGCAACTGCAGAGCTGTGTTTTTGGTCTTCCGACAAAATCCTTTGCTCTTCGCTAGTGAGCTGATTGAGGCTTTGCGTTTCAACAATTTGACGGTAACGTGTAGGATGAATGTATTTTCCAATTGCGTCAAAAACCAGTTTGCTCATAGTCTCACCCAATTTGCTATGTTGGCCTCCATTTCTGGTGACCAGAACAAAGTCACACTGGGGTTTTAGCAATGGCCTAACAAAAGAGATGTAGCCATCCAGCACTTGCATGTTTGTATCGGTTAGAATCAAAGAATCAAATCCATACTTTCCAGCAGTCTTGAACGTTTTCTGATCAATAAATCCACCGTTTTCCTTAGCTGTACTGATCATTTCTACCGTTAAATACTGATAAGTCATAGGCCGCGACCCCTTCACTTTGATGAACAAATACATCGCTACAAATTTTGTGGCAAATGTTAAGTCTGAGGGATTAACTTGTCCTGGACTGCTTTTGCACATCTTCACGGTGTTTTCGTAGCGCGGCAAGTGAAATGTCACCACCTCCAACAATTCCTCCATTGTCGCCCAGTGTCCTCTTGCTTCCAGAGTGTCAATGTCTAGATCCTGTGTCCACTGCAATCTCATCATCTTTGCAACTGTCTTTCGGGCCCTTTTAAGGTACAACTCCGTCGCGGATAACTTTTAAAGAACTGCGTCTGATGCGCCATGAAGTTTTCTGAAGTCGATTAATTCAGAAATAGCATCTATGTATCCCAAACGTCCACCATGTCCGAGCTTGCATTCGTCTTGCAAGTAGTCGATAAACTTGAACAACAGATTTGGAGAACACAGACTAAAGTCTATCACGTCAAAAGTCAACTCTTCCTCGTCTTCGCAACAAAATTTAAGAAATTTAAAGCATCTTGTCACTAACTGTTTAGCTGCACGATCTTTCTTGCAACCACCGCCACTTCCGGTCAACCATTTTGTGAATGCTCCGCCAATTGTATCAGAGACTGAAAATGAAGGAAGTATTTTGACGGCATGTTTTGGGGTTTCACTTGTTTTAACACCAATTGTTGTTGTCACTGGAACGTCCCTTGCTACTTGTAACGAATCTGTGATTTCAATCGGGTCGGGCTTTTCGTCAAAATAAAAGAACCAACTGTGCTTGGTATTCACATGTTTCCTGCACCCTCGCTGACTTTGAAATCCATCATGGTCACACACTTGTATTGGGCAATGATATAAAGTGTCTGTTTCGTCCTTTTCCAAGTGAAGTCGTTTTGGTTTGGGTGATGCTCCATCAATGTTCGACCATTCAACTTTGCACTTCTTGCTCATTTTTCCCGTTAAGGAACATTTGGCCAACACACTTGCCTTTTTACCTTGGCAAAAAACAACCAAACTGTGGAACCAATGACAAACAAGGAACCTCTTGCATGTTTCAACTTGCCACAGCATGCCCTTGCTTGCCCGCCCTTATTACTATTGTACAAAATTCATGACAGTGCGATACAACCAAAATGGTGTTGAACTTGCCCAAGCAGGCCTGTGCGTGCGTTGACATAATGTTTATATAATTAAAGCACTTACAGTAAGAAAGAACAATTGTTCCTCTTAAGTATGAAAAGAAATAAGCTGTCCAAACAGGTACAGTTACTGTTAGGTACACATGTTCCTAAATTACCAATTTGAAACGATGTGTTCCATTCACAAGTAGGAATTCGGAACAAAACTGTCCTAAGTGTTCCTAAATTACCAATTTCGGAACAATGTGTTCCATTCACAGATGAGAATTCGGAACAAAACGGTACCTAAATTGTTCCTAACTTACCAATTTGGGAACACCGTGTTCCATTTGCAGATGGGACTTCGGAACAAAACGGTCCTAAATTGTTTTTAAATAACCAAATTGGGAACAATATGTTCCATTCACAGATGGAACTTCGGAACAAAACAGTGACCTTAATTGTTCCTGAATTACCGATTTGGGAAAAATGTGTTCCATTCACACATGGGAACTCGGAATAAAACGTTCCTAAATTGTTCCTAAATTACCAATTTGGGAACAATATGTTCCATTCACGGATGGGAACTCGGAACAAAACAGTCCTAAATTGTTCCTGAATTACCAATTTGAGAACAATGTATTCCATTCACACATGGGAACTCGGAACAAAACGTTCCTAAATTGTTCCTAAATTACCAATTTGGGAACAATATGTTCCATTCACAGATGGGACTTCGGAACAAAACAGTCCTAAATTACAAATATGGGAACAATATGTTCCATTTACACATGGGAACTCGGAACAAAACAGTCCTAAATTGTTCCTGAATTACCAATTTGGGAACAATGTGTTCCGTTCACACATGGGAACTCGGAACAAACCGGTCCTAAATTGTTCTTAAATTACCAATTTGGGAACAATATGTTCCATTCACAGATGGGAACTCGGAACAAAACAGTCCTAAATTGTTCCTAAATTACCAATTTGGGAACAATATGTTCCATTCACAGATGGGACTTCGGAACAAAACAGTCCTAAATTACCAATATGGGAACAATATGTTCCATTTACACATGGGAACTCGGAACAAAACAGTCCTAAATTGTTTCTGAATTACCAATTTGGGAACAATGTGTTCCATTCACACATGGGAACTCGGAACAAATCGGTCCTAAATTGTTCCTAAATTACCAATTTGGGAACAATATGTTCCATTCACAGATGGGACTTCGGAACAAAACAGTTTTAAATTACCAATATGGGAACAATATGTTCCATTTACACATGGGAACTCGGAACAAAACAGTCCTAAATTGTTCCTGAATTACCAATTTGGGAACAATGTGTTCCACTCACACATGGGAACTCGGAACAAAACGGTCTTGTTTTAGCTTAGAATGAACGTTTTGTTCCTACTTTATAAAAACGTTGGTCCTCTTAAGGTCAAAAGGACCAAAATAATAAGGAACAATTGATCATAGGGGAACGTTCCTTAACAAGTATCGGAACAGCCAATAAAACGGAAAATATGTTTAAAAATGGGGTAAAGTTTTGACAAAACAGCCAGGAAAGCTTATAAAAAAACATTTAGGTGGGATGGAAGCACTCCCCAAAATCTGGCAAAATTTATCGCCCTCTCAAGTAAAAAAACTTGGCAAGAGAAAATTTTGGGAAACGTAGAAGGCGAAGAACAAGGAAAGAAGGAAAGAAAGAAAGAAACGATCGCAACACATAACATCAGTATTGGACACACGCTATCTCCAGCTTTGTCTAGCTATCTTCTATCTTTTCTATCTTTTTTTTTCTGTTCTTTTCTTTTCAAAGACCTAAATCAGTGAATGATACATGCGGCTGGTACTGTAGGTTAGTTTATGATCAGTTGTGATTTTGTGTACATAGGACTCATTGTCGCCTAATATACTACTAGGTGATCTTATTGTGTACATAGAACTTAGAGTAAGTATACCAGGTTATATTATACTTTATAAAGGAAAGAAACACTTTTTCAGGTAGCAAACGCGACACAGTGAGCCAAGAGGCATACTTACATTTACGACCTCGGCACTCGCACGCGCCACAGCATAGTGGAGCGGTTTTTGTCCGAATGTAGAGCAGCTCTCTACAGAGGCTTTGTTGTGTATTAAAACATCCACTGATCTTGCTGCGTTGAACCAGGCGGCGTAATGCAACGGAGAAAGCCTTTTGTTGTCGATAGAAGAAACTGCATTAACGTCTGAAAATAAAATAATTCACAAATAGCAATTATTGTTGCTGAAAATGATGGACAACAACATGTACACTACTCTTGTAATTAGTGCCTGAATAAAAAGCGAAAAACATATTTACTCAATTCATTAAATAAATTGTTATATTCAAGAAGATCAGTTCACGAAAAAAGACAATCGTCAACTGAAATTAGCATCTTCTGGAGAATGACTCTGATACCAGGCACCTAGTTGAAGAGCCCGTCCGAAAACAGGCTACTGT
The DNA here is from genome assembly GCA_024195265.1 of Dendrophyllia cribrosa. NCBI lineage: Eukaryota > Metazoa > Cnidaria > Anthozoa > Scleractinia > Dendrophylliidae > Dendrophyllia > Dendrophyllia cribrosa. The sequence continues at coordinate 42,546,125 of JAJLRJ010000009.1, forward strand.
ATATACTCCATAAATGTACCCGTACCGATAATTACTCATGCGCATAGCGGCATGAGTTATAAAATGGGCTTCGTTGTTCTTTTTCGTTTCTTTTTTTTCTTTTTTTTCTGTGTCACAATTTTGCAAATTTTATCAGTGCGGAGCGATCAAACCGAAAAAGCGGAGTTTTAAAGAATTTTTAAGCAGGCGAGGGACTTAACGGTAAAAGAAATTTTATATTTCGGTGAGAATTTATGTTAATATCAATTTGTGATTGACTTTTTATTTGTGTTCTCATTAGTATTGGAGAAATGTTCCATGATATTATGTAAACAAAACAAGACTTGAATTTTATAGTTCTATTAAACTTCACACGCGTCGCCTTACGCAAAGAATCAGTTTCTCGATCGGGCAATTTTCAATACACAAACTGGTGTATTTTATTCGGAGTAGTCAAACTTGTTATTCTAGACCGAGAAAAAGTTGCTTTTGTGAGCTTTTGTGCACTCTTAACACACTACACAGAGTCAACGGCGGACGGTCGCGTAATACTGTTTTTGAGAATTGCTAAAATTGAAAAATACCCCGGTCGTTTACTGATTTTATTGCTTTTAACAGTAGTCTTTTTAATGTAAGAGAAAGCCGTCACGGTTTGGGAAACATTAGACGCAAACCTGTTCGAATGTTTTCTTCATGAAGCCAATAATCACGGTAAAGGCACGCAATAAATATAATTGAATTAAATAGCGCTTTCTGAAATAAAGTTTGCTTTCAAGATTGTTTTGATTCGCGAAAACATTATGCGAATCATCTTTAGGGATAAGAATGGCATTCTATATACACAAAGGAAAAGTTGGAAATTTTAGAAAACACTAGATATAATAAAGCAGGTTGCTCAATTTAAATATTTAAATATAATTCGCAGACGCTAGCTCTCCGCGCTGCAATTAGGAAAAATAAATCGCCAAGCCTTCCGGAAGCAGAAAGTCACTGAATTCTGATAAGCGTTTAACTCTTTTATTCAAGGGAAAGACATTTTCATTTAAGGAAATATGGGTTTCATTAAAAAGTGTTGACCTTTGGAAAAAATATTTTGGATTCATGATCATGAAAAAACAGCGCGCGATCGAATTAAATTTCACACAAAATTTGCATGAAACAAAATTGTGTATTTGCGACAACACTTTGAAGAAACTGTGAAGCCTGGAAAAAACTAATACATGGCAAAATCAAAGCAATTATTTAAGGAACTAGCTTTATAGAAAATTTTCATTTCGATTTGGTCTTGAAATCACGGGGTTTTTTATGATGCGTCACGCAATACTTTTTTTTAAATGTTTCACCAATTTATAGCACTCATCACAACAGGTTTGAAAATTATAAATTTAAAGCAGAATCTCCAGAATGCGATTACATGTATGTTTTTTTCATTACCTGTAAATTAAGGGCTTCCAAAAATTTATTGGAAAAGCGGACAGGAGGAGGGGTCTCTGGGCATGGAAATCCAGGCGGGAGGGGGAGTCTAGCGGGTCAGGAAATCCGGGCGGGGGGGGAAGGGGTAAAAAAATCTTGCCATCCATCGGGAAGGGGGATAACCCAGTGTAATAGAAATAATTCACGGTTTGGGAAGTATTAGACTAGTGTGGGTTTGACCGGGAATCAATAAATTAAATATTCAAATCGAGTACAGAAAAATTGGTAGCTTCAATCAACATGTCTTGAATGATGGTGAAATGTGTGTCACGCAAAATTCGTTGGGGGAGGGGTTGCGTGACTCGTTCAAAATAAACCATAAAACTTTCTTTCGTATGCGCATGAGTATAGGCTACCTGTAGCCTCTTGTTTATGAAAGGTTTCCCTAACAGTCGGGCCAGGAAATGGAATACTTTTTCGTCGGAATTGAAACTGGAAACTTGTATCACCATAGCTTTAAATAATGAGTTTTATAAATTGAATTCTCGAAAAGCTAATTTTCGTTGATTTAGTGGTTTATACTTTATTGTTATAATTTGTTTTAAGCATGTTTTAATAATATGTTCACGCATATGACTTTAAGAACTCCATTCCACCCCACTTCACTCTTTTTTATACTGTACTGTACACTAATCTATTCCACGATAACTATGCAAAAATTCGACCCCACAATCCTGGCCTCCTCCCCACACTCAATATCTATATTCAAATAAGTATTTTCTGACCTGCCCCGTGGTTAATAAGTAGTTGAATAACTTCAGCTTGGTTACTGCGCGTAGCGTAGTGTAGGGCTGACAATCCACTCTTGTTTAATTGATCAAGATTCGGGGCAGTTTCGTCCAGCAGGAGTGTGTTCAGTGTAGCCATGTCTCCCTCTCGACACGCCTTGCAAAACAGACATACATACATTTTACGCCCGCTTGGAGCGTACAACCCTAGCAAGTACAAACCACTGGGGTGGAGTGGGTAGGGATGGTTACACCACACACTGATTGGGGTTTGCTGATATTTTAATATATTATTAGAACGTACGCGAACTCATTTACTATTTCATTTTTTAGGTACCACAAAATGATCAGAGGTAGCATGGAATGAAACACAATCACGACAGAAAAATATTTTAAGATTAAATTTACACAAAGAGAGTCAAGGCAATTTTTTTTAATTAAAACCGATTCAATTTCCATTTGTCAACAAGAAACATGGTCTTCTTTGTTGCTTGGGTTCAATGTTGATACAATCATTTCAGGATCAGTACTTATATAATTTGATGTTAATTCTAGTTTTTACGCGCTACTCAGAATTTTCACAACATTTTTATATACAGGTCGTATAACCGTTTAGAAACGAAAAAATCGCTTAAAAATATATATTTTAGAAATTTTCTGAAACAAATTAATGTTGTTTATCTTCCCAAGTTTAATTTATGGTAACTATTTTCCGCCCTGGAACATTTCCTAAGTAACGATCATAGATCCAATTCAATTTACCTGAGTTGAGTAAACATAATTGTCATTCAGTAAACATTCAGCTGTCAGTGATCTTGAGTTAGGTTTGCAAAATTATTCCGGAATAATTTTGGTAATGATAAAAGCAAAACAAAAAGATTCAAAAATAAATTTTAAAAATACTGGGAACAAAGTGTTAAATATTTCTGGAATAACGGTTAAATTTTCCAAAAAGTGAAATAAAGACGGTGAGGATATGGGATTTTATAAAATTATTTTGTCCATTCGTTGATCAGTTTAACATAAATATAAATTGCGTATCCTTGTTTTTAAAAAGGTACATTAAAATATTTTTGCCGCTTGGCGGCCCTCCGGAGCGGGAATTATTGAGTGTTGGAGGAAGGATTCGGACTAGAAAAAAATTAATAGGAACGTTTTAGGAGAATAAAAGAATAGTTAAGAATAACAGCCAATATTTGGAGAGTTATTTCCGCAAGCGCATCTTGCTCTAATGTATTCAAACAAAAACCAAGATAACTACAAAATCAATTCAGTGAATTTTCAGATCACTTCTTTACCCAACAAGTTGTTTTAACGATCTTTCTTGTACTTCGGATATACTTTGAATATACTTTGGACTGGACATAAACTTGGGCAGCTATTTCAGATTAATTGTTAATGCTTTATATTTTTAATATATCAAATAAGAATACGCTTTTAAATGCCTTTAAATAAATATTCTTACAAAATAAAAAAAAAGATAAAGGTCATGTTGTGCTATAGTGTAGTCTGGGTGAGGAAATGAAATTTATTACCACAACTGCAAAACTGGTGTCAGTAACAACATTAAACATCGTAAAAGAGTTGGTTATTGTTCGCCGTGGTAAGGCATAATAATAAAGTGTATATTTCATGCCGGCGGGTTACTAGCCTATTGAAACATGCATATCACGAATGTAAACAAAAAAATAGAACGTATAGAACGCAGCACACATTATTCTTCTTTAATTTAGTATTATGCTCTTTGGTCTCTCCCTCCAAAACAGACTATTATCCTTCAAATTTTGTTCGGCTACGGCTATTATACTCGCCGCAAAAATGCTCTACCCCATCCCTCCCCCTAGAAAAAAGAAGATTAGAATATGTTGAAAATACACTGAAAACTAGCCTCCGATGCTAAATATTAACTGAACGGCCACCAAAATAACTATAAAATACTTCGACATTTCACAGCTTTTACTAAAAAATGGACAATAATAGTTACGTCGCAAAATAGTAGTAGTATGCCCTCGCACACCATGCATAATGTCGACAAGTATAATGCCGACATTGTTCGTGATACTCCAACTATAATATTATGCTTGAAAATATGCCGGTGTAACTTGCCATCCCCTAGTACCAGGGTGTGTAGTACCTGGCCGAATTGTAACGATGGCTGAAAATGCATTTTTCGCTAAGATTGTCTCATCGTCAAAATAAAGAAAAAAGGTGCGTATTCAAATTAATCGCTTCATATGGCGCTTGACCCTTATCTGTCTTACCTCGTACAGATCCATTGCTCGTGCTGTGAAGTTTCTTTCCACAGCATTAGAAATGCTTCTTTCCAGTCCATATGAGACAGACGCTAGTCCAATTTCCGCTTGATTACGATGCGTTATAGTCCGCATGGAAAAAAAGTCGGTGGGTACACCATCTGCTAGTGTAATATTATCTAAATCTTCCATCAAGGTCAATGTACTTCCATCCATTACTCTGTAATATCCAAGAGAAAGCCAGAGATTAATGAGTTGAGTAGTAAGCAATCAGCATGCTTGCAATTTAATGTTATACTTTTCAAAATCTGCTTACTCACTTTCGTCGAAGACGCCTCATGTTGAAGTAGAAATCCTCATCATATATTGACATATTAATTTCGCAATTAAGTAAGAGTGCCAGATATTACAAATGTCACTTATTACTGTTTGCTTGAAGTTATTATAAGAAAATAAATTTCAATTAACATATTAATAGCATCATCAACACTAAAAGCCACTGAAAAAAAAAAACAATTATTAAAATTTAGAGTTGTAGACAAGTTTTGACTTGTCATATAAAAATATCCTGGTTATCAAGTAAACTACACTAAAGCATTACCGGGAATTTTTTATTTCTGTTCTAAAAAAACGAAACATAGCTTTGTTCTGTTTCATCTAAATCAAAACTAATCGCCAAAAAGGAAACGACGAACGAATACGATGACCACACAATTAAATTCAGTGAGGAGATTTTATACATTAAAAAAGTAGCTTTTGGCTTGGAATTTCTCATTAGTATCGACAATTTTCATCAATAAATATACGTTAATTTGAATAAGTCGACAAAACAAAATATTAAGGAAGGAGTGTTAGTTATTAATCTCCAGTTCCTGCTGAGGGCATCGCTGGGCCCAAGAGAATTGAATTTGTAAAAAAAAAATGCGCATGTCATTTCTTCATTCTAAAAACAACTGCATCCACGCACTGAATAATATGTGTTAAGCTTTGTCCACCAACTGTTGGATGAAGTCTTCATCCCGCAGCCGCGATATCGATAACAAATTATAGTATAATGCCGAAGGCTGATGTTGAGTTTTCAGTGTCAGTCAGTTACCTCAAAGTCCTGTAGCCATCATAACAAAATTTCAAATTTCAATTTAAGGGGGAAGAATCTTAACTACAAGGCTGTTGCTAAGGAAAACTTCCATTCCACCTTATTTTGGTTTCAGCTGTATGACTTCAGCTGACATCAGAATTGGGGTCTCGATCTTTCTGCAAGTACCAGGACCAATTGTATTTCTAAGGTTTATGAGGTATTGTATTTTAGTCAGTCTTGTTTTGTTTTCTGTCTTTTGTTTCTTTCGTTTTACGTCATTCTTTCTCCGGTATTCACAAAAGGAACCAGAATTGGAAAAGTTTGTTCTACTGGGTTTCCCTTTAAAGTGCCAGTTCGATCAATTTTTAAATTTCGTTTTTTTTTTTTGCACTTTTCGGAAGGAAATATGTATTTAGTAACCTGTCCAAGCTTTTTTTCAATCCGATCAAAGGAAAACGTTTTTTCGGCCGTACTTTTCGCATTTGCACGGCCGCCATTAAATTTGCATGTTCATGAACTTCCAAAAAAGATAGCCTGCGAAAGTGACGTCAGACACTCAAAAATTCCTTTCTCACAATCACAATTCAATCACTCACGACGACAACGGCAGCGATAGCGGCACAAAATTTATATAACAATGCCTTTGCACGTACGTTTGACATTTTGATCTTGCCGTTCCCTGCAAAACAACAACTCTATCCTAGACACTCAGATAGCTGATAGCATGTACACTGTATGGGTGGGGGTGTGCCGCCGGGACTCTGAGAACTAGACCATTTTAGCTGCATTTTGCAACCCTATTCCGTAGACTAAACACCGAAAAACCATACCCTATCCTAGACCTATTCCAGACTCGCTATTTTCCAGAAACTCGTTCACTATCACAGTCTAAGATGCACACCAAAAACAGGGGTCAGTAAAAATGCCGTACTGCCCGCCGTACCGATTTGTACTAAATGCCATTTGCCAGTAAACCTTGTCTAGACTAAATTCTTCACACAACTGATCAGTTTTGTGGAAAATGATACCCTATTCTAGACCAAAAATCTCTGATTACTATACCCTATCCCAGACTAAACTGCCTGAAAACCATACCCTTCACCGCGGTACATACCTATATAGCTCAGTAGTTTAACCGCCTTCAAAAGAGCTCTCGAACAAAAATAGAACCCCTGGTTCTATAACAACAACAACAACAACAACAATTTATTGAGGTATTTCCATATCTATACATGGCATTACCTAAGCTACATATATTAATTCTAATTAAATTTACTTATGAAATAATATTTTGTATCTATAATTCATGATATCGAAAATAAAAGCAGCAACTGATCTACAAATAAAGGGATCAATGCTGTTAAAAAGGAACAAAATTTTTGAGTTGATATCGAAGTCTTTGAAAAAGCTGTATTTTTCAAAAAATTTTGAGCGAAACTTATTATACAATGCGCAAGAGAATATAACATGAGATTCATTTTCAACTTCATTAGATTGGCACAGAGAACAAATTCTTAAATTTTCGGGAGTTTTGGGAACAGTGTGTCGCCCTGTTTCAATGCGAAGTTGATGATTCCCCAAGCGAAATTTATTAATAGCAGTTCTGTGTAGAGGATTTTTTATAGCATCTAAGGATTCAGCTTTTTTGGTGTCTGTTTTAAAAGCGTTGTAAAAAATAAGTTTTCTGTTAGTGTTTAGAAGTAAGAGTTGGTGATTAATTAGGGCTTTGTGCATATTTTGAACGACGTGAGAAATAAACACTTTACTATTGTTTTCATTTAAAATCATGGAACTTGAATTATATTTATTGCATAAAATTTTAATTTTCTGTAATATTCCCGGCTGGTTTTTATCAGCCATATCTTTGGAAATGTGTAAACATTGTTTTGCAATATTATTATCTGGCAATTTTTGTAAATGGATCCAAAATTTAAAAATAGAAGAGTCTATCATCAATTTCAAAGATAATCTACCTAGTTCATTTCTGGCTACAACATTTGGACATTGTTTATTTACACCTAGAGATTGTTTACAAAGGAAAATATGTGTTTTTTCAATTACAATTATAACACGCATCTATGATTGTAGCTTAAATTTTTATGGGGTAAATAGGATATTATGATGTAAGGTAGTGTTTTTATTAATCTTATCAGTGTTATTTACACTAGTATAGTATAACAGTTTTTTGCCACTATATATATTTTATTATTATTTATTTATTTTATTTTATTTTTTTATTATTTAGATTAGATTATATTAAAGTGCACGGCATGTCTGAAAAACAGTGTTACTGAGCCGTTTTACCGTGTTGAAATAAAGTGAATTGATTGATTGATATATGGGAGTACTGTCCCCCCCTCCCCCTCCCCCTCCCCCTCCCCCCCCCCCCCCCCCCCCCCCCCCCCCCCCCCCGCCCGGTATAATTTATGCGCATACAATTGTCCAACGAATTGTCAAGTTACAGCAGACGGCGTGACCTGATCTAACAAATACACTGTACCTCAATACAAACATGACTACTACTCATCCCAAAATATCCAATAACATAAATTGTTTAAGAAAACAATTCGGCGCAGACGGTTTAACAGAAGTCTGACTGTTCATTTTGAAGCTACCATGCTCAAATCGCCAAACACGTTGTTGTCCTCAACACAAATTCAGCAAATTTGATTAGAAGTATTAAACATATCTAGTGCCCTGGTTCCAGAAATAACATTAGGCCTTATTTCTAATTTGCCGTCTTCATCACATCACATTACCAAGTGGAATGATCATAATTAGTCAAGTTGAAATAATATTTGTCATTGCATCATTCCCCACGAAGCCTCAGTAAATGATGTTTAAATGATCTTAAATGATATTTTAATCACTTTGCCAATTTGTCGAGTAATCTAAATAACCCCGCTTATCATATACCTTGCCGTAAATATATAAAATACCACACCTTGTGTTGTTACAGCTTCAAGGATAGCTTTGCAAGGACTGCTGGACGTAGACAGTCGTGATAAAGATTTATGCTTGAATGAATTCGAAGTTAGGGTGCCACTAAATCTGAATAAATGCAAATTGTCGATCGGATTGCTGTGACCTTCAGCTCGGCTGTCGTCTTCAACCGCAGTGCATCAATTATTGCGTGACACGTCCGAACGGTCATGTAAACCGGCGATACAAATCACTTTTGCTCCTGTAAAATAATTAACCACTTTTTTTTCTTGACGATAGTTTTATGCTGACAGCGATATGAAATGTTATTTGTACTTTCTTGAGAAAAATAAAGATAGAAATGGCAAAAATCGTAGTCCTCAGTGTTAACGTGACAGAAGTTTAGAAAAGAAAAGTTATGACTCAGTGTTGATCGCAAAGGAAGTGACGCTTTTTAAAAAATGTGTTATTGTCCAGTACAGGTTTATCAATAGTCTTTTGTTAAAAAAGATCGGTTTAGAACCGTCACTTCGACAGGCACCAAGTTTTCCGGTTTTTTATCTTCCAGGCGGACTTAGGAGAACTTTGGAATCCCACCACGAATAAATAATTTTACGATTCACGGGACTCTGAGCCGCAATGGAGCAGTACAGCGGTCAGTAGTAGTAGTGAGAGCCACACTCGCCATCGACTGGTCGAATCCGACGTTGAATTTGTTGTTTTGTTCTCGTCCTCTCTCTTTAAAGGCCTTTTTCTCCGGGTCGGCCAGTTTTTGCTCCCTCCAAATCAGTTCAAGTACCTTAGGGGTGTGGGGACGGGGAGGTTGCACAGGATCCGCCCTGGTTCCTTTTCGGCTTACACAAAAATCAAGAGCATTTCGGAACAAACTTGGTCAAGAGTTTCCATATTTGTTTAGTGTCCCAAGCCGTATAAGTATTGCCTGACAACAAAAGTCTCTTCATATTAAAAAAGCATTCCAGTTTTTGAAATAACGAGCCAATTGCCAACGACAAAAGTGCCAAATTCTTACAAATCCCACACAAATAAATTACTAAGAAAATCTTGTTTGTGTATATTACGAACACTAAAAGCCTTAGGGATACTTAAGTAAAAATTATCACTTAAAGTTATTCTTTCATTTTTTGAGCACACCCCCCCCCCCCCCCCCCCCCCCCCCTTTTTTTTTTTGGCCTGATTGTGGTTGATAGGAGTCTGAGTCGGCTTTTGGGACTTCGGGACTATCTTTCTTGAGTACTGCAGTGTACTTGTATTTACAAATGTAAACTTTCCAATTTACCCAAACAAACTACCTGTCGTATTCCAATTATCAGCCGACATTCTCCGCCCGATTTGGTACCCGCACTTTTTTTTTTCGCGGGAAACGAATAACGCGAGCGACTATATATAACGGTCACCCTTGCCCGATTTTCGGGAAGTGTTCGGTGACCGTTATTTCCAGCCGGGTGACCGCTATGTACAGGGCCGTTATATACAGGTTTGACTGTATGAGGGTATATGCGAGCGCTGAGCTGCTAAAATTGTGCCGGCATGGTCGAAGGTTACGTCGCATGTCCACCGCGGTCAAACGTCCGTGGCGTTTTTCGTTTTATGTTGTGGGCAAGGATGTCATAAAAAAAAATAGTTGACGTTACTATCTTTTAATTTTTCTCAAAATGATTAGCTTTTTTCCGTTGAAAACGGACCAAAACTCTTTGCGCCTGATCAAAATTATGTTGGCAAATGGCGCCGACAATTCTGCAGTTCACAGTTTTTAAACGCTTAGAACATTTTTGGTAAACATTCAAAACGTTTGGTAAATTGACAGTGTATTGGCAATATATTAAACTTTAAAACAATGAAAATGACAACCTTAACTTTTGAGTGCTTTGCTTAACATTTGCAAATTTCTCTCGTTTGACCGCGGTTAACGTCGCATGTCGTCTCATCTGTGTCTTTTACATTTAGTATAATACAACGAAATCAAGTTTTAAAAATACAATTTCGCGAATTTTTAAAATGCTCCAATAGTACAGTGGCAGGTCAGTTAAATAATAAATCGCGGTAGTATTGTGAAAAAAACGGGGCGCGCGATTGCGAGAACTACGACTGAGAGTATTCGCACACATAAAAAGGAACTAGAGGCTCTTTCTTTGCTTACCTTGTCACCTGGTGCGATGGTATCACGTTCAGGTTGGATATAGGTCTGGCTGGGTATATCCTACAATACATACTGTATCAGTTTCCGCCTTATCGTCATGACATCACACTCTACATATATCAGGCTTATTAATCATTTGGAAACGAGTGTTCGAGCGCGTTTGTATATTGGCTCTGTTATGTGACAGTATAGATAAGTAGCAGTTTCGTAGTATAATTGTATCAACGATACACCTTTATATTCATAACTTATGCAACATGAAATTAACAGGTTGGTGAATGCCAGGACAGAATCACTAATCATAAAAGGGAGTTTTTAATAAACAGTTACCGATGTATTTGTCCTGTAACTTGTAATTGTCTGATTCTATTACGACACCTGACATGTATTCTGACGTTTTTTTTGTGAAAAATTAAATTTATTGATATAATAGTCGGAATGGTATTTAAAAAACATAATAATAAATGTATGTATTAGTCTCTTTGGAACACACAAGTCATTGAAAATTGCTTTGATACATTTAGCATATTTTCTATCCTCACTTCGATAATTTATGACATGAAATTAACAGGTTTTTACCTGCTACGTGCTTCATGGTCAGTCATTGTAACAAACGAAAGCAAATATTGATGATATATTTGTCTCATTGCCAAACGATTATAACAACTATTATGACATCTAACAAGATATAATTAGTCACCCTGACATTAGTTTAATCAGCTTTCCAAAATGAATGACATCACGTACACAAATGCTACAAAAGAAAAGAATTTTTGAAGGCATTTTAGTATGGGAACAGAAAACCTATTTTAAAGGGAGGGTTTCACGGTACGGCGCATGTGCAAGCTATAACGTAACCGATTTAAATTCATTGTTTAGACCAATCGGATGCGAGTACATAACTCTGGCGGGAAATTTAACCGTGAAAATGTCGCTGATTGAATGGATGATTATACATACCAATGTGCGCCATGAAAGTCACCAGAGCGTAGAAATAAATCCTTCGGGTCAAAGGTTTTATTCATTGTTGACTTTGTCGGTGTAATCCGTCGACATTTTCTGTTAATTTTGGTCATCCTTTGTTTTGTTTGGACTAATTATAGTATGTGATTATTGAAGTAAATATGAGTGGTTTTTTTAATCGATAAAATTGGTAAGGAAGCGAATAAAGCATTTAGATCTGTGCACATGCGCCGAACCGTGAAACCATCCCTTTAAGTCGTAACTAGCCTCGTTTTATGTTTTTGCCAAAATTAGGAAAGTATGCACATCTAACTTCAACTCAAATTACGCATCTATTATGACTCTGAAACTATACAATAACAATGAATTTTGTCTTGTTATTGTAAATTGGCGTTGAAAAGCCCTGTTGGCCTGTTGGGAACTGCTATAAAAGACAGTCAAACCTGACAAAAGAAATGGATATGGAATTTGGAACTCCAAAGACACTATTGTTGAATTGCTGCAAGTCTGAGACTTGGGGTGATGCTCTTATCTGAAATGCTTATCATTCACATTAAACTAGTTGATCGGAGTTCAATCATATTTAAAGCTTTCTGATCATAATGACACACAATTGACTGAATTTTTCGAGCAGAAATTTTGACTTAACCATAAAAATGGTTTAGTACCCTACAATTGTAGACGGAAGTTGGGAAGGTTGTAAAAATGAATAGCATAAGTGCTGCATTATAATGATGCTCTCTTAAGTAACATTAAATAATGATCATCTTTCAATCTTCAGAGTTACCCCCACTCCCCCCCCCCCCCCCCCCCCCCCCCCCCCCCCCCCCCCCCCCCCCCCCCCCCCCCCCCCCCCCCACTCCCACTTTCCAATGTTGTGATCTCAGCTAACAATAATTTATTATGCATTATAAAGTCCAGTTATAAACAACATTGTAAGAGGGGGAAGGGAGAGAAAGAATTGAACGGTAAAACCTGCCAACCTTTCTAATACTTTTGTCTATGATTGAAGTGTGATAAAATAAAAAGGGAATTGAGCCTGTTTTGCTGTTTTGGCATGTTAAACCAGTTTATGCCTGTAAAACTGGTCCTGCTTTCTTTGCCTCCAGCTGGACACCTGATCCAGCAAATCCTGTCCCACCACGCTGCAATGGGATGATATCACTATGCTTCAACTTTGCACCTGAGAATGGGCAAAGCATGTCTTTCTTTATCAACTTCTCAACACAGTCCATAGTCACCACATGACCTGTGTTCTTTAAAACGGCACATGGAACAGAATTGCCAAGGGTGTCATGAGTCACTGCACACTTGTATCTTTCTGACTTGGCTACCATTGGTTGATCATCTTTGCCATCAATTGCTGTTAGTTTGATGGGAATCAGATCCTTGATTCTCAGTGGCTTGCCACTCATGGGACAGTATGTCTTGGTGTCAGGTTTCTTGAGGAGCGTTGGTTCTGCTTGTGGCGTTAGTGAAGGAACCCAGAAGCTTGGAAGATTTCTCTCTTTGCCTTCTGAGTTATCTGTAGCTAAATATAAGATTTCACAGTTGTAAACTAAACTACATGTTTCTTTACTATATTTTAGGTATGCATACACCTGTACTTGTACAGGTACCCAATACATTCTTTCTTAGAAACAATCAGGCATGATTTCTGTTTGTCTAAGTTACAGCCCTATGCTTAAAAATTATAACGTGCACAACTTTGTAACTTGTCGTTGCATGATAGCCTCGATACTTTAGTCCATGCTGTCATTACTAATCGTTATTGTTTGTTGTTGTCAATACAGTCATGGACTAAGGGGGTTAGTTTATACAGAAAGTATGGACTGGTGCTACGTCGGTGGGAGAGTGAAACACAAACATTTAGTTTTGTTAGCTGAGTTGGTAAGATAAATTGGCCACTGTAAACAGATTCAACACTAGAACCAGCCATTTTGAAATTTCCTTGAGACAACCATTAGCATACATGATAGTTATGCTAAAAGAAGTTTTGTGGTTGGTAATGCATTATAGTGCAATCACACGAGAGCCTTTTACAGCAACATAAATGGTACAAACAACATAGATTTATATTTTAATGTTTTTGGAATCAAATTTGCTGGTTTAAAAAGACTTTCAAGAGTATTTAGCACATGAATGCCACGATTTACATATGAAAAGCAGGAAGGTTTGTATTAAAATTGACAACTCCAGCCTCACTTTCACTCAGAGGCCAGGTTACATGGGCTGTTGTAAACAATTGTACTTTTTATCTCATGAATACATGGATCGTTGAATGAGATAGATCTAGAGTACATGTATATGGGGACAATTATGCAAATTTTCAATTGATTAATCACTCAGATGCAAACCTTTTTTAATCCCCCAGTGTATTACGTCATCCAGTTGTCTAGACAGACTTGTTTCACACAATGCATATTTATGTCATGCTAAGATGTTTCGGCAGTTTTAAATCTGCTTTACTTTTCAATTCATTGACTTCAAATTCAGTATGGAAAATTAAAACCGATCTGTAGACTGATTTAACACTGCTCTTGTACACTGTACATGTAGCAGTCATAAGAGCTTAGCTTTCAGCATTTCCAAGAGCACAAATGCGAAAAAGTTCCAACAGTTTATTTGTTGGGTTAACAAATAAGCTAGCACGGGTCACAGGTCAAGCTGAAAGCGGGCTGAAACTTTTAAATTTGTCCATGTCAAAACTGAGTGAAAAATCTTTCATGACAAATTTTGTTATGATAGCAAGGAATATTTTTAAACAAATGAAGAACACAACTGTGTACAATCTTCCGAGAAATAGGACCAACTGTGCAGAAATAGGGCGCTTAACTTCAACAATATTTTTTACTACTATGGAGAAACTAAATTGAATCTGTCAGTGAAACTTAAGGACTGACTTAGACTGCATGGTGGCTAAATTTCAAATCCCTACTGCTTATTTGAGGTAAGATATTATTTTATTATCAACGTCCGCAGAAATGAACAAAAGGGGGTCTTTACTGCAGGCGTCCTTTCTCTCTCTCCCCAGTTCCCCTTTCCCTGATGCCTGCTATGCAGGCTAGAATTTTTGCTAATTTGGGTTTTTAAGAGCAAATCCGTGCAAAAATCAAACATTACACGGCAAAGTTAAAAAACTAAAATTCGCTCTTCTTTTGCATACAGGTAGCCTTTAGTAAGTATACAATTGCTGTGTAGTTTTTTTCTTGAAAAACTTATTTGTTTCTGGGAAAACGAAAACATAAGTTTTCAGCCCGGGGTTCAATTTGGCGACACCAAACAGGCTTAAAATAAGTCATGATTCACTCGACTCGCGTATCGAAACTACTGCGCCAGAAAAAGCTGTCATAGCTCCGATTTGTTGTACAACTTGTCACAGTCTAAATACCATGATTTCATAAAAATTAGATTAATCTAAGTATTCAAATGAAGTCAAAAGCTTATGGCTCTCCCGTTCTCCGTAAAACGGTAGGCGAAAAACAGCGATGATTTTGAGCATGTGCCTTTGTTCAGAATTTCGTAATATTATGAATGACAATACTAGAGCTGACGATCTTTCAAAATATGTAAAGTTTAGTTTGGGGAAATGAATTTGGGATTTTTAAGAATTTGTTGAAAATCGTGGACGAAAGACGGAAAATCACGCCATCTTGTGTGTGCGTGACCAACAACAAAAACAAAAACGTTTTTCCTTGAGAAATCTTGGCAACTCTGACGCCAAAAAAAAACAAAAAAACAATGAAAATATACAAACCTTAACTTGGATATGACATTCTTGAATGTGCATAGTGTTTCGTTTTGACATCTGTTCAATTTCATTCGTGAAGTTTATCATGAACAGTGAAGCCCGTAGCGACGATCAAAAACGCTTTTAAAAACATTTCGCTGAATTCTTCGTAGCTCACTTTGCACTTTCGTGCTCTTTATACTGTTGATACAATTTTTTACCAGATTTCTGGCGGAAACTGTAAAAGGGCTGACAATAAAGCGAACTAGTTCAAGCATGTGTTCCCAGTTTTCCATCCTTGCATAACCGTGAACCGTTTTGAGACTATATGCAAATTACGTCTCAAATTTGCATATCAGGTTGAGCAAGCGTTCGTGACAGTCATGGTTGGTACATGGGTGGAGTCTTTTTGCCATATGTTTCATGGATTTTTTTAGAAACGCTTAATGCTCGCGCTATGTACAGTGCGGTATGCTTCAAGGCTCTGAACACTGTGCGACTGCAGTACCTGAACTAGAGAAAGCAGAACTTTCCCAAACGTTTTCTGCCCCATCTCACCCAATGCATGGTGCATGGGTCCTGAAAACGATACCAGAGGGTGTATTGGACTATCATATATTGTACAAGCGACATAGCACTCGCTTAAAGTGGAATGAAATTATGTATGTATGATAGATGCGAGGTACTTTTGTAATTGGAAGGTTTCAAATAAAAATGTTGTTGTTTGTTGTTGTTGTTAAAACCTCTAAGAATTCAGAACGCGGAAGATTCTTTGTTGTATGGTTTCCTAATTTTTTTTTCTAGGACCAGTAGTCCATAAGGGTGTTTTAGAGTTAAATGCCTTATAGCTCTCCTACAATATACACCAAAAAAATATCACATCAGCATCAGTTTATTTTATTTTCATTATATTGGCATTAATTGATTAATTGATTAGTTGATCAATTATATTTGTTAATGCTGTGCATGAAACGTGCCTTGCATTGATTCTTTTCCGCTAGTTTTCAATGTGTTTTTAACTTCATTTTATTGTGTTTATTTTTTTTTTCGTCTGCAATTTTTCGCAGGAATCGATTTCTTATTGCCCGACCTCCCCCTTAAAAAACAGAGAAAGGTAATACCAGAGCAAGGAATGAGCGGAAAGCGCGAGTCATGTATGTATCGGCTACAGAGAAGGTTAACCGAAATATATTTATTATTAAAAGCGGGACAATAAAGGAGGAATGTTCCTCTTACAACTAAAGCATTGACGGTTGTCACACACTAAAAATGAAACTAGGGCTGGCCTGTCTTTGTTGTTGTTTTACCATAGCAGTCCAATCAGATACCAGAAGCGGAAGTAGAAGACTTTATAAAACTCTAACCCTAACCCTAACCCTGTAGCTTAACACGTGAAATCCAGGCCGACAAGATCCACCCCAACCCGACCCCACCCATGTAATAAACATTGTTTTTTTGTCAATAGTGTATTTTAAAACCCACGAGATCTCTTTCCTGTTTTAAACTGTATTAATTGAAGACTTCCGAACAACACTCATCAAACTTCAAGAAAAAATATGGAATTTTGGCCACTGAAAATACCTTAATATCCACCCTGTGTACCAACCGTGACTGTCACGAACGCTTGCTCAGCCTGATATGCAAATTTCAGACGTAATTTGCATATGGTCTCAAAATGGTTCACGGTTATGCAAGGATGGAAAACTGGGAACACATGCTTGAACTAGTTCGCTTTATTGTGAGCCCTTTTACAGTTTCCACCAGAAAAAATTGTATCGACAGTATAAAGAGCACGAAAGTGCAAAGTGAGCTACGAAGAATTCAGCGAAAAGTAAAGCGGTTTTGATCGTGGCTACGGGCTTCACTGATCTTCACTGTTCATGATAAACTTCACGAATGAAATTGAACAGACGGCAAAACGAAACACTTGGACATTCAAGAATGTCATATCCAAGTTAAGGTTTGTATATTTCCATTGTTTTTTGGCGTCAGAGTTTAATTGCTAAGATTTCTCAAGGAAAAACGTTCTAATTGTTTTTGTTGTTGGTCACGCATGCACAAGGTGGCGTGATTTTATGTTTTTCGTTCACGATTTTCAACAAATTTTTAAAAATCTCAAATTCATTTCCCCAGACTAAATTTTACATATTTTGAAAGATCGTCAATTCTAGTATTGTCATTGTAATATTACGAAATTCTGAACAAAGGCACATGCTCAAAATCATTGTTGTTTTTCGCCTATTGTTTTACGGAGCACGGGAGAGCCATAAGCTTTTGGCTTCCCTTGAATACTTAGATTTATCCAATTTTTTTGAAATCATGGTGTTTAGACTATGACAAGTTATACAACAAATTGGAACTATGACAGCTTTTTCTAGCGCAGTAGTTTTCATACGCGAGTCGAGTAAATCATGACTTATTTCAACCCTGTTTGCATGTGTTTGGGATTGCCAAATTGTGCCCTGAGATGATAACGACTTCCTTCGTTTTTCTCGAAAACAAATAGATATTTCAAGGAAAAAACTACATGGCATTCATGTTCTTACTATAGACTATCTATATGCAAAAGAGGGGCGAATTTGATTTTTTTCAGCTTTGCCGAAGATTTGCGATTTTGTTTGATTCTTGCACGGATCTGCTCTTAATAAATCGTGTCCCCATCCCTAAATATATATATGTACACTTCTCAATAGGGCTGACTAATAAAAAAATCAAACATATATATGCAGCTCTATATATTCTTCTTACCACTTGAAGTAGAGGGTATTTGATCATCCATTGCGGTAGATGTTCCAGCAGCGCTCTTTTCTTTTGTTACAGTAAATGCATTTGTTGGTTTTGTTGTGATTCGCTTCTCCATATTCACAAATGATTCCACTTTCGATCGCTCTTTCTCTTCTATCTTCCCAAGTTCTTCAGCTTCTTGCTTCTTCTTTTGCTTCTCAAAAGCTTTCATTTTTCTCGCAGCTTCTGTTTTCTGATGCAGCAGACATTCTAATATCGCTTCTCTGTCGTACAAGAATCCGTCTGGCGTGACAACTGGTTCACGACAAGGTTGAAGAGTCAAGGAGCAACAGTCGAAATTTTTCACAGAATCTTTTCCCAAGCGCACAGCTTTACTGCCATAACCAGACTTTTGAGTATCTTTCTTTCGTTCGTGATATGTGTAAACTGTTCCCGCAGTACAATTTTTGGCGTGTCTTGTCATAGTTTTGCTCCACGATTTTATACACAGATGAGTTTCTTCTGAAACAAAGATGGCGGCGTTAATATTTTTTGGTCTGGCTTGGTTACCAAGCTACGAAAAAGAGGTCCTTACTAAGGTAGGGAAGGGTAGAGGATTTCTATTGCGTTTACATTTATTTGCATTTATTTTGCTGTTTTAAACAATTATTTACATAGTTTTTAAAGCTTTTTACACCATATGGCTAATACTTCAATGCCAAAACTATTTAACATTGTTTGGTATATGATAATATATAAATATGGTTATCAACCATAAAATAAACTTCCTCGCCCCACCCCGCCCCTACTTGTTTTCTCCTTACCCCATTCAAGATGGCGTCCAGGAGGTTGTTTCATGTTGCACGTGCATTATGTGGGCTTCGATCAGCACAATCCACTCAGACATTCAATTGTGCTCGAGCATATTGCTCAGGTAAGTCAGAATTTCCATTCCTTTGAGGATAATCTCTTCCTTTGTTAAGAAAACACCCAGTAAAATTATCACAAAACGGAATCGGCACAGATCGTCAAAAAACATTTTACTAAAAGTTCAAATGAAGCCTATAAGCTTAAGCTTATATCTTCAATCAATATTGACTAAGGGTCAAACCAGTTTGATTAACTGTACTGCAGCCTTTTAACTGTTACAATTTCATGAAAAACTAATGGTTATATACTACACAAAGACAATGTTTTAAAATGGACGCAATCAGGTTTGGGCCAAAGTTGCGAGGCTAGAGAGAGAGAATGGGGCGGGTGGCAGGGTTAGTTACACCCTTATGCAATAGATTTTTGTTACATTTATATGTAGCTGCAGGCATAATCTGGATTTTTAATTTCAAGATAAAAATAAAGCCGTGTTCACTTAATAATATTCAACTGAAGTATAATCCATTCAATTTTATTCAATTATGTTTCAGTTCACATCTGCAAAAATACAAATAAACTAGGCAGAAAACATCGCAATCTGAAGTTGAAAACAAAATGGCGCCCTATCGTATATCTGCCATGATCATCGCCACCATGCTTGATTTTCAGGCAAGAAGAAAGGCAAGGAAAGCTGCCAAGACTAGAAGAAGACAAATCCGTTGGCGCAAATGTTTTGCTTTAGGTTGTTAACTTTAACACGGCACTGTTGTGCACTTTTTGAGTACCCTCCATCGGCCATTCCTTGGCTTACATGTATTTTGTCCCGTACAAGTTTCTTGTTGGGCATAGTATTTTACTCGTTTTGCACCGCCTCTTCGCTCCACGAGGCGATTAGAAGTTTCATCTCCTCATTTTTGTGTCCGCCATTTTGTTCAATCTCTGTAATTACAGAGGTTGTTTGAAGTAATTATAATCCAATTATAATCAGGGACTGTTATTGGTTGATGTGAACCCATTCCAAATTTAATTCGATTATAATTCAATCATAACCGAGGCCTAATGTGAAC
This sequence comes from Dendrophyllia cribrosa, assembly GCA_024195265.1. Taxonomy (NCBI): domain Eukaryota; kingdom Metazoa; phylum Cnidaria; class Anthozoa; order Scleractinia; family Dendrophylliidae; genus Dendrophyllia; species Dendrophyllia cribrosa. Next base: position 42,566,069 of record JAJLRJ010000009.1, read on the forward strand.
ACAGCTTGAGACATGTGATGTGTTTGAAGGCCTAATGTGAACGGGGCTTAAGACACGTCGTGTGTTTCAAGGGCATTATCGGCTTACGACATATGGTGTGTTTCAAGGGCATTATCAGGGATGGAATTTAGCACTTGCCCATTCACCCCTAAGCCCCCAATGGCTATAGTGCTGTCAAAATGAAATTTCCAACCCTGCATTATAAGTCACTGTAATGGCCGTCCCATGTTGACAGGGTGCTTGTCCATGAATGTGCTTGTGTAACAGCAGTAACCATTAATACATGAACCACCACACTTCACTATTAAGACATTACAGGCAGCCACAGTTTAGTTTTTTTTTTTGAGATGTGAATCAAAGAAAAGCCATTGACATCATTTACATTCTGATGGGATTTAAAGCAACAAAACTAAATGGTGAACAATTTTACCAGCCAACTGAAGAAAAGTTGCACTTCATGAATGTGTCAACGCTATCTTATTTTTAGTTTAAACAGATTTGGACTATAAAATTATCAATATTTAGAGTCTGTTGTCTTGAATTCTTGTCAGAATTCAAAATACAATGTATATTTTTAATGGAGTTCTTCTGATTGATGTCTGCTATAAAAGCTAAACTTCTCTGCCATCAATGTAGTGCAGTGGATTGCATCTGATTGGTAACTGCTTTATTGGTTTTGCACCTCATACTAGTGGCCATTAAACTAAATTGGAGTCACAGTGATGCTTGTGACATGAGATTCTGTGACTACTTTGGTCTTCTTTTGAAAATTTGTGTGGAGCTTTCCCATCACTTTAACATGTGTGAGTCCCCAAGCCACAGCAGCATACTGCAACAGTTCAAATTCAATTTCCTTTGTCGTACATTCAATTGTTAATCTGTAATTGAAATCTATTTGATTGTTACATTACAGCTAAAAGTTTTGAGATGATCAAGACTGAAAAGAAGGGAGAGAAACAGAATGTTGGCTTCATTCAGTTTAATCGACCCAAGGCACTGAATGCTCTGTGTGATCAGCTTATGGCTGAACTCCAAGAAGCACTTGATGACTTTGAAACTGACAGCAGTGTGGGTGCCATTGTCATCACAGGAAGTGAGAAAGCTTTTGCTGGTAAGTATAATTAATGTAATATACAAACACTCTTTCTTTAGTTACTGGAGTGTAACGCATCTGGCTTTGGATCACAGGCAGAGCAAATTCAAACAGAATGATCTCATTCACATCAAAGAAAATTGCACAATACTGCATAACATTCATTGGTGGCAGAACAAAATAACAAGTGTGCAGCTGAAATCCAACCGGCTTTATTTTCATCCTAGATACGTTGTGTTTGGCATCAGTGCCGGGAGAGGAGGGGAGGGGAGGGGTTAAATCACAAGAGTTGATTGTGACTGTCTCCTGTTTTCAACAAACCATGTTTAGTTGAACTGACCAAAATGCTGAAGTACTCCTCGCTGAAGTGAAGGAAGAATTCTGACACTGATAGCATGTTAGAACAGTATTGCCGGTCTTGCCCTCTGCAAAGCTATTTTACAATTCAATTTTCTGTTTTACTTTCTGCATGGCAATCCAGCTGGGGCAGACATCAAAGAAATGCAGAATTTAACATACCAAAAGTGTCTCATGGGAGATTTTCTTTCTCATTGGACTCGAGTGACTCGGTGCAGAAAGCCTGTTATTGCTGCTGTCAATGGATTTGCTGTAAGTTTGGAAAGTAGTATTTCTATCAGTTAGTTTATTTATTTTGTAGAATGGGGGATGTAGATCGAGTCCTTGTATGCAGAGCAATTATATTAGACAAATACAGGATACTGACCTGGTCTTCTATTCAGGGTTGGAAACTTAATTTTGTGCAGACAGCACTCACCATTTGGGCAAGTGACTTTCAGAGCTGAACTAAAAAAATGTACAATTTGTACTTGCCCAAGATGATTTGACACTCGCCTGGGCAAGTGGGCGAGTAGAAACTTTCATCCTGGCTATTTTTAAATAATAATAATTATACACTGGTAACTTAGGTAATTAACTAACATGTAGTGCAACTATCTAACATATTTATTCAACTCACTGTCCAAAGTTGAGTATAAATTTACAATTCAGAGCTGTCAATAATGACTGGGAACCAGGGGCCAAAGGTTGAGGGTTGGGGGCTGGGCCTATTGGGTTGAGGGTTGGGGGCTGTGCCTATAGGGCTGAGGGTTGGGGGCTGGGCCTATAGGGTTGAGGGTTGGGGGCTGGGCCTATAGGGTTGAGGGTTGGGGGTTGGGCCTATAGGGCTGAGGGTTGGGGGCTGGGCGTATAGGGCTGAGGGTTGGGGGCTGGGCCTATAGGGCTGAGGGTTGGGGCTGGGCCTATAGGGCTGAGGGTTGGGGGCTGGGCCTATAGGGCTGAGGGTTGGGGGCTGGGCCTATAGGGCTGAGGGTTGGGGGCTGGGCCTATAGGGCTGAGGGTTGGGGGCTGGGCCTATAGGGCTGAGGGTTGGGGGCTGGGCCTATAGGGCTGAGGGTTGGGGGCTGGGCCTATAGGGCTGAGGGATGGGGGCTGGGCCTAAAGGGCTGAGGGTTGGGGGCTGGGCCTTTAGGTCTGAGGGTTTGGGGCTGGACCTATAGGGCTGAGGGATGGGGGCTGGACCTATAGGGCTGAGGGATGGGGGCTGGGCCTATAGGGCTGAGGGTTGGGGGCTGGGCCTATAGGGCTGAGGGATGGGGCTGGGCCTATAGGGCTGAGGGATGGGGGCTGGGCCTATAGGGCTGTGGGTTGGGGGCTGGGCCTATAGGGCTGAGGGTTGGGGATTTTCCCTGGTTATATGTGCTCTGGCTACTTTGATAGAAAAACATACAATGTAACATTGACAATACCAAAAAACAATAAATTTTCCTTGGCCACTTTCTCCCTCCCCCACCTATTAAAATAGTAGTGAAATACTGATACATATGTTAACATCTACTGACCTTGTGCCCCCTTGACTGTAGGCAGCAGTTGAAGAAATCTTGATTCTGGAAAGGTTCCATTTCAATGCATCGTTCAGTTATGATTGTTATATCAGCAATATTTAATACATACATAGCTAAGAACACAATGCTTTTTTTACAGCTTGGAGGTGGATGTGAGTTGGCCATGATGTGTGACATCATTTATGCTGGTAACAAAGCCAAGTTTGGTCAACCTGAGATTTTGTTGGGCACTATTCCAGGTTTGGTTTTAATGACTAACAAGCATGTTACCTTTTTGTAAAAATCATAAAGTCTGTAGAAAGGTATCAAGCAGTAGTGGCTGGAGGCTAACTTGAAAACTTTTTGGTTAATTTAGCCTTCAGGCTCTAATGTTAATTGATCTGTAGTTTTTCTTGTTTAGTGTGTTCTTGAAAAATGTATATGTTGTGGTGCAATTTTGTCCTTGGTGCAAATTTTATTTTCCTTTGTTTTTGGGTATGGAAATATATAATGATAATGAGTTGCCAAGGACAAAATTGCACGACAATATATATATATATATATATATATATATATATTGTTATGAGTAAAATAAAATTGTATTGTATTATTGTATTGTAGTACATTTCTGTAGCTGTAGTACATTTCTGTAGCTGTAGTACTGTAATGTTTTATTATTACATGAACACTGTTCACACTGTAAAAGTGCTACAATGACATTTTTTCTTTTTGATTTTGTATTATTTCAATTCATTGGGTTCATAATTGAAGGGCTCAAAGCAAAACCAAATTAGTTGCAAAACATTGTTCAGAATTTTTTCTGTTTTTTTTTTTCCGTTGTTTTTGAGAAATACCGTATGCAAAAAAAATACCTACATGTCTCACGCTGAATCCCGTTGAAAAAATGAATCCCAAAGTTTACCCGAATTTCTCGATTTTATGCCGACTTTTCACTTCAGATGGCCAAGTTTGGGCCTGTGCCACTAAGTCCCGCTCAAGGAAAAAAGAAACAATCCTTAAGCCCATTCCCTCAAAGTCGCTTCATGTTATCGCCAGTAGTCAGCCACTAAGTTTCACATTAACTCCCTTATGGACCTCCTAGGAAGCACTCCCGGTCCTCCGCTGCCAGCTCATAGCCTTTGCCCACCTTGACCAATAGGCCATTTCTGAGTTGCCTTTAGCCTCTCTGTCAAAGCGAGGCTACATGCGAAACCTTTCATATGAAAATGAGTTTTCATTCACATGCAAATAAAACTATTTGCATGTGAATGAAAACTTATTTTCATATGAAAGGTTTCGCATCTAGTCTCGCTTTGATAGAGAGGCTAAAGGCAACTCGGAAATGGCATATTTCAGCTGGCAAGCAAGAACTCACTTTGAGCTGCCCATAGCTGTATTTCAAGTGCCTGACCACACATAGCGGACCTACCTGCCACTGTCACAAAGCATGTCGGGAAATTCTGTGGCAAAACCGAAATGGAGTTTCCCACAGCACTTCGGATATCTGGCATTTTGACCATGCCACAGAATGGCAAATGGCCCACAACTTAACGCTGTCCCTTTTTTGAGCATCAAAATAGCTGGCTGAAAACTGTTGAATCACGTCTGCCATGACTCAATTCGCAAAATGCATGCCTGCAATTATTGTTGAAAGCAGCCTCACTTGTGAGTATCTCCTTGCCTGTTTACAAAAGCATCTTTGCTGTAAAGCAGGCCCTAGAACCACTAACATAAAAAAGGCTATGTCAATGCGAGATCAAAGATCAGCCTTTCCACACAATAAAGCAAACCCCAGGAAACAGCCTTTTTTGTGCTTATTGGGTGACATCACATAACAACCATTAGCAATCATCAAGCTGAAGCTGAACTTTAAGTTTGAAATAACTGTTTTTCCCAATTGGAATTTTAAGTAAAAATTTGGCATGGAAACTGCAGAGAAAGGAGAAGGCAAAATTATGATCATAGCACTTTAATGTTAAATAATACTTTATTTTTAAGATAAAGTGTTCAAATTACATCAATTCTGACTTATCTTATCTTCATCTTCATCTTCATCTTCATCTTCATCTTCATCATCATCATCATCATCATCATCATCATCATCATCACCTTGTCAAGTATGTAATATTGACAATAGGCCATGTTGACTCCCCGGAGAATAAAATGCTTTTTATTTGCCCGCCCAGCCTAGCAGTGAAAAAATTGAAAACGAGGTTGGGCGGGCAAAAATCTTTTGATTTTATACAAAATGGCGGGGGCGTGATAGTGGCCTATGACTCTCCATTGTTATTTTCAATCCTATTTTAGTTTAGTGCACTGTACGGATCAACAGATGATTAAAGTATATGTTTTTAGCTTACCAAGTGACATAAATGACTTGTAGAAGTCTTGCTTTCTGATTTAAACCGCGACAACAACTGGCAAAATTGTCCCAGATGAGTAACAGAAAACAGTCATTATGAGAAGAAAGGTCAAAACTAAGGAGCATTTCAACTTGGACTTAATCACTAAATGTTGCAGTTTAATTTTTTATGGTTCATTTTCTAATGTCGCAGATTACTTAAAATAAAGAGAAATAAACAAAAATTGTTTTTAAACATTTAAACCGGCAAAAAAGTAAAACGTAAACACGATTCAAATCAAGAAGTCTATTTACAGTGTGTTTTCATTATAAGGTGCTGGAGGAACTCAACGTCTGCCAAGAGCTGTGGGTAAATCACTCGCCATGGAGATGATTTTAACTGGGAATCCCATATCAGCAGAAGAGGCACACAAATCAGGTGACTGAGGCTGGGATAGGTTCTGATAAAAACGGTCTTGAAGTGAAACTAATCCTCAGTAATCGTAAGGGGTGTCAGTAGCTGCACTGTTGTACAAAAAAAGAGCTGGAACGTGTGTTTGGTCAAAATTGGTAACATGGCAATGGATTACGAGGAGCTTAACTTTTAGTAAAATCTTTATCGAGCTGACAGCCAAATTTTTAGATTTGGTCAATTTGGACGAAAGCGTATCTTACTAGAGTGTATTGCTAAAAACGTCTCTGTTTGCCATGCATCTAAAATTTCAAATGAATTGACAGATGAGAATCTTTCACCTATTACTTAAACCTTTCAAAAGCATTTATCTGAGTAATTTTCCGTTTACTTGTAGGCCTGGTAAGCAAAGTGTTTCCTGCAGAAGAGCTTGTGAATGAAGCCATCAAGACTGCAGAAAAGATATCTAGTTTATCAAAAATAGCCGTGCAAATCGCCAAAGAAGTTGTTAACACAGGTACTGTGACAATACATGCAGCAGTGAGGAGAAATTTAACAAATTTATGCGACATTTGACATTTTAGTTTCTCCGATGTTCTCTTCGGTTACCAGATACAAAATATAGTTTGTAGAATTTTTGTAGCAGTCTGGGGCATGGTTCTTGTATCAGTTATTTGTCTTCATAAAAATTTCAGTTCAATAGCACGATATAAAAATCGCATGTTGCTATCATTCTTTCAGGATATGAGACTTCACTATCGGAAGGTCTGCACTTTGAGAAAAGAATGTTCCACTCGACTTTCTCAACGGTGAGTGCTATGATTTGTCTGTTGTGCCGCAATGTTTCGTTCTTCATTGTCAAAGGAAATTTTAGGTAGCTTTCCCACTCTGAATCTTCCAAACTCCGAATAAACTGAGCCCGAATATTTGGCTAGAATGTTGCTAAGTAACAGAACGATGACGGCATACTGTGACGTGACGTGTTATATGACACTGTATACACCAAATTGAATTAACGTTGACGCGTGAAAATCATAAACCATGAGCGATGAGACCGAATGGGATTCTGGGCAGGCAACGTTGGCAAGCTAGTAATATTCCATTTCTTGATAATCAATATGTTTTCTTTGTTTGAGATAATTAAGAGCATGGATTTATGCATCCTGTGTTAATAAAATGTGTATTCTGTGACAGACGAAGATTAATTTTTCTAACTTCCCAGTAAACCTTTGGGTCGCATCGTTCATGATTTATGCTTTTCATCCGACAACGTTTCTTCAATTTGGTGTATGTGCTAAAAATAAATGTTGGGATGACTATTAAAGGAAACTTAGTCGTTTTCTGATACATAGTTATCTCTTGCCATTGATCTCTCAGTCGTGTTTGGTTTCAAAGAGATATTTTTTTTGGTTAATTTACAGGACGATCGCAAAGAGGGAATGACGGCTTTTGTGGAGAAACGAAAAGCAGAATTTACCGACAACTAAAGTTCTTTCACAGGGTCTTATAAAGACCGTAATGTAAACTGACTTTCCGTGTAGTGCTACAGGACTATGTAGATCACGTTACCTGAAATTTAAAACTATTTCATTAGCGTACAATTTTACACTATTAGGGACAATAAATTGGTGTGGTCTTATTTGTGACTCAACTCACACCTTTATAAAAACATGCTGTATCGGTTCGAAATAAAGTGATGAAATGCAGACTCTATCAGTGGTCGTGATTATTCTTTAGTAACTATATTCACTGTTACGCTTCGCAGGAAAGAGATTGTCGAGCACCTGGGGTTTAATGATTTTGTTAACTTACATCGCCACATCGTTAATTCGCATTAGAGCCTGGAAACGAGTTGGAGTAGCGACCTAGTTCAAATTTTGAACTTATTTTTAGCATTGAAATGTGGTTGATCACTCTTTTTGAGCAGTTTTTTTTAAGAACTTTATTGGATTAACCACAAAATAACCTACTTACAAACACACACAGAGAATAATAATAAACAGAGGTAGTTACCCAAACGGGCGAGGCACGTGCGGGACGTTAGTACCCCATGCATGCGGGGCACCTCCCGGCCCGTGGAGATTAAAGTGGCTGTATAGAGTTCTTTTTAGGCTCCAACCAGCATACTTCGGAGCGCTCAAAACATTTTTTCTTTCGTTGCAGTTAAACGATTTTCACACACGTGTTGACCAAATGATTGAAGTTTGTAATTGTGGGTGTGGCTTGGTAATCACCATTAGTATGATCATGTTGTGAGGAAATCCCGAACAGCGCTTTTGGAGCCGCTCTTGAAAAATCTCGGGAGTTTGTATTTTGCATGGGTCAAGGCGTTGCTGTTGAGTGAATGTCAACAAATTAGATCTAGTTTATGCAGCATTTTGAGTCCTTCCCATCACGCCCTGTACTCCCTGTTTTCCAGCACTTCGCCGGCGCCCAGTGACAATACGACGCAGAATATGAGACTGCAGAACTAAGTGACGATCAAAACTATTAGAACTAAAACAATTGAAAAGAAAACATAAAACTGCAGTAACTGAAAGGAGTAATTTTAAGGAATAATTTCAGCATACCTTGACCGAGTCCAAGGATTCATCACTAAGTAGTCCACGGCTCACTGGAAGAGCATTTTTTAATGAAAGTGATCCCGTGTTTTTAAATAAAGATGATGATGATGATGATGATGATGATGACTGACAACAAATACTGATCTTAATTTTTTATCTCGGGTAATTTTTATTTTTCCATTGTTTTTGGGTATGGTAATATATGCTAATGAATTTGAAACAAAGAAAAAACAATAATTACCTGAGATAAAAAATTAACTACAACACAGACATGAACACGTTAAAAATTAATAACATTGAAAAATGTTGAGCTTACTAAAGTTCGCAATTTGTTAAAAACTGTATTGCTTTGGTATCTGAAACTTTCTACTAAGATTATGAATAAGATAACAGTATCTCTAGTGAATGTTTGATAAAAAAAATGAAGTATATGCATTTTCTTATTCGAGTGTTATTTTAGTTGCCATAACAATCATAAGCGTTAACATAATAAATCAGTATCAAACATTTATGAGTTTGTATTATTGTAGTGTGATGAAAATTTAAACACAAAAATATGATTCTCGTCCTGGTTGAGATTTGATTAATATTTCAATCGATTTCAACTTCATAAATTCTTGTTCCTATACAAGCACTTTGTAGAGTTTGCAAAGGTGACTGAACACAGTTTGCACGCGCTCTTCAACTGATTTCAGCTGCTTACGTAAGTCAGCGCAAGCAGAGTTTTGAGAAAAACAAACGTTCGTAAAAATGTTTTTTGAATCAAAAGATATTTTATAGAACCATTGAAGAAATACACTGCCTTTTTGGTCGTTTTTGTCTTTGGATCGAGAACCGACCGAGAACGTTAACCCAGTCAAATGCAACGCATGCGCAGTTGACCAAAACATAGTTCCGAAAATGCCGAATTCACCTGCCATCAGAAATTTGAAATCTAACAGAGGAGATTTTTACAAAATGCAAACATATTAAACCGAAAATTACGGAAAATCCCCTTGTCAAAATTACATGAGACCGGTGTTAACATGCGAATATTTTTACGAGTTTACTGGAGACAAATGATGGCCAAAATCTAACGACTACATTTTCTGAAAATAAACGAAACCAAATATTGCAGGCTGATTTACAATCCACCGTGTTGCCATGACAACATACTAAAAGCTCAATTAAAATATCAAAACATATAGCTTGTTACTTAATCGTATACCCCACCAATTTTGGACGCCCAGACGTTAGTAGTTTTAAAATGACAATGAATGACGCATAGGTACAGTGAAACTGTGTTCAGCCACCTTTCATGATCGATTGATTAATATTATACCGCTTCTTCGTTACTCTGCTGCCCTGTGCCTTTTGCGGCTTCTTTCTTGAGCTTGTTTTGTTAAAGTGGTCAAAAGAATTAATAAGCATAAATTGCTAGCTTTTTCTCCTTTCTCACTTTCACTTTAATTTGTTCCATGCTAATTTTCACTAAATTTTTAATTTAAATAACTTGCAGTCCCTCGTCCTCAGCTTTTTGATGGAGTTTTCATTTCCAAACGAGTGCTGGAAGTTCATTCATTTTAGGAGAAACATGCTGTGCTAATTTTTCATTTCCAATTCTTAAAAATGTAACACAAGTGGGCTGAAAAATTTGTAGGCCCGGGCCTACGGGCCTATAGGTTGGCTACGCCACTGTGAATTACTAAAATATTAAGAGCACTCGTCAAACGATTCCAGACAAATTAAAATTTATAGTATTTGTCTGTTTTACTAAGTTCTAAAAATGGAGTTTAATTACGCATTTTAGACTTTTGCGTATATTACACATGATAACTTTTTAAGTAGGTTGTAGATGGTTATAGCAAATTACAGGAAATGTTTAGAATGACTAAAGGTTATTTAAAAATGGAAGCATCAAACAATTGAAAGTGGTTCGCTGTCATCTGCTATCGATCACTTTTTTTGAAAACAACACACGGTAGTCATGACAGGACATAATTTTTTTTTGCCCAAAGATAACCGTAATTTTTTTCATGCTGGCGTTATAACTCACTCTGAAGTTCAAGTTGGATCACTGAGACAATAATTCGGTAGTGCCTTGTAAGTCTCCCGCAGTTAAAATTGTTTTTCTTCGAAAATAACTTATTTGCATGTTAAAACACGTTACAAGACAGCTGTGGCGTTGACCGATCCTAATTGAACGTATTTTTAAGACATGCAGATGTCTCTAGCTAATTTTAAAATAACGTTTTTTCCTAAATGTTGAGTTACCTTTAACGTATTTCTCGGGTATTCTTTAAACATAATTAGGAAATAGGTAGCGTATATGTTCTATCATGTTTATTAGCGTTTCCAATGTTTATTACCATACTTCAATAAACTATAAACAATTCATTCTCAGGCCGCCCTTTTTGCTATCATAAATATATTTAACAGTTTACTTGTCAAAATGCGACATTGTCATATTATATAATAACAAAACACAAAGGGTTTCTGTGGACACAATTGTACTTCTTCGCCATCGATCACTGTTTGATGGCTTCGCAAAACTTGGTGTATATCTTAATTGTCGTCAGTAAACTCCTTTGGATCCAAGCCACTCATGGAAGCGGTAAGCTACATATTATCCTTTTTTAAACAAAGCTAAGAAAAAGATATCTCTTGATTATACTTCTTAGTTGCCATCTTTCCCACTAAAAAACATGTTTATATGTGAAACCTTCATTTAGAACGTTTTAGTATAATGCATGTATGTTGCAAGAGGTAACAGCACTTTTATACACGTAACATCGTATGCTCATATTTCGCTTTAATATTCGTTTGCAAATGAGTACTATGTGTTTCAAGAAGATTCCTTATAGCAATAGAAAATGATTTTCCCTTGCTCATAAATTATTACTCAGTACGCCCATAATACAGTGAAAAAAATATTAAAGACCACACTGCACTGCCGGTCAGTTCAAACACTACGTCACAATACAAACAACAGTGTAAAAACACGGTCAAGTTTTAATTTAACTGTAGGGATTGAACCATGCATAAACAATTGGGCCAATTGGCCAGGATCCTAGCTAGTGTCTGTTTGTTTGTTAGCAGTTCCTGAGAAATGCGAGCTTTGTCATGCGCGAAAGTATGAGGAAGTTAGCCTTTAAAGATGATCATCGGAAATGTTAAGCGCTTTCTATTTTGTAACGTGTACTGATGAATCTTGCTAATTAGTTTACAAGTGTTGTAGTGTAGCTAGTATAATTTACCAAAGCCCAATTTGTTCATCATTAACCGAAGATGATTGATCGTGCTTGAATATCACGGCTGTCACCATCACTGAATGGCTTTAACTTCTTTAAATCATATCTTTTTTATCTCACTAAACAGATGGTTGCCGCACACTGAAGTTTAACCCTTCATTTGACGGCAACTATCTTAAAGATCATGTAATCGAAAGCAGTCGCGGGATAGAGACGAAAAACGATTGCGAGCTAAAATGCTACATGAACCATGACTGTATGTCATACAACTTTGGCACTGCGCAGGGGGAGTGCGAGCTGAACAATTCAAGCCACGAAATACATCCTGAGGATCTTAACCTTCGAGAAGGGTTTACTTATACACCAACGGAGGTACTTTCCTGATAGACTTAAACCTGCAAAAACCGACACTTCTTTGAATATTTTGTTCTTTTAACACGTGAAACTGATAACATATTGGACGAAGAAGCGCGGAGGGGGAGGGTACTCCCTTATATAAGCTATATAGGTATGTGCGGCCCTAAAGGGTATGGTTTTCAAGCCGTTTTGGTCTGAAATAGGATATAGATTTTGACCGTTTTGGTCTGAAATAGGGTACGATTTGCCCACTCTGGTCTGGAATTGGGTATGGTTTTTAGAAGAAGCTACTTTTTACATCCCTTGAGAAATGCGGTTTGATTAACATCTGAAATAGGGTATCGAATTTCGGGTCAGGTCTGAAATAGGGTAGGGAAAATCGCATATTTTGGTCTGAAATAGGGTAAGGGTTTTAAGAAGCGTGCCGCACACCCCCACCTAAATTTTCGGGGCGTACCCCCCCCCCCCCCCCCCCCCCACCCCTTACCCCGGGCGAAGAAGCCAATCAGACAAGACGATGTTTTGTCCGCATATCATCGCTACCTATCAGGTGACCTATAGTACAGGTGGCCTTTGACGGGTAGACCCCAAAATTTAAAAATAAGAAACGTTGAATTAACTGTACATCCAAAAATTTAGCAGCGTGCAGTAGACACATGCTCCCCAAACACACATGCTAGAACCCAAACACACATGCTAGTCCCCAAACACACATGCCTTTCCCATGCAGCTTCAAGCTGCATGGGAAATCTCACAAAGGGACATATCAGATAAACATTATAAAAACATAAAGTCTAAATTATAATTCTAAAGATATTAAAAAAATTGAACAAATATAGACTGCGAAATTCTTATAGGTTTTTAATGCTTGTAAAGACGCTAAAGACGCTGTGTAACAAAAACAGGATAATTTGTTTGTTGTCCCGCTGGCAAACGCGCTTCTGGTTTAGCGGGACCCCTGAAAACATTGTTTTAAACCCTCGGTCCAGACGAATAATACCACATAAATTATTTAAAGATGCCGATGTGAGAATTAAACGAAACATGCAAATGTTATTCTCATAAATGATAAAAACCTAAGCTTATTTTAACTTTATTTACCGAAAAAAAAACATCTAATAAAAAGTCATGAGCTGGTCAGAATAGATTTAAGATATTTCTTTTTGCATTCCCTTTTGTGTTTTTCAATCATTAGATATCTACTTCTTTTTATCCAACAGAACTTTTGTGTCAATAATCGTTGTTCAAAAGATCATGGCCGCTGCCAAACAGCATTCACTGACCGTGGATACCGGTGTGTGTGTTCAGCACGATTTACAGGAGAGTATTGCACAAAAGGTAACAAATCGATCGTCTTCATCGAATTTCTTTCAATCAATTTAACAGACCTGCTAACCGTAATAATCGTGCAATAAACTGGTAATTTACCGTGACAGAGTAAACTTCCCTGTTTCAATTGCATGTTGCAGTATTGTCACTTCTCATTTAAAGTTATGAACAAGTAAAAGATCGATTCTGGACCTAGATAAACTTGTATAGTTTGCTTTTGATATATAACTTTAATTTACATATGAATGTGAACATAAAAATCATATAGATTTTGTGAACTGGGGGTGAAACACGTTGGTCATAGATGTGATTCTTGCGATGATCTTATTAACTTATAAAAATTCAGGCTTATCGGGGATTCGAACCCATGACCTATGCGATAATCGGACGCAACGTTCTACCTATTTGAAACTAATTTCAAGCCAAGTTTTAATTTTGTAACTAGACCTACTAAGTGCGGACAGGCTGTATATCTATACCGTGCTCGCTGACAAGAGGAAGCAAGACTGCGTACATCGTGCGTAAATAAATCTTGTAGTTGCAGTGAATCCACAGGCAGCCCAAGCTCAGTATGTGACGGTTCTTTCGCTACGAACGATTTATAGACTTTGTATGGGAAATCCACTATAGCCATATATGCTAAAATAAAGCTATTAATGTAAAAATAAACTTCACTTCCCTTAACATTGGGTTTTCGTTGTGTCTTTTATGCAATTTGGGCGCAAATTGTGTCCATTTTAGATGGTTTTGTAGCTTACGAGTTTTTGCGATGGCGTTGGTTGTCGTTTCCACTCATAAAGCGAATTTCGCTTTATGTTCGGTAATCGAACGAAATGAACTCAACTGCAAGCTTTTTCGTCGTTTTCAACGTGTGACATCCAGTGGCATCTGACAGCTAGTTTTTCAATTGAGTGCTGGAAAATCGAACATTTGATTGCGTTCGATTGCCCTGAACATTTTGTTGGTGAGTTTGATAACATTCGAT
>JAJLRJ010000009.1:42585220-42732339 GCA_024195265.1 Dendrophyllia cribrosa
AAGTTCTTGAAATATATGATAATGTTGTGTGGGCGAATGCTGATGATAAACACAAGCCCGATAAAGTCCTAGAAGCCTTTGAAAAATATTGTAACCCAAGAGACACTGAAGTACTCGAATCTCACAGATTTTGGAACATTCCGTACCAAGAACCATTTGACAAATTCCTAACAGAGCTCAAGACGAGAGCCGCGTCCTGCAACTTTCAAGAAAAAGACAGGATGATGAGAGACAAATAGTTTTCACTGTGACAGGAAAGCTTCAAGAGTTACTTCTCCGGGTAGACGGTCTGACCCTCGAGAAAGCGGTGAAACTATGTAGAGCCTTTGAACAATCCAACATGCAAGTTAAAGAGTTCAGAGACAACTCGACCCCTTCAAATCCCACGAAGGTGAATAAAGTGGCACAAAGGTCCGATCAGAAATCGCCTAGTAGCAAAAAACAGACCGGTGGAAACAAAAACGCAAAGAAGGAAGAAAAACTGAACATAAACTGTCAATTTTGTGGCTACGAACATGAAAGAAGCAAAGAGAAATGCCCTGCATGGGGGAAGACCTGTAACAAATGTAAGGGTCGAAATCATTTCAAGGCAAAATGCAGAAAAGTGAACTCAGTGTCGAAGTCCAAGGGTGATGATAATGATTCTGATGATCAGTGGCTTATGGCTGTAAACCACAGTGGAGAGAGTGCCCTTCAACAGTACGCCTAAACATAAGGAACAAAACTAATCTGAAACCTCTTGGAGAAACCCTACTAAAGGTCATGAATCCTCGTCATGGTGCCGAGACTGAAGAAAAGTTTATTGTGGTGCCGAATGGTTTTACCAATCTGCTAGGACTTAAAACCATTCAGGAACTTGGTTTCATAACCATAAATGAGGAATGTTTTATTTCCCAAATCAAGGCCCCTCAACTTGGCAATCTGGGAGAAGCTACCCTCAGAGTTGATGAAAGCATTCCACCCAAAGTCCTTCCATGTAGAAAAGTTCCCATAGCAATTCATGATTCAGTAAAAGAAGAATTGAATCGACTTGTGGACAAAGGTGTGCTAGTTCCAATGACTGAACCAACCGAGTGGGTCGGTCAAATGGCTATTGTACACAAGCCCAATGGCAAACTACGCATATGCATTGATCCTCAACCCTTGAATGCTGCACTCAAGCGTGAACATTACAAACTACCAGTACTAGATGATGTACTCCCAAAGCTGAAAGACGCAAAGGTATTCAGCAAATTAGATGTGAAGGAAGCTTATTGGCACGTCCGACTTGACGAGGCATCCAGCAAGCTGACCACAATGATTACGCCGTTTGGCCGATACAGGTGGAAGAGGCTACCTTTCGGATTGAAGGTCTCAAGCGAGATATTCCAACGCAAGCTTGATGAAGCCTTAGGAGACCTGGATGGTGTATTCTGTGTCGTAGACGATGTAGTCATCGCAGGGTGTGGTCGCACAGAGGCCGAAGCTCAAATAGACAATCAGCACAAACTGACTGAAACACTAAAGAAGTGTGCCAAGAAGAACATTGTCCTGAATGAAGACAAACAGGAGATTGGCTTAACTGAAATTATCTTCCATGGTCACAAAATCACGAAGGAAGGTGTTAAAGTCGATGAGACTAAAGTTCAAGCGATTCGTGATATGCCGGCACCCACCGACGTAGCAGGTGTGAAACGTCTATGCGGCATGGCACAGTACATTTCAAGGTTCCTGCCTGATCTTGCTGGAACACTTGAACCGATCCGTGCTCTTACGAGAAAAGACACCCCATTTGTGTGGTCCACTGAATGTGAGAGAGCATTCGCGAAACTGAAGAGTAACCTCTCTGAATCCCCATGCCTAGCCTATTTTGATTCGTCGAAAGAAGTTGTCATCCAAGTGGATAGCAGCAAACATGGGATTGGTGCCGTACTGCTACAAGAAGGTCGTCCCATAGAGTACGCATCACGCGCATTGACACCATCGGAGAGGAACTGGGCGCAGATTGAAAAGGAAGCCCTATCTGTCCTGTATGGTCTTGAACGATTTGACCAATACACTTATGGCCGAACTGTTAAAGTAGAGAACGACCATAAGCCTCTTGCTTCAATATTGCGCAAGCCTCTGAGCATGGCCCCAAAAAGTCTTCAGGACATTATGATGCGTTGTAACAGATACGACGTTCATTTTGTATTCGTCAAGGGTACCGACCTAGTCCTCGCAGACACTCTAAGTAGAGCGCACCTGGACTCTGATGAAGATAACCAGGATGACCGTGCTCAAATCAGGAATGTCAACGCATTTCATGACATTCCAGATAAGCGACTCGACGAGATACGCGAAGCAACCTTGCGTGACACTGGCCTACAAACTGTGGTGACATTAGTGATGGAAGGATGGCCAGCAGACAAGCGCGACACTCCTTTAAACGCATTGCCCTACTTCGATGTACGCGACTCTTTAAGTGTCATGGATGACATTCTAGTGAAAGGAGAAGCAGTAGTGATTCCCTCAGCGCTAAGAGCAACCATCAAGAAAAGACTTCACAGTGCCCACCTTGGTTGTGACAGCATGTTACGTCGAGCTCGAGGAACAGTGTTTTGGCCTGGCATGACCAGCGACATCAAGCAATTGGCTGACTCGTGTGAAATTTGTCAGGAAATGAAGCCTCGGAACTCACAGGAACCACTGAAGCAACATGATGAAGGTGATGTGCCATGGCAGAAAATCGGTCTTGATCTATTTGAAATCGCTGGCAAGCACTATTTAGCGGTGGTAGACTACTACTCCAACTTCATAGAAATCGATCTGCTGACAACGATGACAAGTGACATTTTGCCAGGTATGGCATACCACGAGTTGTAGTATCGGATGGAGGCCCGCAGTTTGTCAGTCAAGAATTCAAAGCATTTGTAAAAAACTGGGGTATAACGCACGTAACTTCGTCACCAATGCATCAGAGAGCAAATGGAAAAGCAGAATCGGCGGTTAAGATCATGAAAACTCTTCTTGTGAAAACTCACAAGGAAGGCGGTGATCCTTATGAAGCGATGCTGGAGCAAAGAAATATCCCACGTCAAGATACAGGCCGAAGTCCGACAGAAATGATGTTCAACAGAAAAACACGCAGTTTCCTGCCTAGTCTAAACAACGCGCCAAAGGACACTATTATCAAAGAGAAGCGCGATGCACGTAAGCGCAGCGTCAAGCGAACCTATGACCGGAAGTCGCGACACCTCTCAGAACTAAATGTGGGACAGTCCGCATTTTTCAGACATATTGAAGGACGAGACTGGAAGTTGGGCCAAGTTACAGAAGTCCTGGGCCCCAACACCTACAAGGTCAAAGGTCCGGATGGAGGAATTTACAGAAGAAATCGTGTGCATGTGAGACCCACCAAGATCACGCCGAAAGCTCGTGATACCTCTCCCCTGGATGAATTTCGCACTCCTGACGCGAATCTACCAGCGCCGCCGCCGCAAACAACACAAGTAGTTAACCCACCTACAGATACTCAGGTTAAGGACAATCAACCGCAGAGTATGCAAGACAAAGTTGCGCGCACGGACGTTTTGGATCAGTCTCTAAGTGCGAACAGACCCAGACGTGTGATCAAACCACCAATCCGTTTCAAAGACTATGTGTCCAAGTAGAGACTATTTAGTAGTTCATTTATTCGTTGAAACACCAGTTGACATTTACAGAAACTGAGAGATTTAGCTAACTTTGTTTTTTTTATTTGCTTTTCCAAAGAAAGGAGGATGTTGACATGTCATAATTTGTATAATTTATGCGCATAGTTAAGGACCGCAATGCATGCGTGCATTTACCATCATGCCTTATGGGTAGAGAAGAGCATGTGCTCGGGTTGTAATGGCTACCGTTCTGAATTAAATGTTGTTGTGTTCAGTTTACCTATTTGTGACTTATCTGGTCTACCCTGCCTTGGGGCAATCAACAGACGCGGCAGATACGAGTTAACTGACAACGTGTCTAATCGCGTGTGAAAACAAATACTGTAAAACAAATCATGGCAATTGATCTTTGGAAAATCTCCCTGATCAACTTGAGGATCTAAATGTATTTTCCATCTCCAAAAAGTTGAATTGAAATTGAATTGAATTACAAAGCCAATCTGCGCTTCTTTACACGTTTGTAATGATCTACCACTGACTCCAGGACAACTGGCCAGCAGTTTCTAATACTCCATGTTCCTTGTCATATAGTGTCCTTAGACAGGGAATATTTACTTCATGTGCACTGACCTCGTGCACTGACCTCTGGATGACTTTTCTGATATAGTTACTTATATACAGTAATGATAACAATATTTTTTGGGGGAGAAGCTGGGCGTTTTGGGGGGAAAGCTTCTACCCCTCAAATACCCTAGATAGAACCCTGGTCAGGGATGGCGCAGTGGTGAGAGCACTCGCCTCCCATCAATGTGGCCCAGGTTTGATTTCCGCGGCACTCGGCGTCATATGTGGGTTGAGTTTGTTGTTAGTTCTCGTCCTTGCTCCGAGGGTTTTTCTCCGGGTACTCCGGTGTCATATGTGGGTTGAGTTTGTTGTTGGTTCTCGTCCTTGCTCCAAGGGTTTTTCTCCGGGTACTCCGGTTTTCCTCCCTTCACAAAAACCAACATTTTCGGAAACAGTGGAAATAAGAGCCACCTCGTGGATTCCGCTGAAATTCCTATTTATTTATTTATTTATTTATTCATTCATTCTAGAAATGTCAAGGTTTTTTTTGGCCATTTATCAACCTCCGGTTCCCCTTACAAATATAATGGTCAACAGATATTCAACGACCCTACAGAGCTACACATATAGGTTATCTTCAATATCTCGATCACCCTCAAGCTCAATTTAAATATCCCGGCTAGCGGCTGCTACTAATATTTGTAAAATTCATTAATAATTCATAAGGATACTAACAAATAGAAATAATGCTTTTTAACGTAACAACGAGGAGTTGAAAAGCTGTTTCATGACGATTCGTAGCATTCTTTTCACATTTGTGATAACCTTTTGTTCTTAATTATTCAAACAATAAAGGTTATGTAATTATATTTGACGATACGCTATGAATATTTGTATAAATATAGATGTATAAGCGTTTTTTGCTATCTCGCCTTTTGGACTGCCATCGTCTGTGACCAAACTTGTTACCAAGGTTAGTTTAAAGCTCTAATCCTCGGAGCTCAATACGCTGCATTCGATCGAGGAGTACGTTCCCGGGTTTTTTCTCCCAATGGGTTTTATTCCGGGTTTTCGTACCGGGCAGTGTATCATTGTTTTGTTTTTCATTCGCATTTCATTTTCCTTATTATCTTAATGTATGCGCATCTATGTAGATCTTATAAAATGAATTAATGAATTCTGTAATTTTGACATCACGCTTAAGATCATTTGTAATTTTTTGAATCGATTTCGTTTCACCTTGTGCATTATTTAGCTAAGCTATGTTGTCATTATGTCATTATGTTGTCATTTTGTATTGCCTAGACATCTTGTAATAAAGCGGGTCCATAGTTTACACTAGGCACCCTTGCGCATCTATGTAGATCTTATAAAATGAATTAACGAATTTTGTAATTTTGACATTACGTTTAAGATCATTTGTAATTTTTTAAATCGTACTTCGTTTCATCTTGTGCATTATTTAGTTTAACTATATTGTCATTATGTAGTAAAAAAAAAAAATTGTATTTCCAGACATCGTGTAATAAAGCTGGTCCACAGTGTCCATAAGGCACCCAACATGAGTCACACTCCATAGTTGTCTAGTGTATTCATTGGCGCTTAAGCGCGTTACGTGGAGGGTAGTTATGAATGAGCCATTCCAATCACATGGTTACCCTGTAAATCAGACACAACTCACTAGTGAGTTGTATCTGAAATGTAAATTAGATACAACCATGCACTAGTGAGTTGTATCTGGAATGTAATGGCTGCGCCTCGTGATTGTATAGGCCGATACAACACTTCCGCTCATGTAGTAAACATCACTTATAATATTCATTAATAATTCATAAGGTTTCTGTCCAATCTCTGCGCAGCATTAAGTTCACGTGAACATACTTGTATACCCGATAATAATCCCAAGTAGTTGAAAGCACGGGGAGGGTTTGAATAGTCAGCAGGGAAATGTTGGGGTTGATGAATTAATACAATAAATAATGACCTTAATTAGTATTCTGTATATATACAGAATACTAATAGATCTATTAGTATTCTGTATATACAGAATACTAATAGATCTATTAGTATTCTGTATAAACAGAATACTAATAGATATTTCTGTAGGAACGATGCAGAACAGCTCGCAATTAAAATCCACATTTAATTTTTTGACTGAACTGCTTTATTGTTACAAATGTATCTTACTTTACTTGAAATTGAAATTAATAGTGCAGTTGTTAAAAACTGCATTGCTTGCAACATTCTTTACAATATTCATTGGCAAACTCCTTGATGACGATGGCAAAGTAATGTTAGCTAGAACGTCATCTGGAATATCAAAATTACTTGATGACGATGGCAAAGTAATGTTAGCTAGAACGTCATCTGGAATATCAAAATTACTTGATGACGATGGCAAAGTAATGTTAGCTAGAACGTCATCTGGAATATCAAAGTCAAAATTACTTGATGACGATGGCAAAATAATCTTAGCTAGAACGTCATCCGGAATCTCACTTTCAAAACTTGCGTGATCTGGAACAGCATCAAAACCCCAATTACCTTCAAATACTGGAAAGTCAAAATCTCTCCAAATTTTCACCTTTTCTTTTTCGTCCTTCATATTTCCTTGAAGAGAAACGTTCGTGTTTGAACTAGGAAACTTACTTAAAGTACTGCTAAGACTCGGGCCAAGAATCTTGCTCGCTTTAGCCGTTTGCCCCTTACTGGGTAATTGATATTTCAAAAGAGCATTTGACCGATGCCCTGTTCTCTCTCTTGCAATCTTTTCTTCTACCCCATTCTGGAAAAGCTTTGTAGCACAGATTATGCGCAAACTATGAGATGTTTTACGACTCAGGCCCGCTTTGGCGCATAATTTGTCAGGCAAAATACTGTTTAGAGTGCACAGACCAACTGCTATTTTTTCGTAGCCAAAGCTCCCATCCCGTTTCGGTCTCAAATAGAACGCGCCCACACTCTCTGCAATATCTCTCACTTTATCCAAGTATAAACAATACATTGATTGTAAGCACGGGCTATGTATTTCACTGACTCGGTGACACTCATGTTTAACATAACGTGGTTCTCGCTTTAAATCCTTCAGACCCCCATGAAACGTTTTAGACGTACTTTCATCAAAAATAATGTAGTGATCTACAACTTTAATATTACAAACTCTCAACAACCTATGTTCATTTGCTCTAAGACCAAACATCTTTCCGTTATAAAAATATAACGTGTGAAGCAAGGACTCAGCTGAATATGGTCCCAGCAACTGAAGTTCCCACAGCTTCACCTCTTCCTCCTCTGTCACTTCCTCTCTCTTTTCCATTTTGCAATCTTGTGCAATTCCCAGTTTGTTCGATTCCCTCATCTCTGCATCCAATGCCTGTCGGAATGTTTTACATCTGAAATTGAAAAACCCACATAACACAATTTCCCAGCTCTAGCGTTTATGGTTATAATACAACCCATGCAAATTTCAAAATATCACAAACAAGCTTACCGTTGTTCACTATTGCTCAGTACATTCACTCCTCTTTCCGCGTTGATATTTTTGGTTTCCTAAACTGACGAGCCATGCTTGTTACGACTCCTCTGGCTGAGCAGCTATACCGAAGTGAATATTCAAATTTGTCTCGATTTTTCGCCCACAAAACACTATTGTTTAAAAAAGAAAAGGTTATTCAGGAACAGAGTGTTACATAACCTAATCCACGTTGGTGTTGTTTAAAAAAACAAAAGCTTGATCATTAACAGTGTGTTACATAACCAAATCCACGTTGGTGTTGTTTAAAAAAGAAAAAGCTTGTTCATTAACAGTGTGTTACATAACCCGTATCCACGTCGGTTTTCAGAAACAATAGAAAATGTTTGCATAACAATGGAGTGTAAAATATCATAAGTACTTTACAATATTCGTGGCAATGTTGTATCGGATTCACAATCTCTCGCCTTCGGCTCGAGATTGTAAATCCGATACAACATCGCCACTCATATTGTAAATAGTACTTAAAATTAAAAATATATATATATTAATTCGTTGATGATCATGTTTTAGAAATCTTGGGTCAAGATGAAGCGAAGCCTGGCGATTCATGCAAACACATCTTGGAGAGCGAAACAGCTGTTGGGGACGGCGAGTATTGGATCGACCCTGAGAAAAACGGAAACCCATTAAGAGTCTATTGTGATATGACAACTGACGGAGGTGAACAAATGCGTTTACGCTTTTGTATGATCTGTAAAAGGATCAATATGTGACTTTCACTTCTAGCTTGGTCAAACGTATTTAACTGAGATATACCTGCATTTATAAAAAAATCATCTCTTATACTTTCTTCGTGAGACGTTCAAAAGCAGCAAGTCATTGGAATCAGCAAGAAATTATCTGATTATTGTACTACAAATTAATTATTACTCAAAGATAAAGCAAACGTTCAACAATGCATGTGTTTATGTTCTTTGGTTCACTTTTTAAGTGGCTTTAGTTATTTTATTTCCTAAAGCTTTGATTTTTCTTTGTTGTTTATATTTACGTTTTTTTAATGCTATAATTATGTATTTGCATATTCGTTTATTTAAAGAATATTTAAAAATTTCAGGAGGTTGGCTTCTACTCACTAACATTGTAGACAGCACTCATTCCCCCCTCGAGTCGAACAATGAGACATCATACCGTGTGATCAGTAAATATCACGATAAAAGAATGGGAATCACAAAAACCGCCATGAAACAGCTGAGAACGCACATGCCTTTTACTCAACTAAGATTCCACTGCAGTAAACAACAGGGACGTACGTTCCACGTGACCACTGTTGCTAACAGCACTGGTGAAGCTGCGGTCCAGTACTTCAGCGGCCAGACGGACGTCTTGCCAAATGCATGTGGTTCGTATGTTAGAATGGAAGACGATGACTCTCAGTTGGCTTTGTCATGTAGTGAATGGGGAAATGTTAACGGAAAGCACCACGTCGACAAGTGGAGTCACTATGACAAAAAGGGAGAATATATAATGTACAACCACGCGGCATTTGTTGCTCATAAGTATCACTGGCATATTATTAAAGACTCTTGGCTCTGCGATGATAATAAAGATTATTTTCCTTTATCTCCCAAAGATTTCTGGAAAATCTATGCACGCTGAAGATTAAAGATTACAACTGCATAGGATAACTTGTTATCTGCGAGAATAGCCATGGTAGAATATCGTTAAATGCTTTACCTTCAGTAGAGCGTACGTGTGACTCGATGACATGATCATGTTTATAATTCCAGGAAGACTTTGTAAGTACGCTAAACCGACTTTCAACATTAATATGTATAGAATGAGTTGTAATTATCAAGCTTCCAACTCCATGTCTTGACTTGATTGTGCTTTATTGACCCTACGTTTCGGCCATCACGGCCTTCTTCAGGGGAGTTACAACTATGGTAAGTTACCATAGTTGTAACTCCCCTGAAGAAGGCCGTCATGGCCAAAACGTAGGGTCAATAAAGCACAATCAAGTCAAGACATGGAGTTGGAAGCTTGATAATTACAACTCATTCTACATTAACCTTTTCAAGCTACAAGATCGCACTTTAATAGAGTGATCCTCTGTCTTCGACAAGGCATACAGCATTGTTTGAGAGACCTGTCACAACACTATATATATATATATATATATATATATATATATATATATATATATATATATATATAACCGTACATCCTGTGCCCAAGTTCAGGAGTTGCCATAAAGCCATTATGGTAACAACCGGGAGGGCACATTGTATACATAATTGTATATATATATATATATATATATATATATATATGATCGACTTAGTTAGTATCTCGAAGCCAGGAGGCCTCAATTACGTAAAATATGATTATACAAATAAAGTTTCTTACCAAGAAAAACACCATGAGTAGAATTGATTATAATGTAAAATTATCTGCCATTAAAACTGTGCCAATTTTACTCAAATAACCATACCTTACAGTATACTGTATGTAGGCTGTATGCACTCGACAAAATCGGACTTGACAGAGCATAGGACGAAGGAAATCGGTCTTGCAAATGTTTAATTATGCCACAAAAGGCCAGGAGCTCCTGCAAAGGCTTAATGTGCGGGATTTTATACTCTGTAGAGGCACCATGATAGTGTAGTTGTTAGCGCGTTGGGCTTTCAATTCAACCTGAACCTGGTTCGAGTGTTAGTTAGCGTTGTTTGCTTAGAAAAGAGACTTTGCTCCACATTGTCTCTCTCCACCGGGTACCGGCGACATAACTAGCATCCCATATAGGGGGGAGTACCAATACTTCTAGTTAAGAGCGCCTGTCTGTAAAAATCAAACATATCGCGGCAAGTGATAAAATTGGATTCTTTTGATATTTTAACGTTAGATAGATAAAGGTATAACAGAAATCACTGGATACCTTTTTCGGCCAAATATCTTTTTATTTTAAAGAAAAATGCAGAAAACGAAATTCCGTTAAAATCGCCATTTAAGGAGGAAAATTATTGCACATCTTTGACAGTCTCGCTTGCAAAAACAAGTAACGCTACAGCATTTAAAACATGAAAATCGTATTTTGCAATCTTTAGATATCTAGAAGAGTGATTTAGGGAATTACTATGTTGTTCTTTGCATGCAAAATAATTTTATTTCGGAGACATACATTTTACTTCTTTAAAAGTACCTCGTGAACAAAACAATTTTTCACCATGTGCTAAACCTTCAAACGGATTAAGTTTCTGTTGGTTAATTTTTATAAAGATGATCTCAAGATTGCCGTAAAAATTTCCTTGGGCAAATGATTCAGAGCGACGCGAGATCATTTCAAAGTTCTTTAAAATTAAGAGTTAATTGACCTTACGAGGTCAACAATCAATTTGCGGGTCACACAAATATTCTAACTTCTGCTTCTGTGTTAAACCATTATGAAATTAAAATAGCCATATTGAAAAACATTAAAATTTCCTTACCTCATTTGCGGTAGAAGACAGATTCAGAGACCATTTTTCATCGTATTTGCGTTCGACGATAGGAGAACGCTTTCTAATTTCGTCGGGTATCGGTCTGGGCGCAGGGGATTGTGGGAGGAATTGGGCTGGATGCTATGCGATTTCAGGGTTTGGACGCCATCTTGGACTGGCACACTTAGCCTCGATTCCATTTGGACTAGCACACGTAGCCTCGATTGCATGTGATAATTTTCTCGGCCGTCGGGAACTGGTATTTACACGTGGTATTTACACGTGACAAGATGCTCAGGCCATAGAAAATATGCCAATCAGCGAGAATCAAATCATGGCGATGATTCGGCTGATACGAACGAGACAAACAAATGAGAATTGAGCAAGAATAGAGCGAGACATGTACCGCCGTGACATTCGGATGGCTTGACTGAGCTAGAGTCGGGCCATATTCAAGCCATCCCGTTCGAAAATTTATAGCCAGACACGAGCGAGATTCAAGCCAGAAAACGAGCAAGAAACACAAACGCCAACACAAGAAATTGAAAAATTACATTTGGAATGCTTAAACTTGCATTTGCGCTTGCGTTTGTATTTCACACGTGTGAATCGGGACAACGCAAACGGAAAACCAAGGTGAAAACTACGGGCAACGCAATCGCAAATGCAAACGTTAGTTGGAAAATATGGACAATAATACAACGATAAGGGCAACGCAAACGCAAATGCAGACGCAACGTGAAACATGCTCGTTCCATGCCTCCAAGGTTGTAGCTGAAAATAAGATGACGTCAGCATTTTCGTCCATCATCTTGGGATACTCAAATGTGAGTGCGCATCTTACTGTGTTAGACGTGTGAACGTGGCTTGTGCTTGCGCTTTCGTTTGCGTTGGCATTTGCTTCGCACAGATCTCTGGGGAACAGTTTTCAACCAGAATAATAAGGATCTCAATTCACCACTCACAGACAACCACAAATAATTCAGGCGCGTTGAAAGTGGGTTTAGAGGGATTGGAAGGAACCCTCTTTGGACATCAATAAAGGAAGACTGAACAACAAAATGTCGATTATTTATAAATGGTTAAGAGGTAACTTTCTAAAGAGACTATAGTGCTTCGGGGAAATGAAACACTAACACACTAACATAAAGTAAAGAGTAACCTAAAGTAAATATGTCACAGTTGAGACATGCGGAAGCATACGTCTTGTTATTATTAGAATGGGGTTAGTTTCTAGAGAAACTGTGGTGCTGCGTCGGTGGGGGGATGAAACACGAGAATTTAGTTTTATCGACTGAGTCGATAAGGTAAATTGACCACCGTAAAAAGATTCAAATAGCTGACGTTTCGAGCGCTAGCCCTTCGTCGGAGCGAATCAAGGAATTGTGGGTAGTGTGTGGTTTTATATAGTAAGCGGTGGAGCTACGCTATTGGTGGAAATTTGGTGACGTGAAAAACAAATGTAGATTAGTTGAATGAAAAGCGTTCGTTGATTCCGTGGGGTTTGAGAGTGCCGATTTGAAAGATGATTTTTTGTTCTAGGTTTTTACGGCTTTCTGTGTTACCCTGGTGTAGGGAAAGGCCGCAGATTGTCATGTGTTGTTTAGAATGGTTAGTAAGATTAAAATGGCGCGCGACTGGTTTGGATGCGTCTTTGTCATTTTTTTCAACGTCTCGGAGATGTTCACGAAAACGGTCGCCCAGTCTCCTCCCTGTTTCGCCAATGTATATCTTTTTGCAAAAAGTACATGTAATGCAGTAGATAACATTTACGGAGGTGCATGTAAAACGATCAGTGATTTTAAACCTTTACCGACAAGAGGCTTTTCGGCAACTTTCTGACACCGCTTTCTATGCCAAAGTTGATAAAGATCTCACTTCTACCAACCAAAAAATTGTCAAAGAAACTATCCAAGACCTCATTACTAAACAACAATTACCAGTTACCGCCAACAATCTCATCATCACTACTCCTAGAACCTCACGCGTTTATTTCAAACCTAAAATTCATAAACCAAACAATCCGGGCCGACCCATTGTTTCCGCTTGTAGCTGTCCTACCGAACTAATTTCTAGCTATTTAGACAAAATCATGGCCCCCATTGTCAAATCACTACCCTCGTACATTAAGGACACCAATCACGCACTCGAAATTTTCCGGGATTTCAGTTTTGCCAGCGAAAACAAATTAATTTTCACTATGGACATTACCTCTTTATATACCGTCATCCCCAATGACGAAGGACTTCAAGCACTAAAATATTTTTTCGACCAGCGCTCCATTCAAAACCCAAGCTCAGAAACACTGCTCCGCTTAGCCGAATTAGTTTTGACACTTAACTGTTTTTCATTTTCCCAAAACTACTACAAACAAGTAAATGGAGTCGCCATGGGCACCAAAATGGGACCAAGCTACGCTAACCTTTTTGTAGGCCACATCGAAGACAAATTTTTTAATCAGTACCACGGAACCAAACCCGAACTCTACGGCCGTTACATCGATGATTGCATTGGCGCTACCTCTTCCAGTAAAGAGGAACTTAATCAATTCATAACTTCTGTCAATACTTTTCATCCAGCTCTAAAATATACCTGGGAAATTTCCGAAACCTCAGTCGCTTTTCTTGACATTAATATTTCAATCAACGGTAACAGTTTATCCACAAGTGTGCACTACAAACCTACAGATTCCCACAGTTATCTGTTACATTCATCCTCACATCCATCGCACGTTAAAAACGCCATTCCGTATTCTCAATTTCTCAGACTTCGACGTCTATGTAGTGATGACTCTGATTTTTCCAACAAATCAGAAGAAATGTGCCAGTTTTTCAAGAAACGTGGGTACCCTGACTCTGTTGTTAATACGGGCCAACAACGTGCACAACAGATCGACAGACAGTCAGCACTACAAACGCCACAGAAGGAAGAGAACGAGAGAATTCCATTCACCCTCACTTTCCACCCACACAACAACACAGTCAAAAGCATCATTTTAAAAAATTTCAAATTACTCCAAAACGACCCCGAAACTGGCAGAATTTTTTCACAACCCCCACTAATTTCATTCAAACGTGACAAAAACATAGGCAACTTTCTAGTTACGAGCGCACTGAAATCTGACGATGTACCGGGAACTTTCAAATGCACACGCACACGATGTAACACTTGTCCTTTCATTCACAACGCGGACAAAATAACAGGACCCAAACGATCTATTAAAATCACTGATCGTTTTACATGCACCTCCGTAAATGTTATCTACTGCATTACATGTACTTTTTGCAAAAAGATATACATTGGCGAAACAGGGAGGAGACTGGGCGACCGTTTTCGTGAACATCTCCGAGACGTTGAAAAAAATGACAAAGACGCATCCAAACCAGTCGCGCGCCATTTTAATCTTACTAACCATTCTAAACAACACATGACAATCTGCGGCCTTTCCCTACACCAGGGTAACACAGAAAGCCGTAAAAACCTAGAACAAAAAATCATCTTTCAAATCGGCACTCTCAAACCCCACGGAATCAACGAACGCTTTTCATTCAACTAATCTACATTTGTTTTTCACGTCACCAAATTTCCACCAATAGCGTAGCTCCACCGCTTACTATATAAAACCACACACTACCCACAATTCCTTGATTCGCTCCGACGAAGGGCTAGCGCTCGAAACGTCAGCTATTTGAATCTTTTTACGGTGGTCAATTTACCTTATCGACTCAGTCGATAAAACTAAATTCTCGTGTTTCATCCCCCCACCGACGCAGCACCACAGTTTCTCTAGAAACTAACCCCATTCATTTGTTGTTTATTCGCTGCGACCATTAACTTTTTACATCAATATTTCTTACTCAACAGCTTTCTCACCGAACGAACCGAAGACAACGATGCCTAACCTCAAGACACTCACCAAGGAGCTACGCCAGGAAATCGTAAGTTATCTTATTCCTTTTCCCCCCATTTCCACTAATTTAGCCTTTCGTTTAGCCACTCACATCTTTACCAAAACTAGGTTCTGTAGTCACATCAATTTCATCGGCCGTTGCCTCCAATCCAAAGTCATTCCTAAAGGGTTTCGTTCAAATTTTCACGCTTCTACATTCTCTGATTCCAATCAACAATATTTCCACGAAATTCACCATGCCCAAAATTCTTTCTCGCGTAATATTATGAGGATCACTATCAGAGCTATGTGCCTTAAACGTAACAATCTCGAAAAGGAAATTATCCAATACCGTTCCGAACTTTCCAAAATTTGTCCAGCTGTCTTAGTACAATCAATTCGCGCTAAAATTCAAGAACTCAATGCTAAACTGTTCAACAGCCTTAACCAAATCAAGACCCAAAAACTTGAACAGTTAATAGGTCCTCAATTATCCGGCGACCATTCATTCGATAGTCACAATGGCGTCGTTACCATTCCGGAAAATTTGCCGCTTTCTAACCCAGAGAGGTCCGTTCTTAGTAAAGGTTTAAACTTTGTTCCTATAGCGAAACAAACCGACGAATTTTCAGTCAAACACGATGTTGAAAAATTCCTTCGCCGCGTGCAATTAAGAGCTTTTTTCCACGACAAAGAAGACAATTCTAACACCTCGGAAAAAGATGTTTTTGAAACACTCAACGTTCGCAAATCAAAATGGACTCCCCCAGAGGGCCAGTTTTCTTCTCTAGATTTTTTCGTCAAAAAATGTCGTCACGATGTCCAAAAACTTAAATTTAACCGCCACACCAAAATTTCCAACCTTTCAACAGGAGAATGGGCAGCGCTCAAAAGTCTTAGCAAACGACGCGACATTGTTATCAAAGCGGCCGACAAAGGCGGGGCGGTAGTTGTTTGGCGGACCGACCTTTACCGACAAGAGGCTTTTCGGCAACTTTCTGACACCGCTTTCTATGCCAAAGTTGATAAAGATCTCACTTCTACCAACCAAAAAATTGTCAAAGAAACTATCCAAGACCTCATTACTAAACAACAATTACCAGTTACCGCCAACAATCTCATCATCACTACTCCTAGAACCTCACGCGTTTATTTCAAACCTAAAATTCATAAACCAAACAATCCGGGCCGACCCATTGTTTCCGCTTGTAGCTGTCCTACCGAACTAATTTCTAGCTATTTAGACAAAATCATGGCCCCCATTGTCAAATCACTACCCTCGTACATTAAGGACACCAATCACGCACTCGAAATTTTCCGGGATTTCAGTTTTGCCAGCGAAAACAAATTAATTTTCACTATGGACATTACCTCTTTATATACCGTCATCCCCAATGACGAAGGACTTCAAGCACTAAAATATTTTTTCGACCAGCGCTCCATTCAAAACCCAAGCTCAGAAACACTGCTCCGCTTAGCCGAATTAGTTTTGACACTTAACTGTTTTTCATTTTCCCAAAACTACTACAAACAAGTAAATGGAGTCGCCATGGGCACCAAAATGGGACCAAGCTACGCTAACCTTTTTGTAGGCCACATCGAAGACAAATTTTTTAATCAGTACCACGGAACCAAACCCGAACTCTACGGCCGTTACATCGATGATTGCATTGGCGCTACCTCTTCCAGTAAAGAGGAACTTAATCAATTCATAACTTCTGTCAATACTTTTCATCCAGCTCTAAAATATACCTGGGAAATTTCCGAAACCTCAGTCGCTTTTCTTGACATTAATATTTCAATCAACGGTAACAGTTTATCCACAAGTGTGCACTACAAACCTACAGATTCCCACAGTTATCTGTTACATTCATCCTCACATCCATCGCACGTTAAAAACGCCATTCCGTATTCTCAATTTCTCAGACTTCGACGTCTATGTAGTGATGACTCTGATTTTTCCAACAAATCAGAAGAAATGTGCCAGTTTTTCAAGAAACGTGGGTACCCTGACTCTGTTGTTAATACGGGCCAACAACGTGCACAACAGATCGACAGACAGTCAGCACTACAAACGCCACAGAAGGAAGAGAACGAGAGAATTCCATTCACCCTCACTTTCCACCCACACAACAACACAGTCAAAAGCATCATTTTAAAAAATTTCAAATTACTCCAAAACGACCCCGAAACTGGCAGAATTTTTTCACAACCCCCACTAATTTCATTCAAACGTGACAAAAACATAGGCAACTTTCTAGTTACGAGCGCACTGAAATCTGACGATGTACCGGGAACTTTCAAATGCACACGCACACGATGTAACACTTGTCCTTTCATTCACAACGCGGACAAAATAACAGGACCCAAACGATCTATTAAAATCACTGATCGTTTTACATGCACCTCCGTAAATGTTATCTACTGCATTACATGTACTTTTTGCAAAAAGATATACATTGGCGAAACAGGGAGGAGACTGGGCGACCGTTTTCGTGAACATCTCCGAGACGTTGAAAAAAATGACAAAGACGCATCCAAACCAGTCGCGCGCCATTTTAATCTTACTAACCATTCTAAACAACACATGACAATCTGCGGCCTTTCCCTACACCAGGGTAACACAGAAAGCCGTAAAAACCTAGAACAAAAAATCATCTTTCAAATCGGCACTCTCAAACCCCACGGAATCAACGAACGCTTTTCATTCAACTAATCTACATTTGTTTTTCACGTCACCAAATTTCCACCAATAGCGTAGCTCCACCGCTTACTATATAAAACCACACACTACCCACAATTCCTTGATTCGCTCCGACGAAGGGCTAGCGCTCGAAACGTCAGCTATTTGAATCTTTTTACGGTGGTCAATTTACCTTATCGACTCAGTCGATAAAACTAAATTCTTGTTATTATTAGGCCTTACAAGGAAGGCGAATGAAAGAAAAAAATTGTAAACTTTCAAATAAATATACACAAACTAATTATTGATGTTGGTAGGTATAATTAAACCCCGAGAGATAATAGACTCCACCGTACTTGTGGATCTAATCAAATTGGAGATGAAATCCCTTTCCTTTCCGACTGTCCTAGATACTGAACTCTTAGGGAGGGGTCCCCTACCTAGTATCATACCATTATATCCCATAGAAGCTACCAATTATTTTGTTAATATTCAAATGATGAAGTTCATCTTATCATGCTTAGATTTCCGCAATATTCAATTATCAATCAGATTGATGTAACTTAATTGTCCTTTACATTATTATTATTATTATTATTTCTTGTTGTTTTGTTGTATGCTTTTACAAAAATTGTATGAATTTATGCGGTCATGCAAATAAAACTACTTGAGAGTTTATAGGTGAGTGCATTGTTAAGGTGTATACGTGCAATCAAAGCTGACGCTAATCCTGAGTTAGCTAAGCCTGTGTCTGCGCGCGCAGGCTATAAGGTTAGCTTGATCATCCTTTGAACGACCCGACATAATCACCGGTAATATTGAAACATTATTGGAGAGAGCATGGTAGGAGACACCCTGGACGACCAGGAACGACAATGGTGAAGATGACAAAGGAGGAGCTGACCTGTCTCATGACAGACCGTTATGTGTGGAGTGTCAGGCACCATGCCTGACTTAAGTCTACACTTTGGTCGACGGAACTGAACTGTACTGAATTAGAGAGAAGCTTTCACGCATACTGCAAACGGAAAAACGAAGTTTTCATCTCCCATTAACCCATCCTTGGAGACTCAGGAGCAGTTAACCGGGGCGAGGGAGTAGAAAAAGACGAAACAAAATCGGCGGGAAAAACGTTTAAGAGAGTGAATGAGCATTCACCCACTTACTTTTTTCCCGCCGATTTTCTTTCGCTCTTTTCTACTCCCTCGTTCCCGACTAATTGCCCCTGGGTCTCCGAATATGCAATTAACCGTTCTACTTTATGGGAAAGCAATGCCTTCTTGCGTAAAAAAACGGCGACTGCATTGACCATCCCTGCTATTTGAAGAAGAATTTACGCAATGCTTAGGTATGTATTCGACCTGCAGTGAATCGCAAAAACAAAGCACCTTCATGAAGAAAGATTCAATCTCTGCAAATAACACAAAAACTTTGACCAAAAATAAAAATAATAATAATAATAATCCCCCCCCCCCCCCCCCCCTCAAAAGAAAAAATAACAATATGATAAATAAACAAACAAATAATAAAAATCGCCAGTTTCGTAAAATTATACTCTTACAAAAAATTATGAGAAACATTTTAGTTTCGAAAATAAAAACCTCACGAGGTACAATGTGCTACATAACATTTTTCAAACGGGTTGAAGAACTTATTTCGTCGCTTAAGTTTGATTGCCATGATTTTCAGAAACTACGCTTCATATCATCAAGCAAAGGATATGCTTCTGAGTAGCGGATCCACACAGGCTATCGTGAGGGGGTGGGGGAAGGGGTGTAAGCTTATTGAATAGGGGAGGGAAAGTGAAAAAAAAAACGGTTAAAAACATTTTTGGCCTTGATGCTTTATTTTTTGTAGGAACACGAAAAAAGGAAGTGGCACACCAACCCCGCGGTCTGGCTAGTACCTTACGCATGCGCACAGCCATATCACCCGGGCAGTGGTAGCCATAGACAGCTGTTTCGTCCTTGTTAGGACTCATCAGCATGGTATAGCCGTCGGACCCCTACACGACCCGAAAGACATTTTTAGGTGCCCTTTACTGCCAAGGCAATGCAAGCATCCCTTTAAGCGCCAGCTCAACACAACATTTTTCAAACGGGTTGAAGAACTTATTTCGTCGATTAAGTTTGATTGCCATGATTTTCAGAAACTACGCTTCATATCATCAAGCAAAGGATATGCTTCTGAGTAGCGGATCCACACAGGCTATCGTGAGGGGGTGGGGGAAGGGGTGTAAGCTTATTGAATAGGGGAGGGAAAGTGAAAAAAAAAAACGGTTAAAAACATTTTTGGCCTTGATGCTTTATTTTTTGTAGGAACACGAAAAAAGGAAGTGGCACACCAACCCCGCGGTCTGGCTAGTACCTTACGCATGCGCACAGCCATATCACCCGGGCAGTGGTAGCCATAGACAGCTGTTTCGTCCTTGTTAGGACTCATCAGCATGGTATAGCCGTCGGACCCCTACACGACCCGAAAGACATTTTTAGGTGCCCTTTACTGCCAAGGCAATGCAAGCATCCCTTTAAGCGCCAGCTCAACACAACATTTTTCAAACGGGTTGAAGAACTTATTTCGTCGATTAAGTTTGATTGCCATGATTTTCAGAAACTACGCTTCATATCATCAAGCAAAGGATATGCTTCTGAGTAGCGGATCCACACAGGCTATCGTGAGGGGGTGGGGGAAGGGGTGTAAGCTTATTGAATAGGGGAGGGAAAGTGAAAAAAAACGGTTAAAAACATTTTTGGCCTTGATGCTTTATTTTTTGTAGGAACACGAAAAAAGGAAGTGGCACACCAACCCCGCGGTCTCGCTAGTACCTTACGCATGCGCACTGCCATATCACCCGGGCAGTGGTAGCCATAGACAGCTGTTTCGTCCTTGTTAGGACTCATCAGCATGGTACAGCCGTCGGACCCCTACACGACCCGAAAGACATTTTTAGGTGCCCTTTACTGCCAAGGCAATGCAAGCATCCCTTTAAGCGCCAGCTCAACACAAGTGGCGGGGTTGATGATCTTATGTGAGACCCTGCCTGGCTATGCCATGCTGATGAGTCCTAACTAGGACGAAACAGCTGTCCATGGCTGCCACTGCCCGGGTGATATGGCTGTGCGCATGCGTAAGGTACTGGCCAGGCCGCGGGGTAGGTGTTCGAGTGTGTCACTTGCTTTTTTCGTATTTTTACTTATTTTTTGGCAAGATAAGCAGGGAGGGCTGCCTTCTCCCCCACCCCCCCCCCCCAAAAAAAAAATTATCTGTTAGAGAAAAGGTAACGCGTAGTTAAAATTTCAGTCCTCCTGAACACACTTTAATTAAGCAACGCCTTGACACCTTCACTAACAACAAACCAAATAATCAAAATTCTAACAGATATTAGCATTTCTGCCTTCTTTCGGTTGCAGCTCCGACACTCCTTCGTAGTTTCTCGCGATATGTATTATATTTACTATCCAATGAAACCGACGTGTCTGAACTGTTGTCGCATAGGACTCTTTTACCATCTTTTAATCACTCAAGCAATGCTACAAAAAAAATTATAAACGGTTAGAGACGGTTGTGTCCTAAGTAACAAACCTTCGTTTGAGTTCGCTTGGTATAGCTATGATCGTCAAAAAATGTATGAATTAAAAATATACAGTGAAAATGAAGGCAGGAAACTGGCCTCTAGAGACATCACTAACGAAACTGCATGCTCGGCTGAAGTGAAACGTGACTCCAGAGCATTCAACTGTTGCCTTTCCCTCCAAACCATACCATGAATCAGGTCCTCTTGTATCCGAGACCAACTCATATCTTGAACCGCTTTCTAAACAAATTGGTTCGTCAAAGAATACATCAAAACCATAATACACATCGTTTTCATCTTTGACTGAAGAATATGAACCTGATTGTTGGGTCAGGTAAGACAGACAAGATAACAAGGAATCTTGTTTAGAGACATCTTTAATTTTGACAGACACCTCATACTTGCCCTCTTCACTGCCAAAGTGCTGTACTCCATGTAAGATGACATCTTTATTGGCAGTGAAACGAATTTCGTTGCTGGAGCCGCGGTAATACCATCCCCCTTTCTCTACAGACACCAACCGGCCAAATCTGCAACATCGCTGGAGAGGACCAATCCGTGGAACTTGTGAAAAGGACAAAGTTGATGTTGACACGTCAGCGTAATGTTTGATTAATTCAACGACCTCCTCCATTGTAAGTATGTTGCAATTAATAACAACTGAAGCAAATTCCTTCAATGACATCAATGGGAATCGTATCGCATTCAGAATTTCCTCTCTAATAATTTTCCTTTTCTCTTCGCCATCTGGTGGTGGTTTAGATCGTGAAAGATATTTTCGACCTTCTCTTGTGGCCCAGTGATCAACAGCTTTGAACAATTCCACTTCTCTTATATTCAACCCATTCATCTTCACAATGGACTCAATCAGAGGGCGTTCAGGCGTGTGAAAATCGTATGACGACAAAACTGTTTTTGTCTGTGTTTTTATAACTTTCCAGCATCTTTGTTCCAAATCTTTATCTTCATATCTCTGAGCTTCTGGTAAAATACAGAGCACGGAGTTAGCGTTTAAGTTGTTTTGCAGGAATTCTGTGCATTTTTCCTCAAGCGAAGGTACCATGTATTTCTTGGCCAAATACATTACTTGCATCACATTACGGTGCGTCAAATTTACTTCGTCACTGTACATGTAACGAAACAACTCCCTGAGACCGTCACGATTACAATCAGGAAGTTCAACTGAGTCTTCAGTCTCCGCCATTTGACCGAAGAACATGGCATAGAACACAGGACTGCTGATTGCAAGCACAAACTTGTGAGCTGGAAACTCAGTCGTTAAACCACTACCGACATTCCATATCGGAACGATGAATTTCACGTCGCTTAATAACTCATTGTTAAAAATAAACTTTGTTCTTTCTCTGATGGTTGGTCTTGTTGTCTGCCAATCCTCATCTACAGTAACGACATTTGCAATTGTCTTCCTTTGCTTGTCCATTCCTGAACTAGCGCGAGATGTCAAACGTTTACCATCTTGACATTCGACTTGAGCAGCTCGTCCCCAGGGCTTTCTCTGCTTCTTTTCTTTTACAGGCTCATTGAACACACGAAGAAGACGAATATCGTATAGCATGGTAGAATTTTTAAGGGTTTAAAGTTTTTTTTAACGATCCGTAAAAACACTTGATACTTCAAAAATTACTACCAGCAACATTATAATCTGCGAACATTTATCAAATCAACAACAACAACAACTTTATTTGTGCTCCACATTGATTTACATTATATAAAAACTACTATTAAATATAGAGAGAGTACAGGCTGCCCATAATAATTATTAAGGGCTAAAAAAATAGGACAGCCTTACTTAGGAGTAAATTGTTGGTTGGGGTGGGGAGGGGGGGGGAACACGGGAATTTAGTTTTATTCAACTAAGTCGATAAGGTAAATTGGCCACCGTAAAGAGATCCAAAAGCGGACCTTCGAACGCTAACGTTAGAGCGAATCGAGGAATTGTGCGTTGGACGTCAGTGACAGATCAAACGGTGGAGCTCCGCTATTGGTGGAGAGCTTGGTAACGTACGTGAAAAACAACAATAAATGAGTTGATTTGTTCCTATTTGGAAGATGAATTTTAGCAATAAATTTTTACGGCTTTTCGTGTTACCCTTGTCAGTGTAGAGAAAGCCCGTAGTTCGTCAGGTGTTATTTAATTTGTGTTGTTTAATTTGATGATTAGAATGAATGATGATAATCAATGCTTTTTAATCAACTAATTTATTCTTGATTTTCACGTTACCAAGTTACCATGTTTTAAGAAAGAAGACAACACATTTGATTTTTCTACAAGACATATTTCGACCAGCACAACGGTCCACTTGTGGCGAGAAGTTAATTAACAGAGCTCTATAAATCAATTACAATTATTACAAGAATTATTAAAAAAAAATTAATTAGAAAGAAAACAAAAGAAACATGACAAAAGTTGCAAAATGAACAATAACTGTGAAAACGAAAAGAGCAAAAATTAAAGCAAAATAGTTCAATTTATTTCGTTCGCACTATCTCGGAATGAAACTCCTTACCGAAAGAAATAATTTCAACCTCAAATATAACTCTTGCAGCGTTTTCAAATAAACTGAATTTGATGTTTTACAACACTAACATCATCACTTTCCACACCTTTCCTTGATTACATATATTTATTTTGTAAATATCATCGCACAGTCACTTTAACAATGAAGTGTATATGAATGATGACTGTGGAGAGAAACTGGGGAACTGAGAAAAAAATTCTGAGTTCCAGATGGGATTTGAACCCACCGCCTTCCGTATTCTAGACGGATGCTCTAACCACTGAGCTACTGAGAAGTCTAGCGATAAACAACGGTAAAATATACTTAGGCTATGTATGACACACGGATTGGATCACCCAACCTTTCTTCACACTCATCATTCATATATATTTAGTTTTTGTACCTAAAAATACTGGTTTGGCCATTTGAACTATATACTGTGCTATAAATTTTTGTTACATTTTTGCCTGTGAACTGGCTCCGTTTTCCACTCGCCGATTCCTTTAACCCAATACCCCCGAAAAGGAGGCTGTTGTTTTAAGTTCAGGTAAATCAGGTAAATCTTTCAACCTTGCAGTTTATGATACATTGTATCATCTTGAAAATAAAGTAAAGTGGAACAATCCTGATCTACACCAAGATTCGGCTACAATACTATTCACAATACTATTCACAATACTACTCACAATACTACTCACAATACTTGCTGCTGTTTGTCCAAGTGGTCCTTACATGAACTGAACAATACCTATTGTTTCTTCCTGAATTTACATATTAGAAAAACAGACCACTTCAAAAATATTTTTTTGCCGTCAGTCAAGAACATTCTTTCCGTTTTTAATAACATCGCGTGGTTTCCTGCGAGGTACGTCGTGTAGAACTAAACAAATTGATCGCTGGTGGAATATAAGTGCCAAATCTTCTATTTTTTTGAGTTTCTTTGATTGTCCCTTTTCTAGGAGTTTGTAAGAGTGGTAGAGGAGTTGTTGGTACCCCATTGAAGTGTTTCATCAAGTTGATAATTTCGTCTGTTGTTAAAACGTTACTGTCCGGGACGACGGACATAAACTCCTTTTGTGACATTAATGGAAAGCGTATCCCTTTCACGACTTCCTCTCCTAGGATTCTTCTTTTACAGTTAGCACTAGCAGGGTGTAAACCTTGTTTCTCGCTTTCTCTTGTAGCCCAGCGATCAACAGCTTTGAATAATTCAATCTCTTTCACGCACAGCGATTCTCTTTTCACAACTGACTCGAGTAAACACTTATCCAGGTCAACAAATTCGTCTGATCTTACAATGTCCTCTGTCTGCTTGTCGACCAATTCCCAACACCGCTCCACCAGTCCTGTCTCCTCAAATTGCTGAGCCATTGGAAGGATACAAAACACGTTTGATGCGTCCACGTTGTTTTTCAGATAATCAGTGCATTTATTAGCTAGAGAAGGAACCATGTATTTGTTCGCTAAATAAAGGACCTGCAAAACGTTAGTTCCACTTAACTTGATATCGTCGCTGTACAAATAACGAAAGAACTCCAACAAACTTTCGTAATCACAGTCAGGCAAATGAATAAGGTTTGACGCCTCCGCCATCTTTCCATGAAACATAGCAAGAAATACAGGACTGCCTATAGAAAGGACAAACTTATGAGCGGGAATTACTTTCTTGCTTTCATCGCCATTTGACGCTCGCACGACGAACTTAACATCGCTCAATAGCTCATTGTTGAATACAAACGCACATCTATCCCTGATGGTTCGTTTTGACGTTTGCCAATCTTTCTTTGACTCTGGAGAAGACATTTTCAACTTTCATCAACACTCGTTAACTAACCAACGGACTTATCAGCTAAAGCAGTTGTTCCACCGACCCTGTACAAAAATGCCGGTACAATAGACGAGATCGAAATATTGATTACCATATCACGATAGTTCACGGTAGGATGCATTGGGTGATAAAAAAACCCTAGTGTGACGTAAGATGCTATAAGAAAAGATGCGTTTTACAGTATGCGGAATGTCGGCTAAAACTGTTCAGTCAAAAAATTTCCCTTTCCACAAAAATATAAAACAAGAAGAAAAAATAATCTTCACCTTTCTGAATTTCCCGGGTCAAGGCAAAAATAATACATTTGCATAGTTAAGCCGGACGTTTTAGTTTATTAGTTTATTGATCAAGGATTCAATAAGCACTGAACGCTTACAAAACTATGACTAAGCTGAGCTACATTTGTTACAATCATGAACACAGTCGACTGTCACAAACAACGCGTAAGTGAACTACATGCATGTAAGCATGCACATTCAAAACCACAACGGGCTCCAGAAGACAATGCAACAAATGACGTCAAGTAGTTTCTCAGTCTGTGCTGAGCCGTAACTTGTCGACACACTTGAGTGGGATATGGCATATTCAGGTGCTTTAGGGAATTTTTCTGGGAAGTAAATACTTTCTTAGATGTCGTAAATATACATCGTTGACATTGGACAAAAACAAC
The DNA here is from genome assembly GCA_024195265.1 of Dendrophyllia cribrosa. NCBI lineage: Eukaryota > Metazoa > Cnidaria > Anthozoa > Scleractinia > Dendrophylliidae > Dendrophyllia > Dendrophyllia cribrosa. The sequence goes on from JAJLRJ010000009.1 coordinate 42,611,513, forward strand.
TCCATGTAGGGTTTATACTTCACTTTAGCGAGTCAAGTTTTGACTCTGATTGGTTTACACAGTTTCTGGTGCGAATAGTCTTATGGTGTGTTCACATTAGTGCTCAGCAATAATCGTACTCGGGCACCGTGCTCGGACACCAAGTGTGAACACAGCCTTAGTAACATGTGAACCTGGTTGAAATTCATTTTCAGTCCCATCGATTCTTGAAGAAATTAAAGTTCAGTTTGTGAGCATGCAATGCCACCATATCGTTACGGGTTATTTTTGAAGTATCACATAAAAATGGTTCTACATGTACGTCATATACTATGAAGTGGGCCTCTCAAATACATAGAATACAATACTAAAAAGTATAAGAACTTTAACTTTCAGTGGAAAGTTTTTGATATTTGATCTAAAATAATACGTCAAACAACAAGTGTTTCCTCATTCCAAGGGTATGTGTATATTCCGTTTAGCCTTGGTATGATCCTTGGTGACCGTACACTATTGTGAATGTACTGATTGTTATTGTGGTACTCGTGTGACAAATTGAGCACTATTCAGAGGCAGACCAACCTGTCTGCATGTGATTTGTCAAGTTGTGCCTTATGATCCCAGATTTATAATCGCAGATCCCGAAAGGGTCATTCCCGCAAAGTTTGGAAAATAACAAACTAAAAGATATATGCAAATATATTAAATAATATCAATTTAACATGGCCGCGTCGAGTCGCCGTTCTCGATGACCACGGAAATAAGAAATAAACAGAAGGCCTGCGAGAATGGGCAGCAAGCCTCATCGTGATGTTTAATAGCGATCAGTAATTTGTGACAAGTTGTGATAACTGCATGGTTTAGGGTTAGATTTGGGTTTAAACTAGAAAACGCGAACGAAAAAAAAAAAACCTTAGCATCATAATTTGCCAATAATTTTATTATTATAATGAACACTTTCATAACTTTATATACCTCACCGAGTTAAACCTCAAAACAACTGCCATACACGATATCAACTGCCATACACGATATCACGTCTGAAGCTAATGAAGGGCTAAACAGATACTGGAAATTATTAACGTTTTTAGCCTATCACTGGGCTTTATTATTTACGAGTAATTACGTACTATAAATATGGAAAAAGACTTACAAAGGGGCAGCACAAGGCAATCAATTAAGATTGTCGTATTGGTCCTATTTATATCGCATGAAGTAATTTCACTTGCAACTTACAAAGCGCGTCATTAAAGACTTATTACAGAAGACACTGAAACACCTACTTACCCAGCAACAAGACAGATACTATTTTTAAAATACGTCGGTACGATCAGCTGCCGCACGAGGTGTGTAATGTCTCTTAAATAGCACCCTAACAACCTTATCTTCCAATAGCGTTTGCACGTTGCAAATGAAGTGGCAAGCAAGTGGTAAAAGATATTTTTCTCGTGTTGTATCAAGAAAAGAAATATTTAATTGGGTTACTATTAACCTTGTTACTCACAAGAGACCAGCAAAATTAAAGTAAAATCCCATAAATTATAAAAAAAAATCATTTGAATGGTGATGGACCGCATATTAGAAGTTTGTTGGAAATGACAGGGTTAATACTGTTGACAACTGCATGGCGATTGATGCGATTAAACACAGCAAAAAAATTGTGGGGAAGAAAAATATTTTATCCTTAATCCCATTGACCCAGCCACAAAACCAACTTAAGAACTTTGTACGACGTCAGACTGAACTCCTCAACAACAGTTATTTCATTTCATATTTTATAGTAAACTTCTTAATCTCGTGTAAATTTAAATCGTTACTGCAAATGGAGAAAGTTGTTACAGTAATTACAGAGCTACTTAGTCTATTTTCGATCGAACTTTAGTCCTGTTTACGAAGGAAACCAAAAATTGCCGAATGACGTCATCAGGCATCGTCGCATCCTTGTATCAGACTAAGTTGACTTAAACGGATATGATCTCGTTAAATTAAACACCACCGTGTGCATTCGAAATAATTAATTAAGGTTTAACTAAATCGTTTTCATTAAATAAATGCTATTCAACGCAAGCCTAAACCATCTTCGGATACCTGAGCTTAAATTATCTGCGGCTTAGTCTCCGAGGATGGTGAAAGCTAGCGGATTATTTTTTGTTATTCCTGAACATTAGGAAAACTGTCAACTTCGCCAGTTTCTGTGGCAGGTGCGCCATCAACTTGGTAACTTACTTTGTATTTTAATCTAATCTTTTCCTGCGAAGAAAAAAAAATGACCAACAATGTACAAGTAATGATATATGCAGTTTACATACATACATTACATTACATAAAAATATTGTCTTCATTAATAATCGAAATTTCGATAAAATTCGGGCACCTCTTGGAATTTTCACCAAACTTCGAGAATTCATTGCAATCAATCCACACATTATCATAAATCACTAATCATTGTAATTTTTCTCACGCTTGTGTTATTATAACTTTGGAAATAGGAAATGGCACCTGTGCCTTTTATACATAGACTGATGTATACATGGAAAGGAGTTCAAAATTCCAGTAAATGTGCACCTGCAGGTTGCATGCACATGCACCGTATTTTCTCGAATAAAAGCCGAGGGCGATTTTTTTTTCATTCCAAACGAGAGCAATTATTAGAGGGGAGGCAATAAATCGAGGGACAGCTATTATTCAAGGAAATACGGTATTCAGTTTTGTGGAGTGAAGAGTTGTGTTATAAGGAACAACAAAAGACAGATGCCTAACAACAAGATCAGCCATTTTTCAGTGGAACACAGAAGCCTACCTTTGCTGGATTAGCTATCAGCATAACTTGTGTAATGGCAGATGGAGGGAGGATCGGATTATAAGCTGGTAACTCGCTCCCTGATGGAGGCTGAAGCTTGACTCTCATTGTCTGTGGAACAAAGCAACTCTGTTATAATCAAAGAAGCTCAAAATACTGATTCTCCTTAAAAGTCTTCATACAATCCTTTTTAAGTCAGTTCCAAGAATGTGGCTGTGCATCCAGGCAGACACACTTTTCCCCAAATGATACTACTGCTACTAATAATAATGATAATAATAATAATAAAATAATTATTATTATTATAATAAAGGAATCTTTTATTAATAACCAAGCTAACCATAATTATAATTTTCAATAACTATAAATTGATACTCAAATTGACTTAATTACTTAATTGATTAATTACTTAATTACTTAATTAATGATGACGTATACATGTACCTCATCAATATCAACATCTCTTACCAATGTACATACATGTACCTCATCAATATCAACATCTCTTACCAATGCACATACATATACCTCATCAATATCAACATCTCTTACCAATGTACATACATATACCTCATCCATATCAACATCTCTTACCAATGTACATACATACCTCATCAATATCAACATATCTTACCAATGTACATACTGATGATAATGATGATGATGATGATGATGATGATGATGATGGTGAAGATGATAATAAAAGGACTAAACCAAAATAAACGTCTGCCGAACAATACCACTGCAGACTCATGGCACTGTCTTCTCCATCAACCAGTTTCCTGAGTTGTCCATAATCATTTGCAACCAGTTTCCTGAGTGCATGATCATTTGCAACCAGTTTCCTGAGTGCATAATCATTTACAACCAGTTTCCTGAGTTGTCCATAATCATTTGCAACCAGTTTCCTGAGTGCATAATCATTTGCAACCAGTTCCCTGAGTGGTCCATAATCATTTGCAAAGCAGAGAAACTGTCTGATGCAATCAGCATTAAAAAAAACTCTTAATTCTCAGAAAAAATACCTTTGGTACTGCAGCTTGGAAAATGAAATTTTTGACTGCTGTAGACAGGGAACTCATGGTGGAGATCACTACAATTAGCAGGTCATTCCTATGCAGCTCTGCACTTGTCTGCAAATAAATAAGTATTCAAATAGTGTTAATCTTGATACTCTGATGACAGGTCTAAGCACAAATCATTAGCTAGAAGGGTTTGACATTCATTATAAAACAATATGTTGCTATTCTTCTTCTTCTTCTTCTTCTTCTTCTTCTTCTTCTTCTTCTTCTTATTATTATTATTATTATTATCATTAATATTACAACATCTCTCTCTAGAATATCATTACCAATTTTCATACCATTGAATATTGTACATTTGAATGCAGAGAATGAAACCTTAATCAGTGTGCATGACAACATCTCTTACCAATGCACATACATATACTTCATCAATATCAACATCTCTTACCAATGCACATACATATACCTCATCAATATCAACATCTCTTACCAATGCACATACATATACCTCATCAATATCAACATCTCTTACCAATGTACATACATATACCTCATCAATATCAACATCTCTTACCAATGTACATACATATACCTCATCAATATCAACATCTCTTACCAATGTACATACATATACCTAATCAATATCAACATCTCTTACCAATGCACATACATATACCTAATCAATATCAACATCTCTTACCAATGCACATACATATACCTAATCAATATCAACATCTCTTACCAATGCACATACATATACCTCATCAATATCAACATCTCTTACCAATGCACATACATATACCTCATCAATATCAACATCTCTTACCAATGCACATACATATACCTCATCAATATCAACATCTCTTACCAATGTACATACATATACCTCATCAATATCAACATCTCTTACCAATGTACATACATATACCTCATCAATATCAACATCTCTTACCAATGTACATACATATACCTCATCAATATCAACATCTCTTACCAATGCACATACATATACCTCATCAATATCAACATCTCTTACCAATGTACATACATATACCTAATCAATATCAACAACTCTTACCAATGTACATACATACATGTATACCTAATCAATATCAACATCTCTTACCAATGCACATACATATACCTCATCAATATCAACATCTCTTACCAATGTACATACATATACCTCATCAATATGAACATCTCTTACCAATGCACATACATATACCTCATCAATATCAACATCTCTTACCAATGCACATATACCTAATCAACATCTCTTACCAATGTACATGTACCTCATCAATATCAACATCTCTTACCAATGCACATACATATACCTCATCAATATCAACATCTCTTACCAATGTACATACATATAACTCATCAATATCAACATCCCTTACCAATGCACATACCATATACCTCATCAATATCAACATCTCTTACCAATGCACATACATATACCTCATAAATATCAACATCTCTTACCAATGCACATACATATACCTCATCAATATCAACATCTCTTACCAATGCACATACATATACCTCATCAATATCAACATCCCTTACCAATGCACATACATATACCTCATCAATATCAACATCTCTTACCAATGCACATACATATACCTCATCAATATCAACATCTCTTACCAATGCACATACATATACCTCATCAATATCAACATCTCTTACCAATGTACATACATATACCTCATCAATATCAACATCTCTTACCAATGTATATACATATACCTCATCAATATCAACATCTCTTACCAATGCACATACATATACCTCATCAATATCAACATCTCTTACCAATGCACATACATATACCTCATCAATATTAACATCTCTTACCAATGTACATACATATACCTAATCAATATCAACAACTCTTACCAATGTACATACATACATGTATACCTAATCAATATCAACATCTCTTACCAATGCACATACATATACCTCATCAATATCAACATCTCTTACCAATGCACATACATTATTTTTCCTCATCAATATCAACATCTCTTACCAATGTACATACATATACCTCATCAATATCAACATCTCTCACCAATGTACATACATATACCTCATCAATATCAACAACTCACCTTCGCAAAATGAAAAATTATCCTGATGCTGTTTTTATCCAGAACTGTTAGTGGCAGATGATTTCCTGTATAAACAAAACAGGACCGAGCACCTGAGTTCCCTCAGCTGCTACCTCTTATAACATGAATATACATAGTGTAGTTGTTGTGGGTAAGTTGACATGTAGATTTACATGTAATCAGAAAATTGAGAAAACAAAAGGATATCAAGTGTATTTTGATCTCATAGCAACACTCATTTTTGTACCATCTTGAAGAAAAGTAATTTTTTTACAAAATCAAGTTCATTTCTGCTTCACTGTTCAATACTTTGTTCAAAGTTAAGTCATGTTCAGTCTAGGAATTGTAATACACCGTAAAGCAAAAGGTAAATAACAGTTCAGTCTAGGAATTGTAATACACCGTAAAGCAAAAGGTAAATAACAGTTCAGTCTAGGAATTAATACACCATAAAGCAAAAGGTAAATAACAGTTCAGTCTAGGAATTAATACACCATAAAGCAAAAGGTAAATAACAGTTCAGTCTAGGAATTAATACAGCATAAAGCAAAAGGTAAATAACAGTTCAGTCTAGGAATTAATACACCATAAAGCAAAAGGTAAATAACAGTTCAGTCTAGGAATTGTAATACACCATAAAGCAAAAGGTAAATAACAGTTCAGTCTACTGTAGCAATTGTAATACACCATAAAGCTAAAGGTAAATAACAGTTCAGTCTAGGAATTGTAATACACCATAAAGCAAAAGGTAATTAACAGTTCAGTCTAGGAATTGTAATACACCATAAAGCTAAAGGTAAATAACAGTTCAGTCTAGGAATTGTAATACACCATAAAGCAAAAGGTAAATAACAGTTCAGTCTAGGAATAAGCAAAAGGTAAATAACAGTTCAGTCTAGGAATTGTAATACACCATAAAGCAAAAGGTAAATAACAGTTCAGTCTACTGTAGCAATTGTAATACACCATAAAGCAAAAGGTAAATAACAGTTCAGTCTAGGAATTAATACACCATAAAGCAAAAGGTAAATAACAGTTCAGTCTAGGAATTGTAATACACCATAAAGCAAAAGGTAAATAACAGTTCAGTCTACTGTAGCAATTGTAATACACCATAAAGCTAAAGGTAAATAACAGTTCAGTCTAGGAATTGTAATACACCATAAAGCAAAAGGTAATTAACAGTTCAGTCTAGGAATTGTAATACACCATAAAGCTAAAGGTAAATAACAGTTCAGTCTAGGAATTGTAATACACCATAAAGCAAAAGGTAAATAACAGTTCAGTCTAGGAATAAGCAAAAGGTAAATAACAGTATCAGATTACCTGGTGTTATAGTATCTAATGGCACAAAAACATTGTCCAGAGAAACAGGTACAGTTGGTTTAGGAGGTGGTGCGATAGGAGTGAAACTTGCAGGTGAAGTGGAACTGACTGAGAGAGCAGGCTGTGGTGCAGGACTTGGCTCAAGCCCAAGTGACAATAAGCTGTCAGTTGTTGTTGCTTGCTGTTGTTCTGATGCTGCTTTTTCTTGCAATGGTGTTACAGTCTGTTTTTGTTTCTGCTGTTGTTTCTGAGTCTGCAGCATTTCCTGACCCAACAAGTCAAGAGGATTAGGTGCCTTTGTTTCCTCTGCTCCCCTCCTGTTTCCAGCTGTTGAGAGGGTCCCACGACCACCCAACCCAGTGGTTGCCATGGTGAGGCTACTTGTACCCATACTTACTGGGCCTGGTCTTGGCGACATTGACATTAACCCAACACCCATAGGTTGAAAGGGCATTCTGGGCATTTGTCCTGCTGCCATGAAACCAGGAGGACCCATGCCAGGGGCCTGGTACTGACCCATGGGTCTGACCACACCCACTGTAGAGGACATATTGGGTGGAAGCATGCCAAAGCTCTGAGCTGGTGCACCCCAGGGTCCTACACTGCCAGGCTGTGGGGCTCCCTGCTGTTAAACAACATACAGTACACCAATGTTAAAAACAGGATGTCATGATATTGGGCTTCCTGTTGTAAATCAACATACAGTATGCCAAAATTAAGCACATTCAAACAGTTTCCCTTTTCTAGGACTGTTCTTACTTTTGTTCATGTTTTTAAATAGATTTAATTTTCATTTCTAACAATAATTATTACACCTGCATATACTTAGTATTTAGATTTTTTTGTTGTGTATTTTTGGGAGAGGCAAGAGCCCAGTCCATAAAAGTGTTACTACAGTAATTACAGATGATGTATGGGTAGGTTAATATTGTACCTGGATTGGTATCTGAGCATTGGAAGTTGGTGGTTGGGCTTCAAGGTCATGAAGTCCTGCAAAAAAAAAAAACATTCAAAATCAGCAGACATGCAAATAACAACAGTTGTTGAGCAATGTGAGTACTCAGCAATACAGTTACTGTGTTGCTCATATTGTTCAATACATTGTTTGCCACCATAATGTACTTTAGAGTTAACTTTACATTTGAAGTCTAAAGAGAATGTAACAATAATTATACTCCAATTATTATTGCATACATGTACCATCCTGTATATTACAATGTTGACAATGTTCTGATTAATATTAAATTAACCTGGTATTATGGATCTAACAGTACAGTTGTACATGTATTACAAATAATAAATAAAAGTAATATAGACCAACCAAGAGCCTTGAGTTCATTTTCCAGCACACTTGAGACTGATGCCTCAGCTGACTCAGCAGTCTGATGACCAACACCCAAATCAATAAGTGTGGAAGCTGTGTTCTGAGTCGCTGGAGGGGACAGTGGACCAGTACCAGGGGACGCCAACGGTGCTAATCCAAATATCTTTCGGTAGTACTCCAACACTCTTGATAGGTCATCATTTACTCGAAGAATTTCAGCTGAAAGATTTTAAGTGTTAAAACAATGTCAAATGACCCAATGTTTTACTACACTGTATGAGAGGCAGTGAAAAGGGTATTGAGTGTCCTTTACATTAATTTTATGTTCACAGTTAAAACTAAAAAATAATGTTGTAGCAAATTAATGAATCTGACCTAGTCCTTCATCGCCATCTTCTGTGGCTGAACTGGCCAAACGGAAAAGCTGTGGTCTCATCCTATCACAAGCATCATACAGTTCCTACAATGTACAAACCACACAAGAAAAATATAAATATAAGAACAACAATCCCCTGATTTCAATGAGATACTTATAGTGTTGCAGTCCCAAAAATTATGTACAATTTAACTACCATAGATTCTTGTGCCATAAATACATGTATTCATGCATACAAGGTAGTAGTTCCCTGACATTCTTATTAGGACATTCGGGCATTGATAAGGCATAAATGTAAGTGCAGGTTAGTGCCATGGAACATAAGATAGGGGATGTGATTCACTTTTGTCAAATGTTGAGTAAAAACAAATTGCATATAAAAAGAAAGATGTCTTAACATACCAAAAACATGAAGTGTTTTATACTTGCCTTCATCAGTTCCTTGTCCTGAGAAGGAGAGCTAGGGCTGTAGTGGTTTAACATCTCTGTGAGCAGTTTGATGTTATTACAGCATGTTTCCATTTCTGTAGTTCTTTTCACTTGCCTCTCCATCTTGATTTCATCCTAGTACAATCACACCCACACAAATTTAGAAATTAAGGTAATGGATGACATACAAGTTGCAGGTCCTACAAAGTCATGTATGTTGGGAGTGCAGAGCAATTGAAGACGTCGGAGCATGTCCAACCTATGTCGAATTTGAGACCTTTTTTTTTTTTCGCGCTCATTTTGCCTCATTTTTGGCATGTAATCTACAAATTAATTGCAAAACATTGTTCAGAATTTTTTTTTGCTGTAGTTTAAGTCGTTTTAGAGAAATAACGTATGCAAAAAACAAAAATTAACTAAACTCCCCTGTCTTTCCGTTGAATCCCGCTCAAAAAATGAATCCCAAAGTTTACCCGAATTTCTCGATTTTATGCCGAGGTTTTTTCACTTCAGATGGCCAAGTTTGGGCCCGTGCCGCTAAATCCCGCTCAAGAAAAATTTATCCCAAAGTTCATTCCCTCAAAATCGCTTCATTTTTATCGCCGATGGTCAGCAAAGGTGTCGCAAAGCATGTCGGGATATCAATGGCGACATCGAGCACGGAAGGCCCACCGAAACAAACTACGGAAAATATTATAAGTCTCGAAGCACTTCGGATATCGGGCATTTCGACTACGGCACGGGATGGCAAATGGGCCACAACTCACAACCCTGGCCCTTTTCTGATCCGAAGTGATTCCAGACTTTCCCGCCGGCTCCGTCTTGCCAACCAACGTCTATTTTCACTTCAAGCGCGAAATGGCGATTTAGACACAAGGTGGGTCAAGAAACACGACTCGTTTCTTTGAGAGGTGCTAGAGACTTACGGATTTCAGGACTTAATGATGTCCTTCCATCACCGGACGGGCCTCAAACATACACACGCCATGGACGATGTGTTAACCGAAGCGAACTCGTGATCGATTAGCGGGCCAGGTGCGCGTAAATAGCGGTATTTTTGTTCAGGTTGTTGGCACTGGTCAAGAGCATTGCGGTCGCATAGTCTCACAGCCAATCTGCTTTTAATGGCGTCGTTTTGGAGCATGTTTCGTACAGTTTTGGAAGGAACTACGCTCGGATGTACGGTCAAATCACTAGAGGGCCAGAACTCATCTTTCTTCAGGTAGTTTAGTTTAGTTAATTTCACTTTTTATATACGTTTTTTTCTCTAAAATGACGGGAAAACCAGCATACAAATTTCGGAACGATGTTTTGAAGTTAATTTGTAGGTCACATGCCAAAAATGAGGCAAAATAAGCGCGAAAAGACAAAAAAAGGGACTGAAATTCGACATAGTTTGGTAATGCTCCGGACGCTTCAATTGTTCTAAGATTAAGGTGGCTCCATCTGATTTTCCAGTGGCGATATACCTTCCCAGTTTGAACACAAAATACAACACTTTTACAAATAAACCAGGAAATTGAGTGTTATACTTTTCAAGATAAAGATTGAAGCTTCACATGAATTAAGTTTTATTGAGATCAGAGTTACCAAAGCAACACAGTGGTAATATTGCTATTTTTACATATCACTGTGTTTCTTGTAATCTGAGTAGGTTCATTTTCAAAATGGTTCACAATGCTTGACTTTATTTCATGCATGTTATGCTTGTGTCTCATATTGATATGATCATGGAATGACTGTATGTACTTAAACAAGAGGCTGCAAGCAGCCTATACTCATGCACATGCACAAGAAAGTTTTATCATATACATGTATATTAAACATGATAAGAAGATGTCCGACATGGATAAGAGTTACTTCTTTCGTTTAGTCATCGTTCCTGCAAGCCACATTGTTTACTATTGAATGTTTTGGAAATGAAGGCTGTACCACAATGAAGCCAGTGAAGCCAGTGATTCTTATATATACCAAACGTTAACATTAGTAATGTAAGTAGGGTTGTAGGAGACGCTGTCGTGACACTTATGTAATGCTGTTTTACCGGCAGTGAGAGTAGCCGGAAGTCACTAAACAGGAAGTGTATGGCAAAGCTATGAACTGGAAGTGTACAATTTAAAATATGCGTGCATAAATTTGCATGCAAAATCGTGACACAAAAAATAAAAATAATAGTAACAAGAAAAACGAGCGCCGAAACCTTGCCTCATGCCGCTTCACGCATGAGTAATGAGTATGTATAGACCTGTATGTACATGTACATGTAGTAGTCAATAGTTACCTGTCTGACCATGGTCTTAATCAGTCGGTTTGCAGCTTGTAAATCTTCTGGATGAGAACTCTTTAATAGTCGTGCCAGAAGCTAGGGAAGCACATGTACAGTTTACAAATGAAAACAAATAATCTATAAACTTGAATATACATTTGTACAATTGAAGGGCCGAGAGCATGTCCAGCCTATATGACTTTTTAGGCCTTTTTTTATTTTTTCTTGCTCAGATTTGTCCAATTTTGGCATGTGAACTAGAAATTAGTTGCAAAACATTGTTCCGAATTTTTTTCTGTTGTTTTTTCCGTCGTTTTCGAGAAATACCGTATGCAAAAAAAAAAAAAATCAATCAATCAAAGGCTCCTATTGTAACGCAATATTGCAGTAAGCTTCTGTTTTCACACTGACACGGTTCGATATTTTTTTAAAATTAAACGTAAGGAATTTTGACGAACGCAAAAAAGGTAAATCACTTTCATAATGTCCAGTTCGAAAAAAAAAAAAAAAAAAAAAAAAAAAAGATGCTGAGCGTGATTCGAACCTGGAGCCGTCCGAGCGGAAAACCCCGACCAAACCACTAGACCACCGAGGAACACATGCTCAGTTCAGGCTAAGTTTTATTACTTAAAGCCTTGATACGCATCAAAACGCGTATCTCGATTTCAAAATCCTTTTAGATCGAATTTAATGTTGCGTTAAAGACTCCAAATGCGAAACGTCTTCCCGCCGGCCAGCAACAACTCACTTCGAGCTGCCCAAAGCTGTATTTCAAGTGCCCGACCACGCACAGCGGACCCATCTACCACTGTCGCAAAGCATGTCGGGAAATCCTACAACAAAACCGAAATGGAGTTCCCGCCCGAAAGTTTTTGCAAAATACTATAAGTCTCAAAGCACTTCGGATATCGGGCATTTCGACCACGGCACGGGATGGGAAATGGCCCACAACTCTCAACGCTGCCCCTTTTCTGATCCGAAGTGATTCCAGACTTTCCCGCCGGCTCGTCTTCCCGACCAAGGTCCGTTTTTCACCTCGAGCGCTAAATGGCGCTTCAGACACAAGGAAGGACAAGAAACACAACTCGTTTCTTTGAGAAGTGCTAGAGACTCAAGGATTTCCGAACTTAATGATGTCTTTCAATCACCGGACGGGCCTCATACACGTTGGCTTACACACACGCTACAGAGGTGATGTGTTGCCGTAGTGAGCTCACAATAGATAAGCGAGCCAGGCGTGCGTAAATAACGGTATTTTCGTTTAGTTGTTGGCACTGGTCAGAAGTATTGCAGTCGCATATTCTCACGGCCAAACTGCTTTCAAATGGCTTCGAAATTGCGCTCTGAATGTACCGTCAAAGCACTGGAGGGCCAGAACTCTGCTTTTTTCAGGTGAAATTGGTCAAATTCCTTAGGGTTAGTGCAAATTCGACAAGGGCTTGTGATATTATTCGTTGTACGATAAAATGAGGCTATTCTGAGCTATTCTGAGAGAGAAAAAATAAAAAAAGGCCTAAAAAGTCATATAGGCTGGACATGCTCTCGGCCCTTCATATCTAAACACACTAATCTGCTAATCTAATTATTTAAAGTTATTATTATTCATAACAGCAATCCCGAAACCGCAAGTTATTCGCTTCACTGCTTTTAATCAACTCAAGTTGTTCGTTTCACTTGAAAAATGCACAAGATGTTTGTTTTACTACCTCTAAACAGCCAAGTTTTTCGTGTCACTCGCAAAAAGTGTAATTTGTTTGTTTCGCTGCTTTTAAACCTCTCCAGTTGTTCATTTCACTGCGGCTGAACCGCTTTAGTTGCTTGTTTCACTTAACAGAAACCCGCGAAACTCGCAAAAATCGCAAGTTTTTCGCTTCACTGCTTTTAAAGTGCCTATGAAATGAAATTTATTTTTTGATGTATCGAAAGTTTCACCTTTTTAGACCTTGGAATAAAAGGTTTAAAGTGTTAGGGACGATGCGAAATGCTTTTTTTATGGTTTCAAAGTTAGGTTGTTGGCGCTAAAAAGTGGCTCCAATTTGTGCGCGGCCAAAACCAGTGTCATATTACACTGTGACGTAAATAGTTGTACAAACTGCTGCGGGAATATAGAGAACAAGAGCGCTGACAAGAGACTTCGCTAGAGGTGGACCAATATTATGTGGCGAGCGGCCTCAAACATACGAGATATTAGAATTCTTCGATAACAGAGGGTGTAACAAAGCTTTATTTTGCTCCAGAGGAAAATAGGCCGGCGAAATACACGAAATTTGTTCGTCGACATCGGAAAGGGTACGTCAAGCGATGTTGTTTTCAATGAAAGCGCTTATTGTTAAGATTAATATTATTTTGCAAAAGAAAATAACATTCCGGCCGGTGAGGCCGTTTAATCAAGCATAATTTTTCCAATCCATATCCTGTTTGGAAGTTCCTTCAAGCCTCGGCTCGACTGGATAGCCGTCGAAGTCAGTGAGGCCTACGAAAATATACTGACTCGATCGGCACTGACTGGCGATTAATATAAATGTTTATACGGTATTCCGAATTATAAAATTCAAAGTGCTGCGCAAGTGTTCACTGGAAGGCGTCTATTCTACGGAACATCTATCAAAAATCTACACGTACAAATGCTATTCGAAACAAAACACATCGCTGAATCATTGCGTGTTCGATCAGATCAATTTTTATACAATGAAATATAAATCAGACATAAATGTAAACACGATACTTTGAACTCACTTACAAGCCGCCAAGTGGTTAAAATTTCCAGAAACGATCAATCGCTGGCAAGACACTGAACTAAGAAGCATAATTATTACGTATATACTTGAGTTCAAACATTTTGAATAAATAAATAAAAAAATACGCTATCAAGGCACCTTGCCGCTAAAAATACACCATTCACATTCAATTCAGCAAGCCGCCTGAAAAACACCACCTCGGATATGCATAACATATCAGTATAATTTAGAAACTTTCAACTAGCAAGCCGCCAAGACATATCCTTCGCTTTGAAAAAAGAACTTTAAGTAGACGAGCGAATTGCCAAGCCGATAAAATAAGTTCATAACCTCCACGCGCGATCAATGAACTTCAGAGAAGACCGGCCGAGTCGCTAATGCGCTAATATCATGATTGTTTGTACTACAAATATATCGTTCGCGTTCGATAAACGCTAGTCAATGAGCCACTAAAAAGAAATAACAAAAACGCCTCTGCGTTCAATAAGCTTACAACTCAACTGGCGAACCACTGAGACGCTGTGCTACTGAAATGTATACCTTTCACGTTCAATAATCTAAATGATCAAAGTCCGTCTTCTTCATGTTCACTTCCTTCGCTCAAGCGGCACAGTCGGTTCGTCTCGCTACGGCAAAACTACAGTGGACACGATCATTTCAGTTGATCAAGAGTGATCCGAAACTGATCCTCTTCACCTTCAGAGGACTGTAAAGAAACAAATTAGGCGCTGTCTGACATTTGTATAGCCAAAAACGTTGGCAAAATGACCATCACGCTAAAGGATTCCAAGGGAATTATAGCGTAAACAAACCAATGTGTCATACTATTTACGTAATTTACGTCATCACGCACGCCCACTCGCCCCCAGGCTCTCCAAAAATTGGAGCCACTTTTCAACCGAAGTGACGCATCTTCGAGGGGCTAAAAAAACGATTTTCTTTCTTTTCCTCGGGAAATGATTATTGTTTTCGTTCTTTGGACATAATAAACTAATGAAAAACGAAGAAAAAAAATTCATTTCATAGGCACTTTAAAGCACTCAAGTTGTTTGTTTCACTGCTTTTAAACCACTCATGACAAGTTGTTCCTTTCAAACAAACCCTGCAGCATTTTGTCTTTGCCGTACTAGATGCCCCTTGGGATTTCTTTTATGAATAACAATAACTTTAGATAATTAGATTAGCAGATTAGTGTGCTTAGATAATTATTATGCATCTTTTGGTAAAACTTACTTACTCAGCATTCTTGAGGATAACCTCGTGTCACAAATTACTAATATCCCCAACCCGACTTCACTTGTCTCCTCTGAATTAATTATTATCCTTAAACTGATGCCAAAAGCCATCTGTTAATATTATTAAATTTTAATTAATCATCTTATGTAAAAATGAGGAAGCCTAATTCCACAAGCCCTCCTGGTTTTTTGTTTAGGCTTTTAGTCTTTTCTCTTTATTCATATATTAATTTTATTCTTTCTTTTCTAATTAATTCTTCCAATCACAATGGAATATTTGGGGAATATTATGCAGCTGAACAACAACAACAGGAAGTACTATAATATTTGTGAAAATTATGCTAACCTTTGATTTTTCTTCATCCTCAAATATTGTATCTTTTTGTCTTTCAGGTGGTGGATTCTATCGACAGACAAAATAACTTTTACATGCATAACTAAGGGTTTAAATGCATAAACATACATGTATGATTAACATGTAAAAATGTTCTCTGGTTAAAATAATTTTTAAATGAGGTTTTGGCTTTCTGTGCTTTTTTTTACATTATTGTGTTGTAGGAAGCTGTTAAATATTGATATAGAAGTTCTATTTTATGTACAGCATACATGCATGGATGTGAAGGGGTTGTTTGAATTAAGTGCTTTCTACAGAAATCACTAGTCAGGTTTAAAACAAATAAATCTTCCTCCCCCCACCCTATATTACAGACAAAGATGCATATCTTGCTCAAGAAATTTGTGTGTTTACCAAGCTTATTTTGGAGTGGAACAAATGTTGATTGAAAGAGGGACTTGTTTTCCAACCAAAATGATTCAGTGGATACAGCAATGTACAAGTAGGAACAAAGTTGATCTCACATTCCATAGAGCTGATTCTTATGAATCAACTTAATTTTTCTTCCAAAATTTGAGCTTCAAAACTTCAGTGCAGCTTACATGTATGTACCTGCGAGTGTGGTTTATCTGAGAGTACAGCTTACATGTATCTGCCAGTTTTAACCACACATGTTTATGGGCAATTTGTTCACTGAGCTCTACGGTTCCCAAGCATCTCTGGACTTCGTAAACTAACCTGGTTTCTGCGAATTTCTGTTTCGTTTTACTCATGAACTTAACCATTTTGCGACCGTGCAAATTTCTTGAGCACATGTTTTAATTTAGCCTAGTTACTAAGGATAGCCAAGATGGCCGCTTGTTAACAGACTCTTTTCTTTGGCTTGTACACCTCAAATAAATACAAATGTAGAATGTTCAATTTCAAGGCTCAAAAAGTCTGGTAAACTTATATGTTTCCGCAGATAAGCCGCACCCCAAATTTTTAGCAAACATTTTGGGCAAATGTGGCTTATAAGCCAGTTTTTACTGCACATTGTAAATTTGTTTTACTGCTGCATTTTTTAAATTCATTCATTTTTTGGACATTTTTTGCCCTGATAGCTAACCAACAACACAACAAGATAGCTAAATATCAACAATAGCTATAAGTTCAGCAACACCAAGAAAATCCCTGCCCTGTTTATACTTACTGTAGGCTGTGCATAAGGGTCGTCAGGGTCCTTTGTTACAATTCCTGCAAAAAAACAATAACAACAAAACAATGAGGATCTTTGAGGTTGTCATGCTAACTCTGGAATTATGCCAAAAGTTTTTCCTTACTTTTAATTTACAAAAAAAAATGAACATGATTCTACTGTTGTTATTTGCTTGATTCTGAAATCAACCGTATAATTTCCCAGTCTAGATAGATAGATAGATAGATAGATAGATAACTTTTATTTTGACACAATAAAAATTTAAGCTACAGAGCTTGTGGGGTCGTGTGTAACATAATTACTAAAATACAGTCTGGCTATGCAGTGAATGCCACAAGCATCATACAGTGTATTTTCACCTTGCTGTTTAAGCATCTTATATGCCTCTGAAATTTTAGTTTCCTTTGGTAATCCTATGGTCCAACTGAACATCATTTGTATTATATGCTTCTTCACTGCATCTGGGGTCCAGTCCCCATCATACTATATAGAGACAATCAATATTGTACATGTAATGTAATATTATATGTACATGTAAAATAACTATATACATGTAATTATGTGGCTCAGATTTTTTCTGGTTATTTTCATTTTCCTTTGTCTCAGACTAATTACCATAATTTGAGACAGAATCATTTTATAAACTGTATAAAGCACTGAAACTGTCTTGTTGTTCGGTAGCAAGTCAAAGAAACAATGAAATCAAAAGAACCACAGATGTACTAACAGAAAACCCTTATTTTAATGCACTTGGGAAGGAGCTTGAACAACTTGCAGTGGGTTTAGATAATTTTTAATGGCCACTGATTTTTAGAAAAACAGTATGGATATTTATCCCTGTCAAATGATATCATTGTAAGTACATTAATTTTGTATTAATCATAGATGTACAATCATATATCACCTTTGATGAAATTAGTTTGATGAGCTCATTCAAGAATCTGTATTTTCCAACTTCATTATGAAATCGCTGGCCACAGTTTTGCACACATGCTTCAATAAGCTGATTGAAAACAAAAAAAAGGATTGAAAAGATGTTGTCTTTGAGTACATTACAGTGCTAATATGCTTTATTAACCCATTGACACCTGAACCGCCCATAACCGCCCGTACAAGACTCCACTGCTTTAAAAAATTGTAACTTTCTCAATCGTGTGAACATTGCCTTAACTAGCAGTTGTGAGCATTGAGTAGAAAGTCTTTCAAATTGAGATACCCAATAAACACAAAAAAGTCCGCGATTTTTGCAGAATATCAGCGTTTGAATTTGGACAATAACAAAAATTACCGTTTTTAACGTCATAGAAAAACAACAAAAATCACGTTTTTGCCTTTAGTTTTTTTTATTCAAATCATTGTGGCAAACCCAAAAGTCAACATTTACAGCAAAATTCAGTCCTAGTCCTGGCTTAGCAGTGAATTTTTTTGCTCTTATTCGTTGCTCGGGCCTAGCTACAGTTTCTTATACTAGTGCATACTCACCTTGCCTCGATTTTCAACATCACCACCGCACTGCATGCTGGGAAAAAGCCAAAAATTTTGACAGCGTTCGATTCTTTCCCCACACATTTCATATTTATACTAAGTCCACAGCCACTCCGACCCACCGCCGAAATTTCGCGCTTGTTGTATTCTCCTGTGGTCGCAACTTCCAAAATATGCTGCGGTAGGTCGAGAAATTCATCCAGAGTCGAGTCCCAAAGCCACTTCGTTTCCAGGCGGCCATTTTTCCAGTTCAACGAGCAACGAGCCAAATTCGTAAACGAAGTACAACACCTAACTCGCTTCATTGAGAAGTGGACTCAGAACTACCTCCAAGCTTAATGATGCTCACCAGGCAGCTACTAAAGATGAAAAATGGCTGTGAACTTACCAAAAATCGTAGATAATTCATATTGGACCCTTTATTGCAAATCAACCAAGCAAAATGAGATCGTCACAATGACGTTTCCAGTAAACTCGAGCCTTCAGTGTTTTAGAACAGCAGCACTTTCAATGGTAACTCCAAATATGAAGTCACGAAATCCTATGGGGCGTGTGTATGCAGAAAATCACTCAAAAACGTAAAAATCCTCAGGTGTGAATGGGTTAAGCCCCCATTTGCAGTGTTAATTACACATGCTTTATTAAGCCCCCCTTTCTAATAAGACCCCCTTTTGGAGCAAGAAATTTCTTAAAAACCTGTCTCCATATTGGTAAGCTGTCCGCTTACCAGACTGACTGCATAGGTTATAATGATATTTACAAGTACTGTAGCCATATGGTTAATATGATAAATACATTTAGTACAATTATACCAAAACAGCATTTTAGCTCGGCTTTAGAATAGGGTTAACCCAAAAATCAAAATTAAGATATAACAGGATTGTTGTTCTGTTGTGGATTCTGTTCTGTTGTCAATTCTTTGCCAGTACCGGTCAGTGATAGTAGTTTTCTCACGTGACCCGCTCCTGCGTCTTTGTGTTCATCTGCCATTTTGCTCGGCTGTAGTTAAGTTCTCTAGGTGTCACCGTAATTCTGTGGAATTTTGACGTGTTTACCTTTTTACACCAATCATGCCAGCGTACAGACTACTCAAGAAGCCCAAAATACCTACCAGGCAGTTTCTCAATCTCCTCTCCATTCCCCTCACAGCTTCGGCTTGACACAAATGGCAGAAGGACCATGGTCCTCTCATAGGCGGTTTGGGGCGTTTCAGGTGTCAATACTGTAGGTTGATTTCCGTCATTAAGTTTTATTGTTTTTCCCTTTTTGCTATTGTTACATCTCAATTGTTGATTTTAGTTTAACATGCAGCTAAATTAATACTAACAAGGACTCTGTGACCACTCGCCATTCCATTAAAAATTACTACAGATTACTACAATGTACAAGCAATGACTGCAATGAAAAGATTGAATGACACTGACTGGATTATTCATAAACTCACATTTAGTCCAAGTATTGCTTCTTCTTCCTTGGCGCTTTTAACTTTCGTTGCCATGTAACGGATTCCAACTTGTGGACTACAAACCAAGACAGTAACACAATATTTTTAAAAATTAAAACAATATACATAAATTAAATCAATTAAAGTTAACAAGTGCACAACATCCGTCGAATTGACTTTACCCATCAAGATCCAGATTAATTCTGTCGCATACTAAAGTTGAGTAGTCCATACCGTTCCCACTTTTCACTGGATCCGTGGCATTATCTAAGAGAAAGTTTTCAATGTTAGTAAACGCGGAACATTAACCAAAAGAAACAAAAGGCAGTGTTAATAATACAGTACCAATCAGTGACTCCAAGGTTTCCGCCATCTTGTCCCTATCTTCCACTTACGCATGCTCACACATCAACGTGGTTACTCAGCTAGTAATCAAAATGGCGTCCGAAGTCGGTGGTTTTCGAGCAATGTGCGTGAGGTTTAACGAGAAATGTAGCCCTTGCCACTTTTTATATTGCAAAAAACATTCTACAAGAGATGAAGACGTGACAAGGCCACCTGATAAGACGCTATTTGTTGTGAATATACCTCCATACTGCACAAAGGTAAGACCTAAACTTTCTAAACACGTTTTCCATAATTCATTCCTTTCAAACAAATTTCGTTAAGACTTTATAGCTTATTACCATTATAACAAAATATTTCCTAGGGAGCCTTGAAGCGTTTATTTAGCTGTTGTGGTGCAATAAAAAATGTTTATCTCATGAAGCACCCTGGCTCAGAAGAAAAGGAAACAGCAAGTTCAGTCCTCGCCTCTGATAAGCTCAAGGTACAATGCTTTTCACATGTTAGACCTGCCAAGTCTCACGCCTGCGAGTCCAAAACTCCGATCTCACGCCTAATCACGCCTATGGAGCAATTTCTCACGCCTGACTAATAGATTTGAGCTATGAGCCTTAACTTATCGTATGATCCAGTTAAAAATATAGTTACAGTACGTTCATGAAAATATGGCACTTTTTTGTAGGTTTTTATCGTTCTGAACGTTACAATTACAGAGGTCTGAGGTCCATGGAAATATTTCCGAATTCTTCGGAACATCTTCGGACAACTTCGGACATCTTCGGAATAGATCGGGTTTTCTTTGGATTTGGTCGGGTCACCTTCGGAAATCCTGGCACTCCTACAAAATAATTCTCACGCCTATCACTCGAAAAATGTTGGCAGGTATAACATGTTGGTTATGAAACCTTTAGCGTTCAACTCATTTATTGCTAACCCCTGTTGACAATAACGTAATAATATTAATATTGATATTATTATTATTATTATTATTATTATTATTATTATTATTAGAATGTGGGGAAAATAAACATCAATGAACTGCAAAAGATCACTTTACATTGTACTTGTTACACCGCACATTTTGAGGAGGGTACTATCAACCCAATAGAACTACCCTATAGTGCCTCAGGACCATGGTTTGGTCTTGGCCCTACTAGAGATTAAGCAAACACTCAGCGAGAATGTTCAAACAATAATAATAATAATTACAACACTTTGCGAGAACGTTCAAATAATAATAATCACATTATAAAGTAACGTAAGATAGAAACACTTCAATAATTAAGTTCACTGGAAAGCTCTGGAAATATAATAAACTTGAGATAAGAATTACTAGCATGTGGGTCTAAAAACCAAAATAATATTGGTTGTCATTGAAGCACTGGGAGTGCAGGACTGTTCTCAAGCAGAGCCTGGGTGCCACTGGACTGTTCTCAAGCAGAGCCCAGGTGCCACAGGACTGTTCTCAAGCAGATCCCAGGTGCCACAGGACTGTTCTCAAGCAGAGCCCGGGTGCCACAGGACTGTGCTCTAGCAGTGCCCAGGTGCCGCAGGACTGTGCTCTAGCAATGCCCGGGTGCCACAGGACTGTGCTCTAGCAATGCCCGGGTGCTGCAGGACTGTGTTCTAGCAATACCCGGGTGCCACAGGACTGTGCTCTAGCAGAGTCTGGTTGCCACAGGACTGTTCTCAAGCAGAGCCTGGGTGCTATGGGACTGTGCTCTAGCAGTGCCCAGGTGCCACAGAACTGTCCTCAAGCAGAGCCCGGGTGCCACAGGACTGTTCTCAAGCAGAGCCCAGGTGCCACAGGACTGTGCTCTAGCAGAGCCCGGGTGCCACAGGACTGTGCTCTAGCAGAGCCCTGGTGCCACGGGACTGTGCTCAAGCAGAGCCCGGGTGCCACAGGACTGTGCTCAAGCAAAACCCGGGTGCCACAGGACTGTGCTCAAGCAGAGCCCGGGTGCCACAGTGCTGTGCTCTAGCATAGCCCGGGTGCCACAGGACTGTGCTCTAGCAGAGGCCGGGTGCCACAGGACTGTGCTCTAGCAGAGCCCGAGTGCCACAGGACTGTGCTCAAGCAGAGCCCAGGTGCCACAGGACTGTGCTCAAGTAGAGCCCGGTTGCCACAGGACTGTGCTCAAGCAGAGCCCGGGTGTTACAGGACTGTTCTCAAGCAGAGCCTCGGTGCCACAGGGCTGTGCTCAAGCAGAACCCGGGTGCCACAGGACTGTGCTCTAGCAGAGCCCGGGTGCCACAGGACTGTTCTCAAGCAGAGCCCGGGTGCCACAGGGCTGTGCTCAAGCAGAGCCCGGGTGCCACTAACTGCTGAGCACCCTAAATTTTATAGTTGGACTCCCTTTGGGCTCCCTATGATAACTTTATAGCACACCACCCATATATGAGCTATGTACAATGTATGTATGTGCCGCTATGAAGGGTATGGTTTTCAGGCAGTTTAGTCTGGGATAGGGTAATAGTTATCAGAGATTTTTGGTCTAGAATAAGGTATCATTTTCCGCGAAACTGATCAGTTACGTGAAGAAATTAAGTCTAGACAAGGTTTACTGGCAAATGGCATTTAAAAATCAGCACGGCGGGCAGTACGGCATTTTTACTGACCCCTGTTAACTAATAACTGTGATAATGAACGAGTTTCTGGAAAATAGCGAGTCTGTCTAGAATAGGGTTACAAAATGCAGCTAAAATGGTCTAGTATAGGCTAAGGGTCTTAAAGTCCCAGCGGCACACCCCCACTGGACTGGAGAACTACAATGAAAAAATCTGGATCAATCAGCATCAGGGAACTGCAAAAAATCACCCTTCTTGAGACAGAACATTGAAGGACTCTATCAATTAAATCAAACACAGTTCCATGGTTTGGTCCCGGCCCTGCTACAGCACAAGCGAGACATTTAGTCAAAATATAACAATAATAATAATTACAAAATTATAATAATAGAGAGATTAAGCACCGCGTTCTACTTCTACGGCAAATGGCTAATGCCAGCTTGCAGTTGATTATCTTTACTTTTCCTCGAATCGTTAAAAAAATCCACCAGAAAAATAGAAAATAATTCACATGTTCATGACAAACGCGAAACTACTCACTTTCACGTAGAAATGGCAAATGGCAGGCAGCAAAAGTTGTATCCCTGCCATTTGTGGGAGAAATATACGCGAAGCTTAATCTCTCTATTAACACAATAATAATGAAGATGATGATGATGATGATGATGATGATTATTATTGGCCCACAAGTAAACACAGCGAAAAATAATTTACATGTATGTTCCAGCTCCCGCTTTTTCGAGATTTTGTCAGATTTAGAAAAATTTTAATCTTCAATGCAGAAAAAAAGCAATCATTGTTTCAAGGCTGCACTAAAATGCTCGAACCATATCACAAGCATGGATTTCTTAGAATCTATTTTCAAAACAATTAAATTTTATTTGAGGATTTTAATTTTGTTCAGTGAAAGGGCTGTGGAAAAAGTAAGCCAATGAAATCATCTCATTTGGAATTTTGATTGATGTGCTCAGATTGTCAGTGGTGAGCATACATTGTACGCAGCTCATCAAGGTATACTGTGAGGCAAGAGTACAAATAAAGGTTTACTTGTAGACTCTCAACATGGGTTTAGGCTAAAACATTCAACCTTAACAGCTCTTCTTGAAGCCACAAATGAATGGTATCTAAATATTGATAACGACCTGTTAAACGGAGTCCTCTTTTTGGACTTAAAAAAAGCTTTCGATACAGTGGACCATAACATTTTACTAAAAAAGCTCGAACTCTATGGAGTAGACCCTCATGCTCTCCAATGGTTCACTTCGTATCTTTCGGGATGCCAACAAAAGACATATGTAAATAGTACTCTCTCAAATTCTCTACCTATCGTCTGTGGTGTTCCTCAAGGATCCATTCTTGGACCCTTATTCTTAATTTATATAAATGATCTTCAAATGTGTACATCTTCTTCTGCTACCAAAATGTACGCAGATGATACATGTCTTTTCGCCAGTGCACAAGATCCTTCTATATTACAGAGTAACCTAAATGAAGGTCTAAAGAAAGTTCTATCATGGCTACATGCTAACAAACTTACATTAAATATTAAAAAAAACAAAGTATCTCATTATAGCTAGTCACTATAACTTAAATCACATGGAACATGATTTTGAGATCAACATTAATGAAATACCACTAAAAAGAGTGAAGTCTCATAGATATCTTGGGGTTGAAATTGATGAGACCTTAAGTTGGCATGTACAAGTTGATGCCATTACCAAGAAAGTTTCCGCTGGTCTTGGAGCACTTAAACGAATTCGTGATCTCGTACCGACATCAACACTACAAATGATGTATGAAGCACTTATACTGCCTTATCTAGATTATTGCAGCGAGGTGTGGGGCTGTATGGGTAAATGCCTGGCTGACAGACTCCAGAAATTGCAAAATAGGGCAGCAAGAATAATTACCTATTCTAATTATGACATTCGGTCTGCTGATATTTTGGAAGACCTTGGCTGGGACACTCTTGAGCGTAGGCGCTCAAAGCAATTAGCGGTTAGTGTCTATAAAGCTAAAAATAATCTTTCTTCTAAGGGCCTAAAAAATCTTTTTCGACCAATAACGAATGTTCATTCTTATAAACTGAGAAACAACTTGAACAATTTGTTTGTTCATAGACCCCGAAAGGAAGCGGGAAAGTGTAGCTTTAACTATCGGGGCACTGTTCTTTGGAATGGCCTATCAAATGAAATCAAAGCTGAGCCATCTATCGCATCCTTTAAAGCCGCCTTATAGTAGTTTTAATCTTAGGTAAACATAGAAAAATCCATTAGTATTGTAATTTTAACTAGAAATTTTTAACATGTTTAGGTCTTTAATAGAGAATATTTAGTATACACGGCTCTCTGGAAGAGCATTTTGTAACTAATGATGGGATACCGTGTTTTTTAAATAAAGCTATGATGATGATGATGATGATGATGTTGTGGTTCAGAGTGCTTAATTTTATTTTGAATTTTACTTTTTCCATAAGGGATTTAAAGTTGGTTATATTGTATTCAAAAAGTCATCCTCAGTAAATGCAGCAGTAACTTTGGAGAGCTCTACAGTGAGAGTGTTCTCAACAGCTAAGGATCCTGTTATGACAGGAATGAAAAGTAAGTGACACTCCTTATCATGCATTTTTCTTTTCCTTGTTTCAATCATGATTTGCACAATGCGCCACCTGATGTGAACACTTTTCATAGTGAAACTTGTTTCATTCGTGATCGGACTTAACATGCTTCACCCTAGTGTGAACACAGCATTGGTTGATTGTGTAGTGTATGGTTATTTTACATTTAAGGGGGAGGTGTGTGGAGAGAAGGCGTCTGATGGTTAGAACAGCTCATTCAGTGATTTCACACCTGGTTTAGGCTGAAATGTTGTTTTCTTAGACAAAGTAAAAATAAATTTCTCCACATTGTCTGCCCAAGTATATAAAATGGATACCAGTAAACATAGTGCTGGGAAATGGACAAACATCCCATCCAGAGAAGAATAACAATACTTTCAGTTGCTATGGAAACCAAGTTCAGGTCCTCACCAAGTGGACATACATGTAATACAAAATGTTACAATTATTTGTGGTGAAATATTTGCCAATTAATTACAGTATTTGCATTTCAGAATGGGTTCAAGAATACCACCTGCAATTTCCTGATTCCACAAAGTTACAGGCTGAAGTTGATGAATTTATGGCGAAGTTTGATGAGAAAAAAGAACAGGTAGAGTGAAGTTCAGCAGTTCAGAAGCAGCAGAACTGAAATTCATAAGTTCATTGTTGTTCGAATACTGTTCTACAAAATTGGATCATTTTCATAATGACTTTGTTTTCTAAATAATCTAGGTTATTACTGATAATGACATCAAGAGGCCTATGTTACATGTATCTGGACTTACCATGCCAGACTTTCTTTAGATGTTACAAACGGTTCTAAATAACAGTCTTCCTTGGAAATGTTGTTAATGAAATGGATATTATTTGTTGTATCAGTTGGACAAAGAAGCTGCAGAAACACAAAACCAGCCTGATGACGAGGGTTGGGTGACTGTGGGGAGAAGTGGGCGCAACCCGGCTGCACCCAGACTAGATGCTGCCGAGTTACAAGAAAGAAAGAAGAAGAAAAAAAAGGTACTTAAAGTGTTGTGTATAATTATATGGTTATTTTTGTCAACATGAGCCTGAATTTAAGAGCAAGTGAACCAGTAGCTTACTCAAATCTTGGACAAGTTTGAAACTAGAGGAGCTTTCTTCTTTCTTGATTTGAATTCATAGATTTATAATAACTTAACTTAGGTTGTTTTCATGGAAAGTTATTGTACAACTAGTGCATCTCTTCTACTAAAAGAAATGTTGACATTGAGAAGTTTATATAATGTTAAGTTTGTCACTAAAACGAAATAATAGATATATAACATTACATTAAGGTTACCGTGTACCTTCGGGGGTGTCTCCAGTATAACAGCTCTAGCGTCTTAAGATTACACTTAATATACGTAAACCCAGATATCAAATTAAAGCTTATAGAGCTGGCTATCTAAATATGGAAACCATTTGGTAATAAAATTAATTGTCGAATTTTTTACGACGTCTAAATTCGAACGTCCGAATCGGCTTTAAAACGCTATAACTCAAAGCCATTATTGTATTTTGCTAATTTGATTTATTCTTGGGTTTTCGGACACGAAGCGCTAAAAAACATGTCGGCGATTTCACATATTCAATTGCAGTGAAAAGTTACAGAATATTTTCGAAAAAGGGAGAAAAAAATTGGAGTGATCGCACGGAAATGGCTCTTGACGAAAACGTTTTCGGAAATAAGAAATTCGCCGACAAATTTTTGTTGATTATATGTTAGCCTAGCTTCTGTCCAAATTTGAGGAAAATCGAACAAATTCCCTTTGAGTTGTAGCTCTTTAAAGTGTACCCTACAAGCGAAAAATTAACTTTGAGAAAACAGCGCTTAGAAAAAACATATCGCTTCATAAACAAACTCCGCCCACAAAAGTTATACCGTCATTTCTCCGCCAATTTTCACTATTTTTCAATAATTTTTTTTTGGATGAAAGTTCATTCTATAAACTTTATTTTGACGCCAAAAAAAAAATTTCAATAAATTTTCGATCTGAAGGTACACGGTAACCTTAAAAACAAAAACAAAACCGCCCGCAAACAAAAAACTACGTGTGACAGGAGACGGTAACAGGACGAAGTCTTGATAACAATAAAAGGATTTTACCTGATTGCAGTGTACCTAAACAATAACTGTATTATTCTGCCCTTTTGCAGCAAGCACTGTTGAATTTTTACCAGTTTCAACAACGGGAAACAAGAAGAGAACGTAAGTTATACGAACCCATACCTCGAATAATTAAATCAAAACGTCAGTGCTAAAAAACTCTCTTCGGAAACTCTCTTGCTTTGTTATTTCAGTAACAAACTTAAACTATACTGGTGGTCATCGACACTGGTAGTAATCAAAAAGGGACGGGAACTGAGGCATACTGGTAACTACACCAAAAAAATACTTGGATCAATTGACATCCTGGAAACGGCAAATATCACAGTTCTTAGAGCAGCACATATACTGTGAAGGATTCTATCAATTAATTAAACCCAATAGTACTGCAGAGTCATGGTTTGGATTTATATCTTGATAGATTCTCTTGAATGGTCGCACCCTTTAGGTAGCAGCTACTTTCGGGAAGCCATTATTTTCAGACTGCTGAAGTAAGTGAACTGTCCAAATTTCCAAGAGGTTCATTGGACGAGATAAATACGATCGCAAGTGAATCAGAAACGCGATGTGGTTTTGTTTTGGTTCAGGTAGCCAGCTGGAAGTAAGGGGAATGAACAAAGATGAGATGAAACAATCTGGATTGGACTCTGGATTGGACTCTGGATTGTTTAATATACTGTTGTATTGATGCAACTTAATACAATGTATCTTGTTTCTTCTGTGTTTTAACAGATATCGCTCATTTGCGAAAGAAATTTGATGAAGACAAGAAGAGAATTGCCGAAATGAAGTCAGCTAGGAAGTTCAGACCATATTGAACTTTTCCAAAAAAAAATTGATTTTAACCTGTGTTAAGTTTTACTGTTACTTACTCTTTCTGTATTGCGTATTACCAGTTCAAAATAGAATCATTTCACTGTTATGTTGTCAGTATTTATTTTAAAGTAATGTTTCATCTGAAATTGTCACAACCTGAAATATTCCCCCTTCTCCTTAAAAGCGGAGTGAATAAAAGAAAATCTCTAATTTCTAGCGAAACAGGTTTGAAAATTCAGCACACTGTACTTAGATCATTCATTTCAGGAAGTCAGTATTTACTCTGTTAACTCAGTTGAGGTGTGACTTTCCTTCACCATCGTCTGATCATTGGCGGACCATGACGGGCGAATCATGTTTGAAAAAAAAACCTGGGTCTGCACACTGCAGTTTAATCGGCTGTAATTTTGGGACGATAGAGTTGTTTTCTTTTTAATCTAAAATGGCAGCTCATAAACCAAATGACGTTGTACACACGTGACCTCCTTATTCTGTAGGTAAACCAGGTCCATGGCATTTGCATGCTTTCAATTTTGCCATTGTAAGGTAGTCTGCGCGCAGATTTCTCTTATTATATTTTCCTTCCTTCGTCGGAATAGGCGCGCAGGCTATTTGTGAGACATCTACTCTAGAGTAGAAACTTGCCGTGACAAATCTGCCACGAGATCAATATTAATAAATAATTTTTATACCGCATGGGCGTAATGTATTCATCTCCATGGCAACAACATAATAACCGATCATGCATTCATGCATCTGCGAATATTGAAAATGTAACCTTAACTGTGATGTAAGAAGGGGATCACTTTCAACTGTAGGAAGATTTCTTTCTTTATTTCTTTATTTATGCTATTATTTTCCCGCTTTTGTGCGATGCTGTATCCGCCAGTGTGAATTTTGCATTTTGGCTTTTTGGTTTGGGGCATGAGCATAACTGTATCTTCATACTTTGATCACAGGGCTGTTAAAATACCACGTGTCGTGCTATTTAATAAAAACCAGGCAATATCGTCAATATCCTGTGAAATAAATAAGCGACCGCCACGTATAATGACGTACGTACGATAAGGGGCCCATATCACAAACCTTTTCCACAAGCTAACCATGCTATTAAAGATAAATAGCGAACTCTTGATGATTGGCATAAATCCGCGTTTATTGAAATCAATAAATTTTCGTGAAAAAGCGGGCTAGTGTGTCACGAGATTTTGTCCATCGTAATATTTTATGGTTCAGCCTGAATTAAAGGTTCAGCAGATTGGATAGCTAATAGGACAAGGCCCTGGGACAAGTAAGTTGAACAGCTTGGTAACCAGCCGGGAACTGAGTGAAGCATCATCACCGGTCAGTGTTGAGTGATCCACATGCTCGGCGCGGTAAAATGAATATGTTTACAGTTAGGGTTTCTTTGCCGTTTTATGTTCTCCTTTTTTATGTCAAGAGTACGTTCGGATCAAGTTGGTCAAATGGTGAGTTGGTTTTAATAGTTCAGTTTGTAAGCCACACGAGTTTAATTCAAAACAAGAACTTGATTTAATGACTATTAATAATCCTTGGTCTTCTCTCACTACAAATTGTATTTAAAGAAAACACTCTCTACTGAAGTCATATTAATAGACATCTATTCTTATAACTTGCAGCGAAAAGCAGTACTTTGGCCGTTTCTATGACGTTCGATTTTAGAAAATTGAAGTTCCTTTTTAAAACCTTTGTCTATATCAAGACTCCTGAGTATACAATGTGCTTAATTTTTAAGTAAGCTTAATATTAAGGTTTATGCTTCGACTGGCGAATATCGGTGCCAGTTTAGATGTTTTTAAGCATACATGTATGTAGTTTTATGACTTTTTTTGATTCGAGGGTTTCGTATGAATTGGGTTTAGAAAGGGTTCTAACTTACGTAACAATGTACATGTACGCGATGAATGTATTTCTTTGCCTGAAGTAACATCTGTTGTTTACCGATCCTTGTAAACAGTCCAAAAAGATAAATAAAGAGGACAAAGTAAGAAAACAGGAAGCAATTAAATGTACTCCTGTCTTAATTTTGTCTCTCAAATACACCCACTGGTACACCCCCACACAAGTACGCACTTCATATTCTGTTAAAATAGCTGCTACTACTATGCTATGCATAAAAAATGCTTGATGTAATTCTATGTAAAAATTAGGCCATTTTCTAATATTCATATGATTTTGTAATGTATTATTTTCACATGTTAAATGATGTCACATGATACAGTATTAACCCATTCACACCTGAGGATTTTTACGTTTTTGAGTGATTTTCTGCATACACACGCCCCATAGGATTTCGTGACTTCATATTTGGAGTTACCATTGAAAGTGCTGCTGTTCTAAAACACTGAAGGCTCAAGTTTACTGGAAACGTCATTGTGACGATCTCATTTTGCTTGGTTGATTTGCAATAAAGGGTCCAATATGAATTATCTACGATTTTTGGTAAGTTCACAGCCATTTTTCATCTTTAGTAGCTGCCTGGTGAGCATCATTAAGCTTGGAGGTAGTTCTGAGTCCACTTCTCAATGAAGCGAGTTAGGTGTTGTACTTCGTTTACGAATTTGGCTCGTTGCTCGTTGAACTGGAAAAATGGCCGCCTGGAAACGAAGTGGCTTTGGGACTCGACTCTGGATGAATTTCTCGACCTACCGCGGCATATTTTGGAAGTTGCGACCACAGGAGAATACAACAAGCGCGAAATTTCGGCGGTGGGTCGGAGTGGCTGTGGACTTAGTATAAATATGAAATGTGTGGGGAAAGAATGGAACGCTGTCAAAATTTTTGGCTTTTTCCCAGCATGCAGTGCGGTGGTGATGTTGAAAATCGAGGCAAGGTGAGTATGCACTAGTATAAGAAGCTGTAGCTAGGCCCGAGCAACGAATAAGAGCAAAAAAATTCCCTGCTAAGCTAGGACTAGGACTGAATTTTGCTGTAAATGTTGACTTTTGGGTTTGCCACGATGATTTGAATAAAAAAAACTAAAGGCAAAAACGTGATTTTTGTTGTTTTTCTATGACGTTAAAAACGGTAATTTTTGTTATTGTCCAAATTCAAACGCTGATATTCTGCAAAAATCGCTGACTTTTTTGTGTTTATTGGGTATCTCAATTTGAAAGACTTTCTAGTCAATGCTCACAACTGCTAGTTAAGGCAATGTTCGCACGATTGAGAAAGTTACAATTTTTTAAAGCAGTGGAGTCTTGTACGGGCGGTTATGGGCGGTTCAGGTGTCAATGGGTTAAAGGTGTGTGAAAACAAGTAAAACTGTAATGAAAAGCTTTTATTCCCCCATATGCACGTAATTGTGCTTTATAATAGGCCATTTTTATGATGGTGTAATTTTTTGGTTTCTCATGTTTATTGAAGCTATTGTTTTTTTAGCACCACTGGGATTACATGATTTAAATAAGAAAGGAAGGAAAGATTTCTGTATAACCCCATACATTAGTTATGCATATAATTATTATGCACTATTGTTTTTCTTTAGACGTTCTATTGTTTTGGCTTTTGTTTCAGTTTTAAGAACGGTATGCATAACTAATGTATGGGGTTATATTGAAATCTTACCGAAAGGAAAAACAAATGAATTGTGGCAGTTGTAGTAAAATTTCCTATTAACTTGTCGTCTGCTCAAAACCTCTGTTTTCATACCTTTCACATTGTAACCATATCACATAAAAGTACATGTATTTGCAAATTGGGAAAACCACACCTTCACAAAGTTATATTTCTGCCAATTCAATTCATTTTTCTGTTTTATTTATTTATTTATGTTTTGTTATCATTGCACAAAACTCAGCTCTTGACTGTACAACCGCTACCCCCATAACAGAATATACAGTACTGTCCGGGCGAGGGAAGGCTTCATTAATAATTGAATTTAAATGGATAAATCAGGTGTTTGGCAAAAGACAAATGTGGCTATTGTGTAGCAGTAGCTGTTATAGAGAGGTTGTCATTCATGGAGATGGTTCAAATGCATTACATCTTATTCTGTACTGGTCAACTGAAGTCAAAGTAAAAAGAGGTCAAAAATACACATTTTTTTATAGGGGGGTCATATAGGTTTCTACTTTATTAAACCTGTCTAAATGTTGTTTAAAAAATTAGCCTTTTCACAAATAAAAAGTCTAGATTGATATCATAAGTACATGTATGGAATATTACAATGTAAGTACACTGTAACAAACTGTATTTAGCATGTCACAAGCATGGAACAAAGTATACATCTGAATCCCCAGCAGGAGTCAAACCCATGAACACTGGTCAGATGCTCTAACCAACTGAGCCACAGCTGTACAACAGACTCAAACCCATGAACAGGGGTCATGCTGTAACCAACTGAACCACAGCTGTACAACAGACTCAAACCCATGAACAGGGGTCTGATGCTCTAACCAACTTAACTACAGCTGTACAACAGACTCAAACAATGAACTGAACTGTACTTGTATCGTGATCTTTTTTTGCTATAAATGGCATTACAAATTATGTGTTGTTTCATATTTTATTTACCAGTATTTAAGAAGTTTACAGACTCGCCTGTACATGTAGTACACAACCAAAAGGAAAAGTTGTTATGTATGTAGTGAACTCTTACAATCAAAAGGAAAAGTTACTGTGCAGGGGGTGAGAGCAAGTGAAATTGACTGTACATGTAATGTTACATTTTATCTTCCGAGAATACAGACTTCAGGTCACTAAAAGAAGTTTTAGAAGAGGAAATCATACAGCATGATAATGTCTGAACAACTAACAAGCTGTTTGTTTTTGCAGGATGCAACAGACCATTAGGTTTACAAGATAGAAGAGTGCGTGATTCTCAGCTCTCATCTCCGTCATTTTATGAATATTTATACATTGGAAATGGAAAAACAGTTCACACAAAACCAGAATATGCTCGTTTAAACAACGCATATGCATGGTGTGGAAAGAATTATTACATACAAGTGCACTTTGATCAAAGTGTCATTGTAACTGGAATTGCAACTCAAGGATTTTCTGGCATAAATGACTATTATGTGAAAGAGTATAGAGTTTTTTACAGCCAAGATGGAGTGACATGGAATTCTACGAAAAAGGTAACCAACAAATAATATTTGTAACTAAATGTAGTTTGTTTTATTGAAGGCCTTCTTAGTGTGTGCTATTTTAGTCCTATTTCAGTGGCAATTTTTTATAATTTTAAATTGTCTATTTTTTCTACTGTTTTACTGTAGGTGTGGAAAGGAAATTCTGATGCCCAGACAGTTGTTAATAATACCTTCAATACGCCCATATCTGCTAGATATATAAGAGTTTATCCTGTATCATACAAATACCATATCTGTATGAGAATTGAGTTGTATGGCTGCACTAATTGTAAGTCATAGCATGATTCTGCTTGGCTGAGGGTTATTTCATGTTTGTTATGGTAACTGGAAATGAATTTTACTATTACTCAATGAACTGTATGTCTCAAAGTCCAAGAAAAAAATACCAATTGAATAAATCCTCTCAAAAATGAAATGAAATTTAAGGTTAGAAAGTTTGTGTGAATCTTTATTCACTCTAAACATCAATGATGTTATCCTTGAGTTGGTTTACTGTGCGAATCCAAAAACCGTGAACACTTTGATTTGATTTTGACATTTCCCATTGTGTAGCAACCAATCAGAAGCGACTCGAAACCGCAAGAAACCCAAACAAACGGTTAGTGAACCAAACAAACTGTAATCAGTACTCACTTTTGAGCGTAGTAGCTGATAGATCGTCTCGATATTTGAAGCAGCAAACTTCTGTTCTCGTTTGCAGTTATACCGTTGTAAATTTTTTTTTCTGCTTTCGCGGTTGATTGGTTTGCGCGTGATCTTCTTCTCAACGGTCATGTCATGCCGTACAAACCTTTCCCCGTGACATTTCGTTGAGAGAAAATCGCCCAAACAGCCAAGGTTCGATTCGGAAGTTAAGAAATTTAAAGCCTGTAGAAGCAAAAGAAAAAAAAACAGCGGGTCGGTTTTCAAACTTTATTAACTGAGATTATTGCAGGTGGCGATTATTTTTCGATCCACAGAAACCCTCATCTGGTGACCTGTGATTATCAGATATCATCGAATATTCTCGCCTTCAAATTTTGCAAGGCCGTATTGCAATTAGCCACACACGGCAAAGTCGCTAGCTGCTGATCAGCGAGAGATCAACGCAAAAGAAACGTTGTGTTATAGCTGAAAAAATTACCGTGCTGGAAATAAAAGTTGACAAGTTTACGGCAAGTTAGCGGTACTGTAGTTACATATTTGCATTCCGTAAGTTAACACTTTCATTCGCCGGAACAGCCGATTTTGTCCTCACTCAGTAGCTTTTTCGAAAATTCACTTTTTCCAGGGAAACTAATCCTCAGGAACTGTCTTGTGTTATTGTCCGGCTTTTTCGCTAAATGTTTTTGCGATACTGCCGCGACGGACAAGTGTTGTGTACGACAACGACAAACCGATGAACGCGACAACTGAGCACGAGGCAAGCGTATAGTTAAACGTCTGTCTGGTTTTTAGCCGTTACAGTAAAATCGCTCAGATTTCTACTTCATTTACAAAGAAAGACGAAAGGTGACTAGCAATAAAAAAACTACAGCAAGGCGGCGACGATTCTTTTGCAAGGAAACAGAGAAGCGTGGTTTCGTGACTAACCGTTTGTTTGGGTTTCTTGCGGTTTCGAGTCGCTTCTGATTGGTTGCTGCACAATGGGAAATGTCAAAATCAAACCAAAGTGTTCACGGTTTTTGGATTCGCACAGTAATTTTTATTTTCTTTTGTTGTATATTCATTATCATATATTAGCATAGTAATAAATTAAAAAGAACAATGAAAAATAGAAATTGAACCATGTATCATAGCTTTCCTTTAACATAAAGGTCTGCATTATCAAAACAATTAAAAAGTGAGAAAATGTTCTCTGGTTAAAAATTTTAAAAACTATAAGCTTTCGACAATGGTCCTGTTGTCTTCAACCAATAGAAAATGTGAAGAAAACAAATGTGCATACATAATTTAAAAAGTTGGAAAACAATAAAAGTGAAATAATGTAAAAACTAACTCAAATGTAGTTTTTACAATAACTGTGCGAATTCTCGCGCACTGATTGGCAAATTTTTATTATCAATAAAAGTACAGACAAATAAAATGATAAAACTGACGCCGTCAGCAAATGTTTCTCCAAATGTTTCAGTGCTGCATTTTTCGTGGCGAGAATTCTTTCACAAATCCAGAATTATTCAATGAGAAAATCATGCAAAATAGATGAGATGAACCTCAAGAAGCTAAAACACAACCTTAAAGCGGAAAGATGAAGATGTTTGTTAAGAATCCAGACCCGAAAATTGGCGGTGAGCAGGATTCTAGTGCTGTCACTGAAATAAGCTTTACGGGAGGTGAACTGAACCATGTTTCAACAGATTATTTGAGAACAATTTTAACTGGAATAAAGGTTATTTTATGTGTTTCTGACTAACTCTACTCAAACTTTTAATTGATGAGCCCGTGTTTCTCCGAATTATGGCGATGAAATTCTGGTTTTGTGACGATCGCATCTTGCATTTCCTTCCTTTGTTTCAACATCAGTTTTGGTGTTTTGTTATTGTAAAAAACAAATTGACTTCGGTTTTTAATGCATCTGTCCTCTAAGTGATGATAAATTTTGTCATAACATTGTCAAAGTTTGCTGTGGATCCACCCGCCTGCAGCTTGTGGATCCACAGCACTTTGACAACGTTATGACGAAAGTTATCATCAATAAGAGGACAGATGCATAAAAAACTGACATCATTGACTCAATTGACTCAATTTGTTAAATAACATACATTTGGTACCCTAAGTTAAAAGATGACTTTCGCGGTGGCACCACTACGGTTCCCTCGACAAAAAGACGTCTGAGAAACGAGGGCAAAAATACCGTACTGTTGATGCAATGCTACCCAGATCAGCGTAATCCTTCTGATTGGTTGAAACAAAATCTCTCAACCAATCAGAAGGACAACCCTGATTTGGGTAGCATTACATCATCAGTAGAGTATTTTTGCGCTTCTTTCTCATACGTCTTTTCATGGAGGGAACTATAGTGGTGCCACTGTTTTCTCAGGCCATACGTTTGCATGACTGCGTGACTGCATATGAGTTACAGTACATGGCAAATTACATGCAGAGAACCAGTGGCTTCTGACATTGTGCGATTTTACACAATTGGTATCCAATTGCATAATTTGCAATTTGCATTGATAATAAAATCACTTAAATCAAATCACAAATCAAATTGCAAACATTACATGTTATGCTGATCACTACAATAGCTGAAAATGATGTGGTCTTTTGAATTCCAGATTCAGTCAAAGCTACAACTCCAGCCCCAAACCACACTCCAAGCACAACTAATTCCAAAGCCACAACTCACACTTCAAGCCGAGCTACTGTCGCAGCCACAACTCAGGGTTTAAGCAGCACTACCATCAAAGCAACAACTCACACGTCAAGCAGAGCAACTGTCGCAGCCACAACTCGTGGTTTAAGCAGCATTTCTGTAAAAGCCACAACTGAAGCCTCAAGAAGTGTCAATGAGACTTCTATATTCTCAATACCATGGTCTGTTTCATCAAGAGAAAGAGTGGATGTGGCAGAAACAGGTGCACTCCCTGGTAAAAATGTCTCTTCCATGACACATAAAACTTTGGTTATTTGGTTGACTGTCGCTGCTGCATTTTTACTCATTGCTCTGGTGCCTGTTGTGATGTTCTTAATTTTACTTCGCCATCGGAGGCAAAAAAGGTATGGATGCTTTCCTCAAAACTAGCTTGCATGAACCTGGGGAAAAAAATCAGCCACTGGTATTTACAAACAACTAAAAGGCAAATTGTCAGTGTTTTTTATGGTCGTGATAAATGAGAGAGGTTTATACTGTAAGGAAAAAGAACTTGGCATTTCGAAAATAACCATGTACTCTATAATTTCTGTGCACTGATATAAAGGTCCTCCCCCTCCATCCACTGTAAAGCACTACATGTAC
Source organism: Dendrophyllia cribrosa (assembly GCA_024195265.1). NCBI lineage: Eukaryota > Metazoa > Cnidaria > Anthozoa > Scleractinia > Dendrophylliidae > Dendrophyllia > Dendrophyllia cribrosa. Next base: position 42,649,105 of record JAJLRJ010000009.1, read on the forward strand.
TGGGCAAGAAGTGGTTTTGGTGCTTAATAAACTAAGAAATTATACATTATAATATTACATGTAATTCAAGGATTTCACATAAGTATTGTTTAACAAATACTTCATATTTGACAAAGTTATTTGCCATTTTGATATTACTTCAGATGTTACAGAATTATGTGTGTTATGGTGAACTTTCACAGATGAGGACACTTTGCTTATCATGTTGTAGCATCCTCCCTCCCCTCCCTTCCTCCCTCCCTCCCCTCCCCTCCCCTCCCCTCCCTCCCCTCCCCTCCCCTCCCCTCCCCTCCCCTCCCCTCCCCTCCCTCCCCCCCCCCTCTCTCCTGTGTGCAATCCTGGACATAAACCCCTCCATTCAACACAAACTTGAATTTTACACATTTCTCTTAGTTTTATCTAATTTTCACTTCTTCCACTTTAATACTATATGTAGATGTTCTAAATATCAAGGTGGAAGTGATGGCATACCTTTAACTGCTGCTGTGGTCAAAATGGATCTTTGCAACCAAGGAATGTATGTACATATATCATGGGAGTGTAGGTGCCATTGATTATACTTTATTAGTCATCTACTGCTGTTGACATGGATATTCAACTTAACTCATAATGTTAATTACCAGGGTGTGAAAATTTTTAAAAGTTATAAAGTAAAACTTTCTATACAGTCATGTAAGTGACCCGACTCAGATAAAGTCAAGCTGCAGATGGGTATTCAACATCAGAGGTGAGAGGCCAGACTGCAGAATGCCTAACTACATGTATCAATGATATGAAACTTTAGTAATTTCTTTTTATCAGCACTGAAAACTGTACAAAATATACAGAAAAAGATTCTGACATGTTATGGCAGTCAAAGAGTTTTTACATTGATTTCCACTTCACCAAAGGCATAATTATAGGAAATAACTCAAACTGAAACATATCTTACATGATTACGAAACTTTCAAAACCAGAGGCTTTTATGCAGTTAATGTCACTCTTGATATGTAAAAACTTATTCCTGGAGCCAGGCTAAAACAATAGTGAACTGACTGTGAAAACTTCAATATATTGAAAGAGTGGTCAGTTTCGCGGAATCGGATTTTCCAACTACGTTCTGGAATTTCTCTGCACACCTGGTCCACACAAAACGAGGACTGTATCTTTCCTTTTCTGCGGTTTATTACGACTCTTCAACGATACACATCAGTCGTACAATCTGCGTTCACAATCTTACAATCACAATCTTTTCTACAATCTGGTACAATCTTGTACAATCTCGTACAATCTGCTACAATCTGCCACAATCTCGAACAATCTGGTCCAATCTGCCTAAAAGTTACAATCTTCAACGTATTTATTCATGTTATACGAATATACGCCTTTACTACGCCTTGTTTACGTAAATCAGGCTACATTCTACAGTAATTAAGATACACAATTGTTTCTTTGCATTTTGTCATGATTCATTTCCTAACGATTGTATTATTGCGTGTCTGAACGAATATTACTGTTTACAAATCTGTCTTTACATTACTTTACATCACAAACAGTTTCTTTTACACCCAAAATCTGTTACATGTAGTCTCAATTTATAGCTAAGAAATTATCACAACAGGCAGTTTTAGAAGAGGTGGTCTTGTGTTCTATATTAATGTTTTTGTTTTGTTCTCTCTCTTTAAGTGACGAATACAGCACACTTACAGGGAAATATAACTCAGATGGAATAACACTCCTGCCTCCACATGCTGTTTGAAACAGTACATCAAGCTGAAGTTACATGTACATGTACCTATTTAAAAAAAACATTTTATATTATTTACTAATAATGGGTAACTTTTTCTGGTTGGAAAATTGTTTTGTTTCACAGTTCTGACCTCCAACAAATGCAGTAAGTGTTGGAATTTATTTCATTTTGTAAATGCCTAACAATTAATATAGTTATTTGTAAGATATGGGAAACCAGGTTGCACACTTTCACAGTGAAGACATGTGCAATAATAGACTCAAATCATACTCAAGAGAAGAAAAAAATACAAAATTATTTTATTGCACTGTCCCAAGATAGGCATGCATTTAAAATTGAGAATTGGTGAAACATTTATGTATTTTCTATTAATGTGTAAAACAAAGTCTTAAAAAAAATTGATATAATTAATCCCATTTAATGAGGTTAAATTAATTTACACTATTCCAGTGAGGATATGTACATGGTATCCATGTTTAATTATTTTTGTACACTGTTCCAGGGTGGATATGTACTAAAGTACATGATATGCTTTTTTTTTGTATAAACTATCTAAATCCCTTGCCAATGTGGGTATGCCTGAAAAAAAAAATGACATGGTTGCTTCAATAGGCATCATTGTTTTGTTTGTAACATATGGTATGCATATTTAAGGTGGCTCGACTGGATTTTTTGGAGGCAATAACCCCAAGTTTGAGCATTAACTACGACTCCATTAACATTGTTATGGAAAAATGGTCACCACAGCTATAATAGATAAAGATGAAAATTTGTTAAGGCTAGTGTGAAATTAACATCGGAGTTGCCATAGCAACGTAATGACCCCATGACGTTTTTTACTTGCCGTCGTATTTCTCGGCACCAGGAGGTTTTTCAGCAATCGTTTAAGGGAGATTGTATTTCCCATAGCCGCCTCCAATATGGCAAAGAATGAACAAATTCTATGAGAGCGTTTTTGAAATTTTTGGGGATTATAAATACAGTGAAAAACATACTATCAGCATAATTGGCTAATATCTAAAGAAGACGATGCGCTTTGGGAATGCAGTTTCATCTCATAGTATTTTGATTCCGAGATCGTGTGTGAAAAAGTGAGGGGGATTGCTTTGGCCGATTGCGAGAAAGAAATATTTGATTGTTTGATTGGTGTGCGTTCAGATGCTCTTTTTGCCATTTTTGTATGTAATTTGGTTTACACCTACAAATGTGATGATAATTTGGAAACCACTTGATAATTTTTTTTTAAATTTGACAATCTCGAGATTAATCATCATTTTATATGGCCTGCAAGTTTCAAGGACATTGAAAACATGTAAGGCAATAAAATAGGGCCTCCAATGTACCAATTTTTTCCCGCGGATTTCGTGTTTACAAGTGAGCGTCCTCATTATTCACGGGTATTGTTTTCTAGTTTCATATGCACGTGCACAACTTTAGCAAAAAACTCATTTGCATCGAACAGAAGGCTCTATTGCTTTCCGAAGAATTTTCCGAAACATGCTAATAACTGGCTTGAGAATTGTTACAACATTACGCACTCGACGTCATGCTTTTACGCTGTAATGCAGCCATGCCGAGGGTCTCTATGTCCAGAAAACAAAAGGTATTATTCCACAGAACAACAGAGCAGGATAAAAGTCTAGACCCACGTAATAGTGTGACATCGAGTGCGTAATGTTATTGCAATTATTCTCAAGCCAGTATTAGCATGTTTCGGAAAATTCTTCGCAAAGCAATCGCGCGTTCTGTTCGATGCAAATGAGTTTTTTGCTAAAGTTGTGCACGTGCATATGAAACTTGAAAACAATACCCGTGAATAATGAGGACGCTCACTTGTAAACACAAAATCTGAGGGGAAAAATTGGTACATTTGAGGCCTTATTTAATTTCCTTGCATGTTTTCAATGTCCTTGAAACTTGCAGGCCATATAAAGTGATGATTAATCTCGAGATTGTCAAATTATAAAAAACATTTATTAAGCGGTTTCCAAATTATCATCACATTTGTAGGCGTAGACCAAATTACATACAAAAATGGCAAAAAGAGCGGCTGAACGCATGTTAATCAAATCCTTCTTTCTCGCAATCGGCCAAAGCAATCCCCCTCACTTTTTCAAACACGATTTAAATGGAATCAAACTACTATGAGATGAAACTACATTCCCAAAGCGCATCGTTTTCTTTAGGTATTAGCCAATTATGTCGATAGTATTTTTTTCACTGTATTTGTAATCGCCAAAACTTCATCAGCCCCAAAAATTTCAAAAACGCTCTCATAGAATTTGTTCAATCTTTGCCATATTCGAGGCGGCTATGGGAGGTACAAGCTTCCTTAAGCAAGTGCCGAAAAAAACCTCCTGGTGCCGAGAAATACGACGTAAAGAAAAAACGTCATGGCGTCATTACATTGCTATGGCAACTCCGATGTTAATTTCACACTAGTCTTGACAAACTTTCATCTTTATCTATTACAGCTGTGGTGACCATTTGTCCATAGCATTGTTAATAGCGTCGTAGTTAATGCTCAAACTTGGAGGGTATCGCCCCCAAAAAATCCAGTCGAGCCACCTTAAGCAATCTTTCAGTATTTTGACATGTGTGTCAAGTCACAAGTTTGTGATTCATTGAACAGAGTTATTTTGTACACGATTCCAGAGAGTTTATGTACAAAATTGTTAAATTATGAATTTGTAATCACAAAACTATTTATTGCCATGTAAATTGTGGTGCAAATGAGTTCATCTCTTTTAAAGTAAAGTGAAATAGCTTTTATTCTTCCCGTTTTTCATTTTTAAAGATCTTTTTTTGTACACTATTCCAGAGAGTCTATGTACAGATTAAAAATGTTTCAATTATTAAAATTATTTTGCAATCTCAAGCGATGATAAAATTAAACCTTTTTCGAAAGTTTCGTTATGTAACAATTAAGGAAGACACTTGTTGAAATGCGGTTGTACACTATCCCAGAGAGACTATGTACAAATTTAAAAGTGTTAAATATTTAATTAATGATCCACCACAAATCTTTATTTTAAAAAGTAGCATTTATTGGAACGTTCTGCTAATATTTATTTTGTACATCATTAAAGTGCCCCTATGATCAAATTTTTGATTTTCATTTTTTTACATTTTCGTTTACTATTAGACTTGGAACAAGGTTGATTAAGTAACAATCTGTGTAAGAAGTAGGCAACCCAAATCCACGGAATACAGAAAGGTGTGAATTGTGCTATTGTTGAAACCGTCCACCTCATTGGCTAAAACATGAAAATGTACTATAACTTCATCAGGCAGCGCATTTATTTATCTCTAGTTTACTAATTGATTCCCTTTTAGTGAAAACTATTGTGATTTTTAATGCAACAAAAATTCTATGTGGGGAACATGGAAAATTAGGAGTCTTTCTTGGCCATTGTTTTGGAGTCTCACGATTGGATGAAATCTTGTAACACAAAAGAAACATCGCTTTAAAATAAAGTTTCAGTAAATTTTATTTCAAAACCATGTTGTCCATAGGTTGACGTATTCTCAGTGCGAAAATCTAAACATTCTTATATGGGGAAAGCCAAATGCATCGGAACAATAGAGAATTGCCTACTTCTTACACGGATTGTTACTTAATGGCGGCCGTAAATTCTCGGAAATGAATGTTAAAATAAAACGACTTCTGATGTTCGTAATGAATTGAAATTTGGCAAGATAAGTAAGAAAGTCTTATTGTACACGAAAATGTAAAGAAATGAAAATCAAAAATTTGATCGCAGGGGCACTTTAAGTAATGGTCCTAGTAAGAACTAGGGAACCCAACGGCAGGGAATGCAGCAAGGTGTCACGTGTTATATTGTTGAAACCGTCCACCTCGTTGGCTAAAACATGATGAAATGAATATCATCAGATAGCGCATTTATTTCTCTCTAGTTTACTTATTGATTTCCTTTTAGTGAAAACTATTCTGAGTTTTAATGCAGCAAAATTTCTTTGTGGGAAACATGGAAAATTTGAAGCCTTTCTTGCCCATTGATTGGGAGTCTCATGATTGGATAAAATCTTGTAACACAAAAGAAATATCGCTTAAAAATAAAGTTTCAGTACATTTTATTTCAAACACTTGTTGTCCATAGGTTGATGTATTCTCAGTAAGAAAATCTAAACAATCTTATGTGGGGAAAGCGATTTGCCGCAGAGAACAATGGAGGTTTGCCAAGTTCTTACACGCATTGTTACTTAAAATATTTGGTAGTTCAAATATATTTGTACAGTGATAAAGAGAGAACATGTACAGATGTTTTGTTAGTTTGGTTAAATTGATTAACAGAGAGTTTGTACGGTGATCCAGGGAGAACATGTACAGATGTTTTGTTAGTTTGGTTAAATTGATTAACAGAGAGTTTGTACAGTGATCCAGGGAGTCTATACAGTCACAGCAGATAAAATAACAATTGAGTAATGAGTGTGGATTTTTTTTTTAGTTTAATTCTTTCAGCCCATGACACAGGTATCTTAGGCCCCGTTTACACGGGTCCGGACAAATTTTTGCACGGACAAAAACTTGCACGGTTCCACCTTGCGTTTACACGGGACCGGCTGAACTGGACGAATTTTTGAACGGCTAAGTGTGCAAGTTTCCGTGCAAACACCACTGCAATCTGTAACAGAATTTGCACGGATCCATGTAAACACGTGGTCTAGGAACAAAATTCGTCCGTGCAAAAATTTGTCCGGACCCGTGTAAACGGGGCCTTAGTGAGGGTGTTAAAGTTATATCGCGGTACTCGACCCTCAGATTTCTTTTACCCTAAGGCCCCACACGTACATTATTTGACGTATCTCCTCATCGAGTTCGCTCGCTCGCTTCCGTTATAACGTGATTTTAATCTCGACGACTGCTATTGCAATTTTGAGCACGAAACTGATTACTGTTTCACCAAATCTGCTTAATTATACTTTGAAAATAGCATTGTAATAAAATGAAAATCACTAAACAATTCAATTACATTAAAAAATTCGAAACACATTACGGCAACAAAAGATGCAACAAATAAACGCAGACTTTCTAAAAACTAGCTCGATCCAGGTCTTGCATTTTATTTTCTTGCGCGGATTTTCAAAACTAATAAAATTTGTTTACAATGAAAGTTACAGCTGTCGACGATGGCCGACCCGCAAGTTTGCGCGTCGCTGCCGCTACATAAGGACTTTGTACGAGACAGACCAAGCAAAGATTTCAAATTCTGGGGATGCTTTAAATCTGAAGGGTTTTACGCAAATGTAAAACTTGAGGTGAACTGATCGATTCTTGCCGGCGAATAGAACGCAGAAATGTTAATGACAGCAATGATGTTTTCTTCTGTCAACATACAAGTACTGAAATTTGCAATTGCATGGCGATTCAAGTCAATGGAGATGCATAATGAGAGCAACAAACCACACTAGCGTGAAAATCAGTGCAATATTTTGTCGAGGCCGAAAATGACAGCCTTAAAGTTTTGCAATGAATTTGAAACTTGACAGTTGTATTGAATATTAATTAATCTTCATGAGGACTAATTGTTAACAAAATTCATCTATCGCTAAATTCGTGACCATGTTAATAAGTGTAGGGTCAATTTTTGATTAAAAAAAGCGAAATAACACTCCAGACCAGCACAAAAAAAACAAAAACAAAAAAACTTCATTCAGACATATCAAACCTAAATACAGTTGTCCTGCAAATTAGCAAAGAAACGCCATTCGAGGAAGGGAAAAGTAATCAAATTGAAAATAATGAGACAACATAACAATAGTAACTTCACCTGAAATTCTCGAAAACGCTTTCATAGAAATTTGTAAGATTTTAAAAATTTGTACACCTTAAGACAAGCATGTCAGGTGGAACATGCAAAGAGCGTTCTCCAAAACTATCTTGGTGACAAGAAATTCGGTCTTACGTAAAATGGGAGATGACGTCATGTTGCTATGGCAACTCCGATTTCGATGAAACGTATCCCATCTGAAACTTTAATCTAGATCTTTCACTAGTACACCTGTGGCGATCGCTTTTTCGTTGGATTGTTTATGCTGGTGCACAAGATTCTCAAAGTTAAAAGGTATCGTTTACTCAAAAACCCAGTCGAGCCACCTTAACTTGGGTACGATGGTTCTTGGCTATTTTTGGTTCGCCAATTTCCTGGTCTTGATCAAAACAATAAGCTCTGCAAAAGGTAATTATCATGTTTGCTTTCAGTTTAATGTTAACGTACATTAGAGGTTTAAGATCATCGCTTTGACTCTTCGTTTCTTATATGTGTTATTTTCACGCTTAAAGTTATTGCTGTCCACGGCCAAGTCATTAGTCGAGGTGCTCACAGTGGTGTTGCTTTTGCCAACTTTAAGAGCCACAAGTTCGCCTACTTAAATATCAGTAGTCTTGCTACAACGTACGTCCTCAATGGCAACGAGTGTGGGACTGCATGCGTCAACATTATGTCGTGTTTCTCCTTTAACTTGGCTACGTTCTTCGACGTCAACGGCAAAATTCTGTGTGAGCTGCTGCCCTCTGACAAGTACAACAACTCGGACAAGTTCCTCGCCAGCCAGAGTTTTCATCACTACAGTATTAGGGTGAGGATTTTTTCGGCGTTCGTTTATTCAACCGTGTCTACATAAGGCTCTAGCCATTGATAACTGAGTGTTTGCAATTGAGTGAGAAAATTCGCGGTGTTTAATTTTTACGACTCTCCCACTACCAAAAGGCAAAGCCAAAGATTTTTCCTTGAACTGGTCAAACTTCATGATTTTAAAATACATCCATAGACGCCAAAAGTACCACAAAAAAGTACTGCTAAACAGCTTTAATTTGAGAGGTCGTGCCTAAGAATCTCATAGACAGACTTATATGTTTGACTCGGGTTGTAAAACGTTTTTTCTGTAAATTGTTAATACGGTGTCCGTTTAATCAATCAAATTCAAATCAGGTGTCGGCTTGGCACACGTTCGCATCAGAACCTAACCCAAGCCCACCCACCCTCATTCTACTGCAACAAACATTCTGCCGAAATGCCTGATGTTGCCCTTCTCCTTTGACCACGTTTACGGATCCTAAATTAATCAGGAAAGTTTATAATCCTTATATTACATCGTAAACATCTGCGAGTGTATATTCTTGAAGGCAATTTGCCATGCACAAGATTGGTTCCGAGACACGAAGGAAAAATTCAATATTATCGCCGGCGCTCAAAACGTCAGGTTTTCTTAAACCTTTCTACGATGGCCAATTCACCTTATCAACTCAATCGATAAAACCAAATAACCCTTAAACCTTTCTACGATGGCCAATTCACCTTATCAACTCAATCGATAAAACCAAATTTTCAAATAATGCAGGTGTTAGTCGAGGAACAATACCAAACAAAAGAAGGTCATTTACGACAATAACCGGATCGAAAAACGTAGTGAATGATAGAATCAAACAACGCTGTTATAATCTAGAGAAAAAAACAAACGAAAATATGAAGTCCTAAAAAAACATCTGTCGTAATGGCCCTGTCACACTATTGCGTATCGTACTAGCGTATGCCAGCGTATGAAAAATATCACTCATACGCCGGTATACGCTGACATACGCTAGGGGTACGCTAGGCATAGGTTGTATACGTTTCAAGCACGGTGGCATACGCTGGCATACAGCGAGGCAGAAATTTTTTTTTAAGCATGCTTAAAAATTTTGTGCGTATTCGGACGTATGGTTTATTGGCTAAGCATACCCTGAATACGCAAGAGTTACGCTAGAGGTACGTTACTCATAGGTCAAGTACGCTGGTCATTTTGTGCGTATGAAAATTATTTTATGAATTTTCATACGCAACTCATACGTTTCTCTCATACGCAATAGTGTGACAGGGCCTTAACTAAAGGATAAGCTATATCAGTTCCAAAGTTATGGCTAAGCCGTCGCGAGTCAGTTAGTTATTGGTGAACGAGAGGAGAGAGATCCAAGGCTCCTGTGAGTCACTTGTGAATAAGAAACGCTCTTATTATACTTAGTAAAAAGTTTGATTTAAATAAAGCAAATTTTGTTTCGAAAACGATGAATAAAAAAAAATGCCTTAGCGAGACACAAATATATGCATGAATGACGCAATGTGTTAAATTCGCGAGTGAACAAATTTAAAACATTACTTCATCCAGTGTGTCAAACTAAGACATCTTTTTTAATTCATCGTTTCCGAAACAAAATTTGGTTTATTTGAACTTTTACAAATGGCAGCGACCACAAGTCCTTAGTCTTGAAAATCCATTTGAGGTCCGCATAATTCTTAGGTGGAATCAGAAACAATTAAAGAATATGCTTAAAAAAATACAGCGGAAACATACAATAACATCAGATCAAACAAACTGTCAAATTCGTGAATTGAATCTGAGAAAAACAAGCAACAAACACCCTCATATTGTTACTTCAATTAAAAACAATATAAATGTTTGATAGCTAGTATTTTAAACGGGAGCCATGCAGAACAAAACGGAGCTGTTTCACAGGAACCGGTTGAGATCAGTATTCTTCATGCACATCTCAGCTGGCTGAAAGAAAGAACGTTTTTTTTTAATGTGCCTAGCGGAGAGACATTACTTTGAAAATAAGATTTCCCAGTTTATTTTAAGATCAATAAAAAATAATTCTGAGCTCGATCAGCCGCATGGCATGGAGCCAGGAGGACAGCTGTTAGCTCAGCTACTACGTTAATACCGAGCGGGAGGCCCTCATCCGGAGTTTATTCGTGGCCCGGGGGTTATAAAACAAATTTTACATGTTTTGACAGCCTTATTTCTTTTCATACAAACTATTTGTTCATTGATTTATTACATCCTTTTTGAAATCACTTGTGATCCTTGCAATCTGATTGGCTCTCAGTAGTGTGATTTATTCCCAAATCGCACTATTTTTTGCTCCAAATCGCATCTTTTTCTCAGCAGTGCGATTTATTCTCAAATCGCACTGTTTTTTGCTCTAAATCGCATCTTTTTCTCAGCAGTGCGATTTATTCCCGAATCGCATTATTTTTTGCTCTAAATCGCATCTATAAGTCGCATCAATATTGGTACTGACTAAAATCCTGTATTTGGGTAATTAAATTGTGCAATTTCAAAATGGATATAATAAAGTGGTAATTGAACTTCATGTCGTGCAATTTTGGTCTGAAATCATACTTGTGATTTCAAATCGAACTCGCGCTGCGCGCTTGTTCGATTTTGAAATCACGCGTATGATTTCAGACCAAATTGCACTCCTCTCAGTTCAATTACCATTATAAATATTCGTGATTTGACTTTCGATTTGGTGACTTTCCTTGAGCAAATACAGAGAATCTAGTGAAAGCCATTAAATGATTACATGAAAAATCAGCAAAATACTCTTCGTAGAGACATGATGTTCTATAACTTATATTTTTTTAACACAGATGTTGGCTTTGTAATTCACATTTGGTCTCAACGTAGGTGTTAGACAATATCTGTCGAATAATGGATTTGGAATGCAAAAAATATTTTAATAAAATCCTATAATTTCACGTAATTCATGCTCAAATTTTGTATTAAAACGTTCGGCATAATTGCACACTCAATTTATGCGTTGTCATGGTGATGTTAATTAATATTATGGGATATGTTTTGTATCTACGTGCTTCAGTATTTTACGAGCTTTCCAGAGGGACATAATTCATAACATGCCAACACTTCTGATAAATGTCTGTTCACCTCTGATTTCTCCCTCAAACAAAAACACAGTCCGAAAAGGGTTAAGGGAACAGAAACTTTGGTCGCGGCAAAACACTAATGTAATCTTTGTATTTGTTACCTTTATTAAACGGACACCTATCAAAATTTCACAAGAATGACAAGTTTGAGCTCTTGACCCGGCCTGTCAATAAATCAAATTCCATGAACTGCAATCCACTCCAATCCTTGCAATCCTGCACTTTAATTATCTCCAAACTACTGCTTTTGTTTTGTTCTATAGAATCTTTTTATCCAACTAAGTTGTATCTTTGGTGGCATTTTGCGATATAACGTGGAAATAAGCTAATCGAAATTGTGCTATTTCGGCGAGACAGTGTCCCTTAAAAGGCGTGGTGATGCAGTATTCAGCGCGTTGGACTTCAGACCGGAAGGTCGAGCGAGGCCTGGTGTCGCTCGGCCGTCGTGTTATTTCCTGAAGTCTGTTGTAACAAATGGCAATATTTTATCGCAAGATTTTTTTCTTTTGTTGAAGTGCCTCTTCCGGCAAAGCCAACTTATGATAATGATTTCTCTATAAGGTTATGCGGATAATCACGGTAAATAAACACGCACTTTTAGACTCGACTGGAGAGATTCTCTTCAAATGTTGTTTTCGAAGACTCGTGGCTTCGCCTTTGATAAAACCTCTGAGTGAGTGAGTTTACATCCGACGGGTAGCACAGGGTGAAATGAGTGTATTGGAACGAGGTCGGCTAGTTTGTTTACATTGTTGTTGATGATGTTTTTTCTGGTTTGTATCAGTCTTCATTTTCATCATAGTCCTTCATTACCGTTGTGCTCTCTTTCCGTTCCACTGTATATGTTTTCCACTTTAGACCTGTCTGGCTTCAATATTTTAATCTGCAAAAAAGAAGCTCGTGAAACTCAATTTATCTTATAGTTACATTTTACTTGATCTGGATTAAATATTTTATTCTTTTCGTGTCAGTCTCCATGCCAGAGTGTACTGTGTCTGAACAATGCAACTTGTGTGTCACTATATCAGAACAACAGCTATTTATGCCTTTGCAAAGAAGGATACAAGGGAAAAAACTGTCAAACAAGTAAGGTGTAGTTTGTTCTTTTAATTATGCTATAATGCTCCATATGTTACCTGGTATGGCTCAAAAGAAGTTTTACCCCTAAGAGGTACCAATTCAAAACAACACATGTCATATTTCTGTCATATTTTTTTTGTCTCAATACCCTAATTATATAAAAGGTACCGCGATAATTCTAACGGTGGTCATTTTAGATTTTCGTACCCTGAGCGGTACCAAACTACAAATTTTCACCCCTAAAAGGTACGACGAGCACCCTCGTCATTTTTATGTGGGAGTCCCCCCTCCCCCGGGCAAAATACCTCTGCTTGCGGAGTACACACTTTTAAAACTAACAAAGCCGCGATTTCGTCTAGATTCGTTGTTTTTCAATTGAACTAATGTTATCATCGACATACCGCTTGAAAGTACGGTTAAAACTGATGAACCAGACAGATAGTGTTTTAACATTATAACATTATCACCTTTTAAGTTTGTTTGTAAGTTTTAATATACCTATAGTTGTGAAGTAGTTGTAGTCGCTTTGGTTCGTGTAGTTCTTGTGCCGGAGTAGCTGTAGTTCTCAGTGTAGTCGCTGTAGTTCGTGTAGTTTTTATAGTAGCTGTAGTTCTTGTAGTAAGAGTTGTAGTTCTTGTAGTAGCTATAGTTCCTGTAGTAGCTGTAATTCTCATATAGTTCCAGTAGTTCTTTCAGTCGCTGTAGTTCATGCAGTCGTTGTAGTTCTTATAGTCGCTGTAGTTGCTGTAGTTCTCAGGGGCGGATCCAGGATTTTTCTTAGGAGGGGGTGCACCTCTAAGAAATGACGTAATTGAAGAGTGACGTAAACAAATTTTAAAAGCGAACAACGCAGAAAGACGCAGGTCATCTCAGTGGGGGGGGGGGGGGGGGGGGGGCGCACCCACTGCACCCACTGCACCCACTGCACCCACTGCACCCACTGCACCCCTCCCTGCACCCCTCCCTGCACACCTGCCCTAGATCCGCCCCTGGTTCTTGTAGTTACTATATTTATTAGTAATTCTGAGCTGTATTTCTTGTAGTTACTATATTTATTAGTAATTTATTTATTTAAAGATCATACATTAGTTACAGGAACATCATCATCATCATCATCATAGCTTTATTTAAAAACACGGTATCCCATCATTAGTTACAAAATGCTCTTCCAGAGAGCCGTGTATACTAAATATTCTCTATAAAGACCTAAACATGTTAAAAATTTCTAATTAAAATTACAATACTAATGGGTTTTTCTATGTTTACCATAGATTAGTTAAGATTAAAACTACTATAAGGCGGCTTTAAAGGATGTGATAGATGGCTCAGCTTTGATTTCATTTGATAGGCCATTCCAAAGAACAGTGCCCCGATAGTTAAAGCTACACTTTCCCGCTTCCTTTCGGGGTCTATGAACAAACAAATTGTTCAAGTTGTTTCTCAGTTTATAAGAATGAACATTCGTTATTGGTCGAAAAAGATTTTTTAGGCCCTTAGAAGAAAGATTATTTTTAGCTTTATAGGCACTAACCGCTAATTGCTTTAAGCGCCTACGCTCAAGGGTGTCCCAGCCAAGGTCTTCCAAAATATCAGCAGACCGAATGTCATAATTAGAATAGGTAATTATTCTTGCTGCCCTATTTTGCAATTTCTGGAGTCTGTCAGCTAGGCATTTACCCATACAGCCCCACACCTCGCTGCAATAATCTAGATAAGGCAGTATAAGTGCTTCATACATCATTTGTACAACTTAATTTACATAGAAACAAAGGTAAATGAAATTAAAAAAAGAAATTAAAAAACAAAGAGTGGCACACTTTGCGCGGCAGAACATTTGTGGGAGTTTATGTGCAAAGTGTTGTCCATTTTGATTCAAATTTCTTTAAGGTATTTTTAAAAGCAATCGTTCGTTCAGAACTAATCTTATCATTTTCTAACAGACAGAACATTTCGAGGCATGGAAAAGTATTATTTAACCAGCACAAAAAAATATAATATTTGGCAATAATTATAAAGTGGTTTAAAGCATAATAATGAATAGATTCTGGTTTATATCCATAGACGATGTCTAAAGTATTTAGGAAGACATTTTCTGATCGCTTATCATTCCACCAAGAAATAAACGATTGCCATAAAGTTTGTATTACAGGACAGTCATGAAGGTAGATGGAATAGGGTTTCATTGGGGAAGTTGCAACGGTCACAGTTGGGAGAATGTTTCAATTTCATTTTAAAGAGTCTATTATTCGTTGGGATAATATTATTTATTACCTTGAAATGGAAACATCTAAGTTTGTTTTCTATGGTTACCTTAAAAGGCAGTTCGTAAATAGCTTTAGGAGACATATTTTCTTGCATTATTGTCATTTCTACGTTTGGAGATTCTACTGAATTGAGAACAAGCAGTTTGCGTGCAACTTTAGCAGTAACGTTAGTAGGAGTAACGTCATTACTGTCGATCATAATACGGTTCTGTGTAGAATTTAAAATTGTTTTTTTCCAATCGTAAGGAACTGCTATAGTTCATGTTACTCTTATAGTCACTGTAGTTCCTATAGTCACGAAAGTCATGTTTTTCGTAAGTAAACTACAACAACTACGCGAACTACACTGTAGTTCGTGCTGTTGTGGTTGTTCGTGTAGTTCTTGCAGTAGCACACGAACCATACCAGACCCAGCCTCAAACGCTTGCGTCGTTTAAGCACGTTACACGTCATCAGTTTTCCACTTGCACCATGTTTCCCTGATTTTTAGCAATCTGGCCCCGGTTGTTCAAAAGGTGGACAGCGCTATCCACCGGATAAATCACTATCCAGCTGATAACACAATGGATTTTGTTAATACTTATCCACTGGATAGTGATTTATCCGGTGGATAGCGCTATCCACCTTTTGAACAACTGGAGCCAGGTCGCCTCGAACAGGTTACAGTCGCTTGTGCGTTTGTCCCTTTCGCTTGTTCCCAGGGGGTCTCTACAATGGTCTAATAGTCTACGTTCATGTCTTTCCATGTATAGAGAAACTCGGTTATTTTGATTCAAAGCCTGGGCACTCCTGTAAGCAGATCCGGGACTCTGGAGCCAACAATAAAGACGGGGAGTACTGGATCGATCCTGAGAACAATGGAAACCCCTTTAAAGCCTACTGTGACATGACAAATGACGGAGGTAAACTACAATAATAAAGTAAACAAACTTTTATTACTACTGAATGGCATTATTTTAGTTTGCGCTGATCCTCAAAAAGGTGGATTTTGGGTTTACATGTCTGTGAAATCTAGATAAGTTGACAAATGTTATACTTTTGTTTATGAAACCCTCAACTTTTTAATGTACAAACAAAGATAAAACTTGAATTAAACATGTTAGTAGGATAGCTCACAAAAGATATTCTTCTTTAAGGCACTTAAGCTTTTTGGTTTCTATTTGGGTTTTAGCTGACCGCTTATTTTGTGATTTTTTGTATTTAATAATAATAATAATAATAATAATAATAATAATAATTTATGTATCGCTCTTTGTAAATGTTTTTTGTCGCATACTGGATAAATAAACCTAAAACCTAAACCTGAAAACGATTCTGAAACCGAATCCAATATTATACATAGTAAAGTAGCATTTGTGAACTCACAAGTCTCTCTTAGGCCCCGTTTACACGGGTCCGGACAAATTTTTGTACGGACGAATTTTGTTCCTAGACCACGTGTTTACATGGATCCGTGCAAATTCTGTTACAGATTGCAGTGGTGTTTACACGGAAACTTGCACACTTAGCCGTTCAAAAATTCGCAAACGCAAGGTGGAACCGTGCAAGTTTTTGTCCGTGCAAAAATTTGTCACGGACAAAAACTTGCACGGTTCCACCTTGCGTTTACACGGGACCGGCTGAACTGGACGAATTTTTGAACGGCTAAGTGTGCAAGTTTCCTTGTAAACACCACTGCAATCTGTAACAGAATTTGCACGGATCCATGTAAACACGTGGTCTAGGAACAAAATTCGTCCGTGCAAAAATTTGTCCGGACTCGTGTAAACGGGGCCTTAGTTACATGATTTTTAACAAAGAAATCAAAATATTTTGACCAATTTACTTTGTGCCCCCTTACCATCCCCCAGGCTAAATAAAGATAAGTAATAAGCGCAAGGGTGGATGTCAATTAAAAATAAAAATATTTGCTTATTTTAGGAGGCTGGCTTCTTGTGACCAACGTACTTATGCAGAGTTCCACTCCTCCCTCTTCCTGGACCGCTGAAACATCGTACCGCGGTATCAGCAACTATCATAATAACTTGATGGGTATCACCACCAGCGCCATGAATCAGCTGAGAACACACTTGCCTTTCACTCAACTAAGATTCCACTGCAGTAAACAACAGGGACGTACGTTCCACGTGACAACTACCGCGAACAGCAATGGTGATGCTGTGATCCAGTATTTCAGCGGTCAGACGGACACCCTTCCGTTTTCTTGCAACTCGTTTCAGAGAATGAGCGATGATAACTCTCAGATGGCTGTTCAATGTGATCAGTGGGGAAATGATCAAGGCTTGAATTATATTGGAAAGTGGGGTCACTACTTAAAACAAGGGGGATATAGAATGTACGACCACATGGCTTTTATTGGTGGCATGAATCATTGGGTTATTGTTAACGGCCATTGGCTATGTGATGACGGAGGAAGCGCAGGCATTCATTTTGCGATTTCTTCAGGAGATTTTTGGAAAATTTATGTGCGCTAAAGATGTTAAGTCCACTACTGCTTTAATTTTGCGCAGATCTCAGCACCTTTTTAGTCATCATTGCTAAAATTACCTCCAATTTCACTGCTGCGCGACCCTTTGAATCAACACTCCACTGAGCGGCTTGCAATAGACATCTAACTAAGCGTTCGGTACTGAGCGCGAGTCCAAAAGACTGAAAGAACTGCTGTATCCTTGTCGTTGTCGCATCACAGGAAAGGTACTATGACCATCCCGCTCTAAGCACTTCCTTGAGTGTGTTTTGGAGATTACTTCCAGTAGCGTCTGAGTGATGATTCTTGTTGCTTTGCCTCGTGTGCTTTGGTCGGCGCCATGACTCCATGGCGCCATGACTCCATCCTGCTGAGAGACCACCACGTAGTTCTGGGAGGTGGATTTTCTAATAATAATAATAATAAATGCTTTATTTATCCTGAAAAACCGATCAGCGAATTTAAAATAAAAACGCTGGTATAAACCGGTGATCAGTGTATATACAAGTCTAAAATAATAATGGAATAAAAAAACTAACAAAAATATTTACAGTGATAAAAACCTATAATCTACATAAAAATCGATGTAAGTAGGTATAAAAATAGAATTAACAAAACTACCTATACTGAACATTTATGTTGTGCCTTATCTAGCTCTATTAAAAATTTAAAAATTCTAATTTTAAAAATTCTTAGTGTCTCACAAGCACGCAGTTCTTTGGGGAGATCGTTCCATTCCTTTCCAGCAGCGAACTGGAAAGTTGACTGGCCCATAGCTGTTTTGAATCTTGGAAGATGAAGTTCCCTATTATCTCTCAGGGCCTTACGGCGAAGTTCGGATCTCATTGCAAAAAAACCTTGTAGTTGCCTAAGACAATTATAATCATTTACGATTTTAAATACTAATTGTAAACGTAAATAACGGCGTCTGTTAGATAAAGTTAACAGCCCGAGACTCTCTCTCATTGACTGTGTGCACGTTAAGTGATTTGTTCTTAAAATTATTCGCATTACTTTGTTTTGCAATCTTTCCAGAAAATCAGAGTTCTTCTTGCTTCAGAAACCCCATACAATGCAGCCATAGTCTAAAATAGGTAAAATTGTCGCTTTATAAATCTTTAATAAAATAGCAGGGCTAAGAAAAGATGAAATTCTATTTAAAAGTTTCACTTTAGGATAAACTCTCGAGGCAACATAAGACACGTGATTATTCCATGATAATGATTCGTCTACCACCACGCCAAGATACTTAAAGTGCCTCTGCTGTTTTAATATTGAATCTCCGTAAAAAATGTTAATGTCTCTGGTGGTTTTGAGAGCTTGAGTTGTGTGACGCAATAATCATGGCTTCAGACTTTTTTGTGTTACAAATAAGGCCGTTCCTACGAAACCAGTGTCTGACGCTCTTGAGATCATTGTTGACATTGTGCTCAGCTAAATCAATATTCTTGGAGCTGGAATGCATCTCAGTGTCGTCTGCGTATAACGAGAGAGTGGAAGTATAACATGCCTTCGCTATGTTATTTATATGAATATTAAATAACGTTGGTCCCAAAACTGACCCCTGCGGGACTCCAAAAGAAACACGCATGGGATCTGAATTAGCGTCCTTGTAGGCGACATACTGTGATCTCTCGGAAAGGTAACTGTTGAACCACCGAAGTTCGGACTCTTTGACACCGTAGGATTCGAGCTTGGTAAGCAAGACATCATGTTTAATGACATCGAATGCTTTTCTCAGGTCGAGAAAAACACTAACAGACTTGAGGCCATTATGCAATTGCTCTTTTCCACGAGTCTACTACCCAGACTACCCTAAGAAGGGCGACCGTTGTTGAAGAAAACTTGGAGTACGCGAACTGGTGCTGTTCAATAAGGCCAGCTTTGAAAGCAAAGTTCTGCAAGTCCGAGTTTGCAAAAGATTCCAAAATCTTTGAAATACAGGGCAGCACTGAAATGGGTCGGTAATTATCACAGTCAGTTGTTGTTCCTCCTTTAAAAAGTGGCGTTACCCTTGCTGTTTTCCACGCAGATGGAAATTGGCCTGTGGAAAGCGATTTATTAAGAAGATAAGTGAGACTGTGAGAGATGTTAGGTCCGGCCATTTTTAAAGCTTTCGCTGAAATTCCGTCAGATCCTGTCGCTTTTGCTTGGTTAAGATCTTTGATAGCTTTTGAGACGTCATTTACATTACGTAAGGTAAATTTGAAGCGTTCGATATTCGGTGGTGCCTCGTCTGGAACAAATTCAGATTCTATCTCATTACAATTTGCCAAGAGAGAGGATGCTATAGATGTAAAGTATGAATTCATAGCATCCGCAATGTCTTTGTTCCCAGTCAGTTCTTTGTCGTCAACAATCAATCTGCCGATATCGCATTTCACGTTCTTGCTAGGGAGAACTTGCTTGAGAGTTTTCCAGAAATTACGTGGGTTAGATCTACTCTCCTCTAATTTCTCGGTGAAATATGTTTTTCTGGCTTTTCTGAGCGATGAGTTAATAGAGTTTCGCAGACGTTTGTATTCCGACCAGTCTGATTGCCGATTAAATTTCCTAGCTTTTCTGTGGAACTGGTCACGCTTCCTCATCGCAGACAGTATCAATTTATCTAGACAGGGGTGAGTTGACTGGCGGATGCGTTTGCGGCGGATAGGAAAGTGCTCGTTAAAAGTGGTAAGAAACAAGGTCTGCCAGACATATAAACATTTATCATCGATATCCGAAAATATTTCCATAATGTTCCATGGCACAAACTCCAGTTCTGCATTAAACCTTTCCATACTTTGCCTAGAAAATGAACGTGTTTCAATGTAGCGATGCTTAACAGGTTTCACGGACGGCCCGTGTAAAACTCCATATATAGGTAGATGGTCACTTAAAGAAGTTGATAGGACACCAGTACATTGAAATGAGTTCGGTGTTGATGTAATCAGTACATCAATGAGTGAAGAAGATGTACTCGTTACTCTAGTGGGTTCTGCTATCATTTGAGTAAGTTCATTAGCCAGCAAAAACTCCTGCATTCTTTCTGTTTGTCTCAGTTCACTCTTTAAGCAGACACAATTCAAGTCTCCCAAAATAATCACCTCGAAAAATTTTCTCTAACTGCCTCTCTCATTCTGTTTCTGACGTCGCCGTCGCCGTCTCCAGGTGACTTTTTTGAACTGCAGTGAAGACAAGAAGTCTTAAGGAGGTTCGATCAGTGTTTTTTTTTTTTGTTGCCACGGGGTGTTTGTTTTGAAATCAACATTTTGCAATTATTCATCATATTTCCGATGATGTTTTCAAACGTGAGTTTAACCTAATAGGTTGTGGGGTGATTTTTTTATTTTTTTTTTATCTGAAGCAAGTACCGTTTAACCAATAGCCCTTTTCACGGTTAACTCTGCTCATTTGCATTACAATGAAATCTAGCATGTATGTGAGGCAATTTCGGGCTATTTTGTAGTTTTAGCCCGAAATTGCCTCGCATCCACGTTGGATAACATTGTAATGCAAATGAGAAAAATCAACCGTGAAAAGGGCTCATTTCACGAAGTACCTCAGTTATCTTTCTGATGATAAATTTTAAATAATCTTTGTTAAAACAACCTTTTGCACATTGTAATGCAAATGACCTCATTAACTGACAAAAAAAGGTTAGGATCAACTGAACAAAAATTTAGTCTTGAATAAATGAATCGAAACCAAAACAAACTGTCTATTTACTTACAGTGACTTCCGCTGAGATTGTCGAAACGTCATCGAGTCTTTAAGGATTCTCTTTGTTCAGTTTAATGATTGCACTGTAACAAATTAAATATATGCGAGAATATCAGCCCAGTAGCAGATGGTGGTCACCATTAGTTATATACAATAACAAACTCACAAAGATATCTGGCCAGAAAGAAAGATTTCTAGGCTTGGGAATCTTATGGTGAACACGCTGAAATGTGACCGAGGCTTAAAACCGGTAAAAAGAAGGATCGAGCAAGAACTGAAGCAACTGAGAGGTTTGTGTGGGTTTGTGGAAAATAGTTATCCGGATATCAGCGTTTTTCTGTTAAA
The DNA here is from genome assembly GCA_024195265.1 of Dendrophyllia cribrosa. NCBI lineage: Eukaryota > Metazoa > Cnidaria > Anthozoa > Scleractinia > Dendrophylliidae > Dendrophyllia > Dendrophyllia cribrosa. The sequence goes on from JAJLRJ010000009.1 coordinate 42,670,420, forward strand.
ACGTCAATACTTTGTTTACCAGAAACCTTGAGAGTTAAATGCGAAACAAGCTTTATATAGCTATTTGAATCTTTTTACGGTGGTCAATTTACCTTATCGACTCAGTCGATAAAACTAAATTCTCGTGTTTCATCCCCCCACCGACGCAGCACCACAGTTTCTCTAGAAACTAACCCCATTCATTTATATAAATTGCATGCCTTCTTAGGTTATTTTATTTTAAAACCCAGTAACTTTAAACCAAAGAGAAATCGGATTTATCTTTGTAACAAAAATTAATATCACTGCATTATTCTATTTATTTTGATATATTGTTCATGATTGAAGGTAACAAAAAGTAAAAGTAAAGGCTTTTCAATATTTTTAATTGACAAGTCTGGTAACCCATCACATCGGCAGCTGCAAGAAAAAATACGAGTAACAGTTCATAGTAAATTTTCACCCCAAAAAAATACGCTATTCAAATTATAAGATAAATATGTTCAATATGTAAATGAAGATTTATTATTACAGCCAAAATTTATATCTTTGCGCTGTTTATATTGACCATGATTGAACAAATGAATTAATAAAAGAAAACGCTTTCCAATCTACCGGTGATTGACAAGCCTGGTAGCCCATCATCAGCAGCTGAAAAAAAAAACAAGTAAGAAGCAAGCAGTGAATTTTCACATAAAATACTGAAATATATACTCTAGACTGCCCAAATTGTCAACGCTAGTTTTCCTCTGTCCAAACAGGACTTGTTTAACGAGTTATCATGTTGATGCCAAACATCTTGTACATATGGTTAGTGGTTCTACTTTCACTTCATGACGATCTGATACTTTACAAGACCGTTATATCCTCTGCAACTAACCTAGAGTCAATTTCAAGCTTCTATGAGAGTCATAAAGGTACGTTTAACAAAATAAGGCAAAGTTTCGTGAAAATATTCGATTTCACTGCCGTTCTAGATTTGCTCTCAAAGAGAAATGGGTTTGAGTTACTTTTGTTGCTTATATTCCATCATCAGAAAGCGTAATTGTTATTAGCACGAAAGCCATAAAGTACATAAAGAGGTTGCATTTTCTACTTTCCTGTAGCAAGTCAAAAAATTATGAGGAACAAAAGAAAGACTAATAAAATCAAAATAGACCAATACTCGCTTTTGCCATCTGACAGCTTAGCATACATTTTGAAAAATTATGTATTTCCCTTTTATTAGAGCAAGTACGTGATAGACAATCTATAGTGAGTTGGTCAGAATCACATTTGGTTTTTAATTGAATATTCCAAGACAAATAATAAAAAAATGGAAATTGCTCAGTTTCACATTTCTAATAACCACGCGTTGTTTGCAGCATTGCCGTTCTCTACATAACATTGTGTACTTCCGGCATTATCTACAGTCTGTCTCCCTGTCTCACTCTGACTATAAACCACACGACAAACTAGATTGCTTCTAGAATTGTTCGTTTCCGGCAGTTTTTCATATACATATATTTATTATAAAATTTTCTTTTTCTCCTGTGCCCGCCTCGAATAGCCCTTGCTAATTGCGGGCACAAGCTTTGTAAACTTATAACTTAACTTGAAATAAAACTTGTTGTTGTTGTTGTTGTTGTACTGTTTTACCAATAAAACAGTTTTACATACTCTAGCGTTGCAAATAAACCGTTATAAACAAGAAAACGAAGGAAGGCGTTGTCATTTGCTGTCAAGGCTTTATTATATTAAATAAAATTGAAATTAAGGTACAGTGGAACCCCGCCTTACGGTCACCTCGTTAATACGGTCACCTTGTTATTACGGTCACTTTTTTTTGTCCCGGCGAAACGCGCGCCCATACATTTTCTTATAATGAAACCCCGTTAATGCGGCCACCCCGTTAATGCGGCCAAATTTTCATGGCCCGTTGGTGACCGTATTAACGGGGTTCCACTGTACAGGAAAAGTGCCTTTGAATTATCAATAAGATTAAAGAAAGGATCACCAATATATTATTTTTTTATCCAGTGAATCATTAATGAACTGTGTGAAGAATATGGTGTAAATGCAAAGCCGTGGCTTAGTTGAAAAGGGACTCAAAACGTAAAGAAATGTCCTAAAACAGGAAGCAATTCCGAACAAGTTTCGCCGTCTACTAACTTCACATACATAGCTTATGCTATTTGTATCGAACTCCTCTTTTCTTTCACAAGGTTTTTCAACCAATCATAAGCAGGATTTAAGAGAAATATATGAGAAAAAAATATAAGCTACGAAAAATCTCGATTTGATCGCTTTTTACCAGAATTCACTGCGCCACGCACACATTTTGGGCCAGAATTCACTGCGCCACGAACAATAGCCTCGCTTGCTGCTTCAAGCTGTTGGCTGCGAGATTTGTAATATTTGGTCCAACATGTGCCAGTCGTAATCGGAACTGAAGTGTCGAAGACTACCGCGAGTTGAGTATGGACTGTGAGGCATGGTGATAGGACCGTTGGATAGCAAAGATTTACGAAGATTGTACGGAATAAAAGACAAATTTATTTTGAAATCATTCCGACAGCGGTCGATGAGACTGAGCTGAGCGCGTGGGGACGCGAAACCTGAGCTGAGCGCGTGGAGACGCGAATACGATACGGCTAGCTAGTAACGCAACATATTCATTATCAATAATTAATTTAAACCTAAATTTTCACACCTTCCTCGTGGTGAACGCGTCCTTTGCTCAACAATATTCTACAGACATTGCAAGAACTTGATGCGTGAATTACAAAACAAAATTAGTCTTATCAGCTGGAGTTTTCGTCGATTCATCCCGGTTACATTTGCTTTGCTTTCCCTCAAAAAACGAAAGAGAAAATTCTGTAATACCTGCGAGGCGATCAAACAGCATTATTACAACAAATGTACCGCAGCAATTACCTTCTTTTGGATACACTAGTTATATTATATAAATCCATATTGGCCTCAGGGAGCTTTCTAGAATGGCTAGAATGTTGTTGCTTTATAAAAATTCACACGCAGTTTTGTATAATTTTAAAAAGGGAAAGCGGAAGCCATGCTTCTGAATCATTATAAAATAATTGTATTGACCCATTGACACCTGAACCGCCCGTAACCGCCCGTACAAGACTCCACTGCTTTAAAAAATTGTAACTTTCTCAATCGTGCGAACATTGCCTTAACTAGCAGTTGTGAGCATTGACTAGAAAGTATTTCAAATTGAAATACCCAATAAACACAAAAAAGTCAGCAATTTTTGCAGAATATCAGCGTTTGAATTTGGACAATAACAAAAATTACCGTTTTTAACGTCATAGAAAAACAGCAAAAATCACGTTTTTGCCTTAGTTTTTTTTATTCAAATCATCGTGGCAAACCCAAAAGTCAACAATACACAGCAAAATTCAGTCCTAGTCCTAGCTTAGCAGTGAATTTTTTTGCTCTTATTCGTTGCTCGGGCCTAGCTACAGCTTCTTATACTAGTGTATACTCACCTTGCCTCGATTTTCAACATCACCACCGCAATGCATGCTTGGAAATAAACAGATTTTTCGACAGCGTTCATTCCGTCCTCCACAATTTTCATATATATACTAAGTCCACAGCCACTCTGACCCACCGCCGAAATTTCGCGCTTGTTGTGTTCTCCTGTGGTCGCAACTTCCAAAATATGCCGCGGTAGGTCGAGAAATTCATCCACAGTCGAGTCCCAAAGCTACTTCGTTTCCAGGCGGCCATTTTTCCAGTACAACGAGCAACGAGCCAAATTCGTAAACGAAGTACAACACCTAACTCGCTTCATTGAGAAGTGGACTCTGAACTACCTCCAAGCTTAATGATGCTCATCAGGCAGCTACTAAACATGAAAAATGGCTGTGAACTTACCAAAAATCGTAGATAATTCATATTGGACCCTTTATTGCAAATCAACCAAGCAAAATGAGATCGTCACAATGACGTTTCCAGTAAACTCGAGCCTTCAGTGTTTTAGAACAGCAGCACTTTCAATGGTAACTCCAAATATGAAGTCACGAAATCCTATGGAGCGTGTGTATGCAGAAAATCACTCAAAAACGTAAAAATCCTCAGGTTGTCAATGGGTTAATTGTAACTTTGTTTTTCATTCCGCTCTAGTTTAATCTTTTTAAGTTAATTAAAATGGTATTTTGCTTATACTATTGTTATTATTATTGATTATTATTCCTATTTTTAATAAAGAAATTTTCCATTATTATTTAAAAAATTATTATTGATTATTATATTATTATTGTTATTATTATTATTATTATTAGTAGTAGTAGTAGTAGTAGTAGTAGTAGTAGTAGTAGTAGTAGTAGTAGTAGTATACTAGTAATCTTTAGATCACAGTATACATAATTTGTTGCTTATTTTGGTAATTTCCAGGCTACTCTCTCATGAGCCATGTAATCGGTCATTGTACGGGAAGTGAATTGGAATGCGGGTTACGATGTTTGAAAAATGACGGTTGTCAATCATACAACTGTCTAATCAATGAAAGCCTTAATACGCAAGTGTGTCATTTGAATGGAGAAACAAGAAAGTCGAAACCGGAAAACTACAAGGAGAACAAAAGGTCGACTTACTTTGAGCTTAGCCTGGTATGTACTGTGTGAATGTCGTTTGAAATATATGACTGTTTTAATGTCTGATTGACTAATTCATTGTTTAATTAATTGATTGATTGATTGATTGATAATGGTAATAGGACTGAGTGGAGTCCAATTCGGTCTGTAATCATACGAATGATTAACAAAATCGCGGGAGTCCGATTTGTTAAATCACGAGTATGATTACAGACTGAATTGGACGACACGAAGTCCTGTTACCAATTAAACACAACTATAACAAAATTTGAGGATAAAACGTTAAATGGTTACACGTTTTGGTGATTAAAAACACAACAATTGAGTGTGTTTTTGACCGAGATGCATGCATGGAAAAAGGACAGCGCGCGCAAATGACGCGTACTGTCCAATTACATCGTCCAATTACAAGCATGACGCGTAAACTGTCCTATTAATGCTCTAATCGGGCCTGCTGATAACCAATCAGATTCGAGAATTTTGTTATAGTTTTGATTAATTGAATAATTGGTTGATTAATTGATTGATTGATTGATTGATTGATTAATTGGTTGATTGCTTGGTTGGTTGATTGATTGATTTCAGTTTTGGTTGATTCATTAATTGATTGATTGATTGATTGATTGATTGATTAAATGAACGGACGAATGATGAGATACAGAATAGTTTAAAGACGGAAGCTGAAAACCAAGGGAATTTAATAGAAAACGGACAACAACAAAAACATTTATACAATCAATGTCTCATTAGTGATCAATTGGTGGTTCGATCAAATATTTGCATTAGTCGTGTTCTGTCCTTAGACAATTATAAAGACAGAACACCATTTTATCTATCACCACCCATGCAGGTGTACAAATGAGCACTGGCAAACCGTTAGCAAAGTCTGATGACCACTAAGCTTGTTAAGACCCTAAGTTATATCACTCTGCTAACAGTTGAGCGTTTTCATTTCAGATTGCGAATTCTAAGTTTGTTTGTCAAAACAGCGGACTACGGACATCACATCAAACTCAGTGTACATGTCATCCGGGATACAAGGGAATAACCTGTCAATCAAGTGAGTAAAACTGGGAAGTGTAGCGTACCTTGCTTCTAATAAGACGCGAAAAAGAAACTGGAAAAGAATCCGACAGCTTGGAAATATGTCAAAATCTAAAGAAAAAATTTTGTTATTTTTATCATTATCTTTTTGGTTCCGCGCCGTGCAGATAAATTGGCATTCCAAATATTCTCATCTTGCTTTTCATCTGGACCGCTCGCGCCAAGTGAATAACATTTCTAAATGACGTTTTCTTTGTTTCAAAATAATAACAATCTTATCAATCCCTTTCGATTAAGGTGTAAAATTAGTATCCTCTTTCGTTCTTTTGTTCGCGCGTTGACAGAGGCGCAACCGCCATAAGAAAGTACTGCTTAAGAGTTACGTTTAGATTTGAATAATCACACTGCAAAATTGTATTCATGACCCTAACATTGAATCTGGCAGTCAAAGGGTTGATTATTGTTATACCAAAGGTGTAAATTTAATACCAGTAAAAGAGATATATTACAATAAACTGTATTTGTTTTTGCATATGCAGAAAAGCTCGGTTATTTTTCTTCAAACCCTGGACTTTCCTGTAAGCACATCCGGGACTCTGGAGATTCAATAGGGTGCGGGGAGTACTGGATCGACCCTGAAAACAATGAAAACCCTTTAAAAGTGTTCTGTGACATGGCAACTGATGGAGGTACATAGTTATTACTTTTTATATTCCTTTGTTTATAGAAAAATCGCATGAGAGATTATTGTTACAACTTCAAAGGAAAATATTATTTGAATCAGTCCTTCAACAAAACCAGTTCAATTTGCTAATGATGATACGACTTACTTTTTATTTCCTGTTTTAAAACCATTTTTACTTGACCCTCTGGCTCACTCATTTTTGTACCAAATGTGGCCTAGCTCGCCACGAGTCTCTCGTAGCTCAGCGGTTAGAGCATCTGACCAGTGTGTGAACCTAGTATATGGCCTAGCTCGCCACGAGTCTCTTGAGCTCAGTCAGGTTAGAGTATCCGACCGGTGTGTGAACCTAGTATATGGCCTAGCTCGCGACGGAGTCTCTCGAACTCAGTGGTTAGAGTATCCGACCGGTGTGTGAACCTAGTATATGGCCTAGCTCGCCACGAGTAGTTGGTAGAGTTGGGGGTTCGGGACCACAAAAAATAAGCCCCCAAAGACCCCAATGGAGCCTTAATTTAATGATTGACATTGCCACCCACAGGTCCTCCTGCCAGTCGGCCCAGTGGGTGGCAATGTCAATCATTAAATTAAGGCTCCATTGGGGTCTTTGGGGGCTTATTTTTTGTGGTCCCGAACGCCCCAACTCTACCAACTACTCACTGTGAACGCTGGTCCGGTACGAGACCAAGCTGTGAATGCTGGTCCGGTCCGGTACGAGACCAAGCTGTGAATGCTGGTCCGGTACGAGACCACCACCCCATGGAGGTATAGCCAATTGAAGAAACCCCACCCCTGTGCATACCAACCCACATGGCAATGGCACAGAGCCCCAACACGAGACCACCAATTGAAAAAAATAAAACCCCTGTATATAACATGGCGGCTCAACGTCTTGACTTCAATCCAAGGAACCACGATTACTTCGGTAATTGGTTGCATGGTTACAAGATGAACGTCCCTGCTGGTTACCCCATCAAGGACCTCAATTCATTCTTTATAACTAATAGGGCTGCTTTTCTCCAGAAAATTGCACGCGAAGTCACAGAACTTGGCGGGGTGAAGGTCACTTTGTCATTCGGTGTAGACTTTTCAATGGAAGGCGATGATGGACGACGAGAAATTAATCACTTCTTTTCTAACGCTAATACACTGCTTGTAACACATCTCTATCAGCTTCGAGAGGAGGGCACCCTGGAAGGCATTGTCAATGACTTTGAGGAAGAGATTGCCAGATGGCAGCAGTTGGGTTCTGGTTGGGTGATTGAGAACATCAAAACTGTTTACCTTGAGTTTGGGACATACCATCCTCTACGAGGTGGCACATTTATCCCAACCCCATCAAAACTCAGGTCAAAGCAGGCAATCATTAATGTGAAGAACAGAGATAACATGTGTCTGCGCTGGGCACTGCGATCTGCATTGTTTCCTGTAAATGTTCACTCAGACAGAACAGGCAGTTATCCCATTGATGATGGCCTAGCATATGGAGTCGCAGGCTTGGATGATATTGCTTTCTCTTTGATTGCATCCTTTGGCTTCTTGCCAGTGAGTCTTGTTACTTCATTGTTCAAGGCCGAGACAACATCTGGCAGTCTTTTGACCCAAGCAGTCGACCGGCCAGAGGGCATATTCATTTCAACGGCATACTGATAACCAAACAGCCTTTCAGCCAGGGTTCGGTTGAATCTCTCCACAATTGCTTGGTCTCTGTGAATATCAACCCGCCCGCGACGAATGTTTGTTTTGTTGTTTTCCATTGTCTTAGTCACAGCTCCCATAAACTCTTTCCCAGGGTCAACTTGCAAGAGTTGCGGCCATTTCAAAGGTCCACGTCTGTAAATCCGCGCAAACGCTTTTGCCACCTCTTCAGACTCTTTCGAAGTTAGAGGCTCTGCTGCTTTGTAACGGCTAGCCACATCAACAAGGGTTAATGCGTATTTGTACACTTTTCTCCTGTGGGGAAGTTTGTCGTGGGGCAGGAAGAGAAGATCTGCTTGATGTACTGCATTGGGTGATGAGACATCAAACTTGGGGCGAGGGATACGGCGTGGCGCCGGGAGGTAAACTTGCCAAAGGGCTTGTTTGATCAGCCATTTCTTTGCGACATCGTCAGAGACCTTGGCCGCTGCAGCTAGTTTTTTGACAGCGGCAAGACCTTTGCAGTAGCCTTTCGGGCTGTAATAGATCTTTGAGAGTTTGGCCTCCATATATTATGTATTGAAAGTTTAAAGCTCATTTGCTTTCTCCAGCAGTTCAAAGAGATAGTCACGGACAGCTGTATCTGATTGTAAAGCTTTGATAGCGCTGTATTTTTTCAATCGAGTCACGTTTTCGTCCTTTGCAATCTTTACATTTCTTTCAATCTTTTCATCATAGTGCCCCATCGTTTCTTCGATGTTTTCTTTGCCCATCTTGAGAGCAATGCGTAAGTTCAGCGGCAGCTGGGAGATTGCTGGGGAATTCATGGTGGTATATATATGGATTTTAAATTTTTTTTATTTTTAAAGAAAGCGATAAGCCGCATACCCACCCGCAAGCAGGGTGCCTCCAATGAACGCAAGTTCGCCATTCTGCTGTTGTGGACTGGGCTTGTAGAAGTCCGAGAAGACAGGCTCTTTGTAGTCTTTGATTTGTTTATCTGGTTGTGTTTGGTGCATCTGGTTATACAAGACCAGGGCTTGGTCAGTGGTTTGGAAGTTTTTGCTAGCTTGGTGTTCCTTCCGATCGTTGGCTACAATCCAGTCGAGGAGCTTGGTTCGGTCCTTCTGGTATTTGGCGTAAGCCGCTTGGTATTGTTCAAGGGCGTGGTCATGACGGATTTTCTCATCCATTGCTGCCTTCCCGTTATCACCAGACAGATATTTCGCGAGATAATTGCCGCCAGTGAAAGCGGCCGCATTGAGAACAGCGCCAAGGGCCATTATTGCAATCGAGGCCATTGTGGTCGTGTGTATACATATGTTTTTTATATGTTTACACGATGCTGGTGTGATGCTGCTAGATTTACATGTTGTCTGGGAGGATTTTCTGATCCTCGAGATATTTCTTCAGCGCGATGCTGCCAGCCATGACGGCTGTGAACTTAACGTAGTTCATCAAGCTTGCACTTGGGTCGGCAGTGAAGTTTTCTTTGATGGTCTTTTTCCCAATCCAACCAATACCGGCGACAAGGCCAGTTATTGTTGCGGCGTCGAGGATAGACTTCACAAGCTTGTTGTCAGCCATGGTTTGTGCCCAGTATACATATGATTTTTTTTATTTTTCTGACAGAACCTTTTGTGCCTTTGTCGTCTCGTTCAAGCTCAATCCTCGGCCTCATCCTCTCGGAGTCGGGCCTCGGCTTCTCGGCCTCGAGCCTCGGCCTCTCGGAGTCGGGCCTCGGCCTCAGCATCGAGCTCGTTGTGCCTGTCCCTTAACAAGAGGTAAACTGTTTCAAAGGCGGTCACGGTAACTTCATACCAAGTAACAAGCACGCTTCCGATCAAAGCAGCACCAAACACATCCCGGAAAAAAACCCATGGTCAGTATATATATGTTTTTTATTTTTTTATTCCATTTTTTTAAGCCCTTGTCTTACCGGAATTCGAGATGGGGGCGGCGTTGCATCGGGTGTGTCTGCTGGTGGTGTGTTTGCTGGTGTGTTTGATTTGCGTCCAATCCTTTGCATTATGGCTTCGCGTTGGTAATAAACACCAGCAAGAGAGACAGCCAACCCTGCAAACCCCAGAATATAAAAGATTGAGTTGTTGTTGCTGTCACTTGTTGTGTCACTTGTTGTGCCACTTGTTGCCCCACTTGTTGCAGAATTGTTTTCACTTGTTGAGGGTGCAGGCTTTTGTGCTTCAGCCTTTTTCTTTGCTTCACGGGCCAGGCGGTTGCGCTGTGCTAGCATTTTGCCAGAAGCAACGCGGCCGGGGTTCTTTTCTGTTGCGGGCTTTGTTTTCGGGGCCTCAGAGGTAACCCGTGCAGGTGTTGGTGTTGGAGTTGGAGTTGGAGTTGGAGTTTGAGTTTCTTCAGGGACCGTCTCGAGTGGTGTGGCCATCGTGGGTATATATATGATTTTTTAAATTTATCTTGTGATAAGTTTGCTGACAAGATTTGATAAGTGTGCTGCCAGGTTCCAACCAGGTTCCAGCCAGGTTCCAACCAGGTTCCAGTAAGGTTGCTAGCCAGGTTCCAGCCAGGTTCCAGCAAGGTTCCTTCAAGGTTCCTGCCAGGTCAACACAGGTTCCACCCCAACTTGATCAAAGCCCTCAAGTGGATAACCTTCACTGTCTCTGGTTGGATGTGTGGGTGGAGCTTCTAATTCTATCAAGTCGGCCGCCTTGTCAGTATCTCGTTCAAACTTGATGTGTTTTGTTGTGATGAGAGCAGCAATGGCAAGCGCCAGCCATCGTCCGCATCGCAGGGCAAGATCCCCAGCAAGATTTGCCAGCTCATGGTTGATGATGTAGTTGTTCTTGATTTCTTGCTGCAACTCATTGGCATCATCAATCGTGGCCACCAGGTCAATGCCTTTAGTCGCGAGCGTGATAGTTGAATCAATTAGGGATTCGGTCGTCTTGCTGCCGACGTAGGCCTCGTACCTTTTGCAGTACTTCTCAACGTCCTTGTCTGACAGCCGCGCCACACGATCGTGTGTGAGCTGTAAGCCGATAGCTTCTTTAGCCTTGCCAGTTGAAACAAGGATTGCAAGCTTCTCACGTTTGGCAGGAATGCCATTGTCACCAATTAGCCCTGTGGGAGGTTCGGCACCAGGGGTGGCCTCCAGCATCTGCATTACTTCGTTCAAGACGGCCTGGTCTTCAGCTGCTTCTGCCATCAGGGGGTATACATATGTGTTTTTTTTTAATTTTCAATAATTCTCTTGATGTCTGGTAAAAGAGTTTCAAGCTCTCGTATAAGTCCCGCCATGGTGTCTGGCATAGAATTCAGCCGCAATGGATATCTGTTGAGAAGCATGAGGCGCAGATCTTCCTCACCAGCGGCTTTGATAATTTTGTTTTGCGCATCAATTGTGTGTTTGTGCAATTCATCCAAAAGCTGTGAAAGCACACACAGTTTGTGTAGGCTGGTTGGCGCATTCATGGTATATATGTGCGTGTTTAAACTTTGTACTCAATTCCATACGGGTGCCGAAGGGAGAAAACCAGGTGGGAGAACTTGCGGGATTTGAGCCTTGCAATAAGCTCTTTGTACTCCTCATGGGAGAGCTCGCCTGCATAGTCTTCGAAGATGGCCTTGGTGGTTTTGCTGGAGGGCGTGTAAAAGAGCACGATAGCTGCAATGTTATCACGATATGGCTTGGCAATGCTGGTGATCTGCTGGGTCAAGACCCACACGGATATGCCGTCACGCCTTGCACTGAACCCCAGATTGACCAGCTGACTCGTGCGGCCTTTGACATCTTTGGAGGCGGCGCAGTCATCGAGAATGAATAAAGTGTTGGTGCATGTGAAAAAGAAGCTCGCTAACTTCAACCAGTATTCGATCTCATGCTGTTGGCAGACAATCACGAAGATGTGTGGATCGCGGTCCACGAAGCCATCGTATGTCTTGTTCTTGACAAATGTGGGGCAGAATAAAACGATGTAATCAAAACAACCCCTAAAGGGGCCTCGCAGTTGGGAGAGAAGATACTGTGTCTTGCCAGAGTTAGTGGGGCCCACGATTAGAGCGTTGAATGGCAGCTTTCTTGGGTCCATAACCAGCCGCTATATTAGTTGGTTCATGTTTTGGTGGGGAGGGGCCTTTGCCAGAAGTCTTTGTATTTGTGTGTGTGATAATGGTCTGGTGGATGGCAGAGGGCCGACTTGGCATAGAAGTTGATCTTGTTTCTTGTGGCCATGGGGCTGGTGGGTATATAATGTGTTCGTGTGTGCCTAGAACTGTACAGATTCCAGCTGCTTGCCCTGGATGTTCATCTGTGAGTCTGAGATGGTGAAGATGTGGCAGAGTGCGTTTCCCGAGCCTTTGCCGTCTCGTTCGATCTCGAGTTGCACGCCATCCTGTGTGTTGACGAGCCGTTGGCCGTTGCCGTGCAGGGCTGTGTCGGCCATGGACCGCAAGTCAATCCAGAGACCAAACTTGTTGCCTGTGAGATATTTAGTCAAGTTCATGTTGGGCCTGCCGTCCGTGTGTGGGGTAAAATGCCGGGTTATCTCTCTCCACATGTCAGTGCCACTGATGCCCTCGTTTTAGATCCTGTTTGGGACCCCGTTGACTGTGACCTTCACTTTGGTGATGTCGGAGTTGAAATAGTTCTCAGAGTCCCTGGCACCCGCTACATAGGGATTGATGAACAGCAAGAGGATGCCCTTGAGAGACCGGCGCTGTGGGTTAACCCGAAGATTCATCCGAGTGTCAACGCCTTTTGTGAAGGGATGAATCCGATCTCGCTGGACATAGTCATAAGCGAACTCCTTACCGCTAGTGTAAGCGCTTGTTGCTTCGTCAGCCAGAGTCTTACTTCTGATCGTCTCATACTCCAGCTGGATGTTTTCCAACTTGTACACGAGCTTACTTGTGTCTGATCCCCGGACAACTTGGTTTGCTGGGGCGAGGGTTAGTTCGAAGACCAGATCGTTATACAGGGCTTGAGGGTATATGATCCCGTGATCAGTTAAGATTTGGTGATCCAGTTTGATGCGATACTTATTCTTGTATATGGTCTCAAGCTTGTTCTCTACATCCACGCCTGAGGTCGGCTTGTCGCCAGCACCAGAGCGAATCTTACACAAACCCACACTCTGGATGCCATCCATAAGCATGTTGTCCCGCTCATCGGTTGATTTGAATAAGTCTTCGAAGATCTTGTAGATGTCGTACCCAACCGTGTCCTGGACAGTGGTGGCGGCAAACTTTACAACGAACCTGTCCACCAGGGCCCGAGAAACATTTTGCACGAGATAATTGTTAGCGTGGCCGCCTGCTAGGTTGATGTTAAACACCAGCGCAAGTGAGCCGGACACAATGACATCGTGCTCGCCCACCTTAGGCACCGAGACGTACAGTGTCTCACCGGGGTTGGCCTCAGAAGGGTTGATGTGATGCGCTTTACGGTTCGCTCTGCACTCATGGCGCCCAGTGTTTTTTCACTGTGAGATGGAAGTAGATTCGGTTGCACAGCCATGGTATATATTTGTGTTTTTAAAATTCATATTTATATATCATCATGGCAGAAGGCGGTTTTGATCCAGGAGATATGTCCGATAATCCTTGGGTTGACCATGGAATTGACCACGATGATGACGACGATGACGAACAAGAAGTTGACACAACAACACCCTTTCAACCAGGCGGCACATCCACCCCATATCATGGCGGCGAGCAGCAAGAAATGCATACATTGCCTCGCGAAGAAAGCGGGCTGCCAGGTGACCCTGAAACCGTCCCTCTTCTTAGTGACTTCTCAGACGCAACTGATAAAGAAGAGGTCGATAAAGCCATGGACTGGATCAAAAAGAAGTTTCCAAAAGTAAACATCCCGAAATTAGGTCCAATTGGTTTCGGTAAAAAACCAGCAAATTCTGACAAAATAGTTTCCTTTCGACCAAAAGGCGGGGAAACTCTCATTTTCAAGCAAGATGGGAGTTTTCTTAAATCGTTCACAGACAAGTTCAAAACATCCCTTGGCCCAAGCGCTAAAAAGCTTGTCTCTGAAGCGAATGCCTCAATAAGGGAAGAAAGACAAAGATTGAAGGAGGCAGAAAAACAACTGAAGGAGAATGAAAGGGCTGCTGTGGAACAACAACGAGCAGCAAATGAGGTGCAAAACCTCAGAGACAGAATTGGGCAAACTCAAGCGAAGATTGACAATCTGGAGCAGGAACACGGTTCAAGCGTTGAAAATCAAGCCGAGATAGACCGCCTAAAACAGGTGAAAAAGAATCTTCAACGAGATCTTGAAAACCAGAAAAAAGAAGTAGGTGCCCTTCAAAAAATACAACAACAACGAGACCAAGAACAGGCAAAGGTTGACAAACTCAGAACACGCCTTTCTGCTAAAGAGAAGGAAAGAAATGAAGTTGAAGCAAGGCTAAACTCAACTAAACCTCTTGATGAGTTAAACGAAAGAGACACCGAGCTTAAACGACAGAATGAGGAGGATAAACGCGTCATAGAGGATGAGAACACGTCTCCCTCTGAAAGAGAAGCTGCGGAGGCCCGGGTTGCTGAGCGAGAAGAAGAGCTTGCAAGGCTCCGACCACAGGTTGAGGTGCGTGAACAAGCCCTGTCTTTGAGAGAGAGGGTCAGAGAAATTTTCAAGAAATACGGATGGACACTGCAAGCGATTGTTCTGGCAGCTGGCATCACCATCAGCGCTGTTGTGCTCGCCACCTTGAACGGCCTGGCAAAGGCCACCAAGGCTATTGGCAATGGGCTTAAAGAGCTTGGCAAAAAGGCAGCCAGCGCACTGCCTGGCCTAATTGGTTCAATTGTGAGCTTCATCTTCAAAGCGGCTGGGTCTGTCATCTCCTTTCTTGGTGAACACGCCTGGCTGCTCATCCTTGCCGTGGTGGCCTTCCTTGTTGAAAAGATCACCAAGCGTTCGAAGTCTTGAACAACTTATCTCAACCAAACGAAAAGCCCTCCCAAAGCAATCGCACCCACAGCAATGAGTGCCTTGTTTACGTGATGCGGGTCTGGCTGCGGTTCGGGTGTTGGTTGTGGTGTGGGTGTGGCCTTCGGTTTGGGTGCGATGCCCTGTGCCTGTGTGGCCTGTTTATGTATCGGATTTGATGGGTGGCTGTTTGGTGGATTGATCTTTGTTGGTCCACCGTCCATGTGGCGAAGAGAGGCTTTTTTCGTGCCCAGATTAACACCACTGTTCACGCCCAGCTTCATCCCTTGCGTTGCCTCCTGTAGATTGTTGTTATACCCGATCACGCTCTCTGTGTTGATAATCATGCGCGAGGGTATGAGCCAGCTTCCGGGAGCTGTCGCAAAGTCTAAGCGCACTTTCGTTGCTTGGATGGCAAGCTGGTAACGCTGAACGCTTGTTGAGATGTCGTTCAGGATTATGGCCTCCTCTAGATGGACCAAGAAGACTCTCTGCGTTTCGAACGCCCGGCCTCCTTTTCCAATGATGCTGCTGCGGGTTTTGGCTTGTGAACCAAGAATGCAGTACACAAAGGCCTCGATTGATTGGTTCATGCGTGCGAGCCCTGGCTGTGTTAGCCCCTGCGCGTAATTAGGCACAAAGTGCTCGAACTGTGTGTCCGATCCTTGGTCGTTGCGGACGTAAGATATTCCATTGGCTTTATAATTGGGGTCTTTTCTGTCAGTAACTCGCTCATCATCGAACAGAGCTAGATCAGAGTCTGGATAAGTGTAATCAGTAGATGCTGGGCCACTCCCGTATTCCCAAATGTAGACATTCCCAAGCCCGTGGTTCTTGCCGTATGCGTAACGGAAGTCAGAACTGGGGTCGATGCCGAACTCTATGCAAATCTTCTTGTACGCGTCGATGTTGTATTTGTTGTCTTTCTGGTTAAATGGGGGATCGTCTGGCAAAGCACTCACGCTTTGTTCCCCGCCCATCTGGTAGAGTATTCGCCTTGTTGTGAAATAAACGTGAAACCGGTAAAACGGCCGGAGCTGTGGGGTTAGGGATAGACTTGAGTTCTTATCGAAGAGAATGTCGCGCGAGATTCCACAGCCGGTTGTTGCACCACAGGGCGAAGGAGAGTTGTTGTGGCCAAAAACTCATATGCGGCCCACCCATCCACTTTCGGCCGTATTTTGCGGTTGAGAAGGAAATCTGTGTGTCCCTGAATATGTTTCTGTATTTAGTTGTGAAATACTCAGTTGGAGTGACATAAATCTTTTGCTCTTTGTCATTCAAGATTGCACCAATCATCATGTCTTTGTCTATTGTGGTGTCGAAAGCAACAGCTGGAATTGACTTTTCTGGTTGCCCCAACGATAACTGATAAGGGAACCCCAAGTCATAATGGAGTCCAAGAGCGTCTCTTTCGACGCCAGTCCAATCTTTGTGGGCTATTTCTGTGATAAGTGCCAATGAGCCTTGACCCTCTTTGTAAAGCACTTCCCCTGTGGCTGTTTTGTGGTCGTCGCCAAACTCTACTTGCACTTCAAAGTGAGACATATCGGCGCGCGGGAAACGCTTTTTGAAGTCTGAGATCGCCTTGGCCTTGGCCGCAGCAGAGAGCTTCATTGCCTCCGGCGATCTAATCCAAGCAATTTCAGGATTAGGGGGTGGTGGCTTTGGCGTCACATGGGTATAGGCGTTTGGAGGCGAATAAAAGGGGGGTGGGGGTCCGTAATTGTGGCCGCCTATGGAGATGCCAAGATTTGAATTAGGATTAAATCCACCAGGCCGTCTTCCAAACATGATTGTATATATTTATATTTTAAAATGTTTTCCTGTGATGTTTTTTCCAATAAACTTACATATACACACCATGGTTGTGCTTGCAGTTACCACAACTTCGAACCCCTACACTCTGTACTTTGATCACGTGATCCAAAATGCACACTTCATCCGCCTCCTGTCTGCCTCGTTTTACAATTCGTGGCATAACTTGGCAGAAAAAGTGAAAATAGCCGCAGTCGTTTCTGGTGATAACCCAAAGACTACCACCATTGACATTGGCCCTGGGTTTGTTACTCCTAATAGCCTTGCAGATATGATAAATGGTAAATTTAAAGAAAAGGGTATTGCTCGGCAGGCAAAACCATATGAACTTGGCGTTCTTTCTATTTTAAACCCAGGACAAAAATACATAATATGGGTTTCCCCAAATCTCGCAAGATTGTTTCATCTAGACATAAAAACATATCCTAATTTTACCATAAAGGGGTTCAAACTTCCGGGCACATACTTTGTCTACTGCGATCTGCTTGATAAAGAACAGAACCTTCTCAATGGCAAACCTTCAAGCTTATTGGCTCGTTTTGATGTAACCGGAAAACCTTTTGAGAAGATAAATTACCAAGGGGCCCAACATGGCGTCTGGCATATTGTCGATGGCCTTGGTAAACATGTAAATGACATCACACTGTCGATCAGAGATGAAAAGGGCAACCTCGTTGACTTCAAAAGCATGCCCTGGGAATTTGAAATTGAAATAAAATAAACTTATATATACTCGCATCTGTCATGGTTGTGTTGACATTTGTCACGCCTTCGAACCCTCACACGATCTATTTCGACCACCCACTGCCTAAACCGAGTTATATCCGGCTCCTGTCTGCCTCTCTCACCAACTCGTGGTACAACTTGAAAGAAAGAGCAAAGATCTCAGCACCTCGCGGTGGTGGAGGGGTTACTGAAGTATTCGTAATGCCGGGGTTTTACACAGCAGCATAGAGAGTTGGTGATTCGGGACCACCTAAAATAAGGCCCCAAATGCCCGAGTTAAGCCCTCACACGAGGAATGACAATGACTCGTGTGAGGGCTTAACTCGGGCATTTGGGGCCTTATTTTAGGTGGTCCCGAATGCACCAACTCTCTAAGCTGCTCACTGGTTAATGCTGCTCCGGTACGAGATCACCTCCACAGTTGCTTGTGAATGTTGATCCGGCACGAGACCACCAATTGAAGAAACCCACCCCTGTGCATATCAACCAACATGGCAATGACGGCTCAAGGACTTGACTGCAATCCAAAGAATCAAGACTACTTCGGTGAATGGTTGCTGTCCTTTGGTGAATCCCATTGGGACTATTTGCCAGACTTGATCAAGGATTACATCCTTGAACTGGTTGAAAGGAGTATCCAGCGTGACTTGGCTGCCAGGGCCCTTCATCAACGCAGGATGAAATCTGTATGCCATTCAATAAAAAATCATTATCACTGGGAACACCTTTGCCATTTCCGTTTATTCACTTCACAAACATGTGATGAATGTCAAGAACACTTCTCGCCAGAAGTGGACATGGGCAGGCACAGGGGCATTTGTCCTGGCATGTCGTTTTATAGAGCTTTTCAGGGGCCCTTGATGCTTGCAGACATCGGGAGTGATGACGAGGAAGACTATGACAGCCCAAGTGCTCACGAAAGTTTCTATGGCATTGTCCGCTCAACGTGATCCAGTTGTGTGGTTATCACCAATTGAAAAAACATTCACCCTTCGTATACCAATGATGGCGACAACACAAGCTTTCATAAACTTTCTCAAATCGAGGAACACTGGTCTGAAACAAAAGAGCGCCGACTGCCTCTCAGACAGACAAAATACAATTGGTGCCTCTGAAGTTTCTGCCTTGACAGGATCGTCGCCGTTTGAATCACGGCACAGCTTGCTCTTAAAGAAAATTCAACCCCCGGCTAAGCATAACAATGCGGCTTGTACCTGGGGCAATCTGTTTGAGCCGATTATACGCAAGTGTTTTGAGCAAAAACATTCTGTTTCTGTTTTTGGTCACAGCATTTCTCTTAATCTTTCAAGCGAGCATCCGCTTTATCGAAAGGTCACTTGCAGTCCAGACGGATACTTTATGAATAAAGATAACACATTAAATTTATTAGAATTCAAGTGCCCGTTCAAGCGAAAAATAGCTATGAACAAGATTCCTAGCTATTATCGCGATCAGATACAAACAGGGCTTGCTTTGAGTGGCGACATGGTCTCCAAAGGCTTGTTTGTTGACGGATATTTCAGAATGTGTTCTTTAAATCAGCTTGAACCAAGTTTAGATCACAATTCTTTTCTCAACGCCGGAAAAAAAACGTTCACAGCCCGTGACGAAAATGCTGAATTTCTACGTTTAAACGCCATGAAAGAAGCGTTCTCTAACCCGCGTAGAGAAGGGCCAAAACCTGTTGCAATGTTCGCTTGGAAATTGCTCGATCTCACTGAAATTTGGGAGTTTAAAAAACCAGATTTCTTGAGTGAAATCCAAAGGTCTGTTGAATGTTTTAATGAAAACCTATCAAAATTGAAAGGAAGAATCAGAAATTATACTTACACCGATGACTCTGCCACAACTCCAAACACAGGCGATGACAAGGCCTTTTTGGAAGCCTTTTTAATGGAGCAAGCTGCAAAGCTTACTCCAGAGTTCTGAACGCATTATGCCATAAATATTCGTTTTTGCTTATCATCGCATCAGACAGCCATTGTTGTCTCAGGTAATTTATAATCACTCGTTGTTGCTTAAAATAGACATTTCGTGCCTCATATATATACAATATCTCACTTTGCCCCGTCCCAGTCCCCACGCCCTAAATGCGCATGCGTATTGTTTCAATTTCTCAGTGTTTGCCAAAAGCGAAACCACAAGTAAGTGGAATGCTGACCTAATCATTATAAATAGTCGAATCACCCCATATGTTTCTTAGTTCAACAGATTTTGGTGAAGTCTAGGGAGGTGAAAGCTGGCCAACTTTCTAAATCCTGTTTAAAGGCTTGCGCAAATGGTTGAATTACAGAGTAGAGGGGGATGTCTTCCAGTGGACGGTACCCCCAGGTGAGCCCGCTCTGGCCCTACTGGTTCCAGGGGGGTGCCAAACAGAGTTCTCCTAGGAGTTCTCGCCCTCGCTCCCAGAGGTAAAATGTGGAAATGACAACCGCCTTGTCAGCGGTTAAAGTCCTAGCCTAGGCTAGGCAAAGAACTGCCACCGGCACCCCCCTGCAAGGGTTTTTGCCCTTTTTGTTTACCTGTCACGCAATGTGTCACGCGTGACAAGTAACGCAATGTCACACAACGTGACCCATCTTTGTAAGCGTGAGCCTCCAGCTTTCTTCGTGCTTCCACATTGATTTTTCTGGGACTTGCAACCAGAAGTAATTGACAAGCCGTTGTGGCCCATTTATCGCAATCAAGATTTTGTGGGCCACAAAGGGCATGGAGATTCTTTTCGGCAGATATTCTTCGATGGATTTGAACGAATCATTTGTATGTTGTATTTGATCATTGGACAAGCAGACGTGGCGTTCACAAATTTTCAGATGTTTGTTGAGATAGCTTTTGAAGTTGTGGTGTTTGGCGGGCATTCTTTTTTTGGTAATTTTGTAATCACCACCATAGAGCCCCTTGTAATCGAAGGCCACACCATCCAAGGGCTCTAATAGACCGCAGTCCTCACAGCAAAGTTCTGATGAAAACATCCTGAGGTTTAATTTGCCTTTGCAGTTTTGGCAAAATTTTGTCCTTTCATTCACAAGGGCGAAAGGTGAGTGTGGGGGGCATTGTGCCTCGGGAGAAAGACACTCCTTGATGATATGAAGGCGTTCTGACAGGTTCGAACGCCGTATTTCCTTGGTGTAGCTTTCGAGTGAGCGCAGGAGGATGAATTTGTATTCTTTATCAAGCTCATCGAGTTTGGTTTTGTATTCGCCTTTAGTGTCCAAGGCCCGAACAGAAGCCAGTTGTTTAGCGAACTTCTCCATGGTTGTACACAGCCGGGTGTGTATTCAATTGGGCGCAAATGATTTATCCTTAGAAATGTAGAGATTGAAGCCAGAGTTTAATCTCTCAAATCGGATTTGGAGGCTGCGGCGAGAAGTATCTTTTTTTGCAACTCTTCTTTGACTTCCTTGCGAAGTTCCTTTTTGAGTTTCTCGAGGTCTGGCGCTTGTGTTTGAGTGCCAACATTTTTTTAGCCTTAACACCATCCCTGATTGCAGCTTTGAGTTCGTGATATTTTTCCACCTCACGAGTAATTATGGTGAATTCCGCATCACTGATCCTCTTGTCTTCGAGAGCCTTTGAGACCAGTTCATAGACAGAGTTGCGTTTAGCCAGGGCCAGTGTGTAGATATTCTCGTGTTTGGTCACTTTTCGCTCCAATCGCTTGTTAGCAGCTGTAAAACCAACAGAGGACAGCCCACAGATGGTCGCGACGCCGGCGAGTGCTGGACTTGCAATTATTCCGAATCCAGTCAATGCAGTTGTAAGGGCCCCTGATGAAAGCCCGACAGAAAGTGACCCAAGGCCAACAGCCGAGTAATGAACCAATGATTGGGTTCGTTTATATTTCTTTGCGACCTGACGGTAATGCTCGGCTTCGTCAAACAGCTCTTTAAGCAAGTCAGAGATCTTTTTGAGCCGGAAGTCTTCTGCATTAATTTGAGTGATCTCACGCATAGGGTATAGCTGTTGTGTCTTGCTGTACTCGGGGGCCGATGGAAGCACATTGGCAGAACTCATGGCGTGGGTATATATATGATTTTTTAATTTATCTCGATTTCAAATTCCAAAGGCGCGTCATTGAAGTCAAAGAGGTTATTGTTCTCATCCCTCACTGACAGCGTGATAGAGTTAACATAATCACTAGACGAGACGTCACGCAAGACGTTCTGTTGTGTTGTCTCGTAATGAACCTTCTCAAAAGCTTTTCCACGAATGTCGAAGCGCGCCAAAACCGTCGAAGGTTTGCCATTGAGGAGGTTTTGTTCTTTGTCAACCAGGTCGCAGTGGACAAAGTAAGTGCTTGGTGCCGTTAAACGCTTGACGAAAGTTGATGGAAACAGCAATTTAGGACTTATACCAAGCAATTCAGATAGATCGCGGTCTAGTTTAACCTCTTCTGAGTATTCTTTGAAAATGATCATCGCCCCCAGTGGCGTGTTTGTCTCAGTTGCTAATTTATAATTAGCATTTGAACCCCCGAATACGTTTTCTAATTCTTTTGCCAAAGACTTAATAGTGTAATGGCCTGGGAGAAATCTCATGACAGATCCTGTATTGCTCCCATTTTCATTTTTGAACAATGTTATCTCTCCTCTTTGTTTCAAATTATGCCAAGAGTTGAAAATTGAGCAAGAGACAAGCCGGATATAACTAGGTTTCGGCAGCGGGTGGTCGAAATAGATCGTGTGAGGGTTAGAAGACGTGACGATTGTTAACACAACTATGATTGTGTATATAATTAACATTTTAAAATATAAATGTATACAATCATGTTTGGCGGACGACCTGGTGGATTTAATCCCAATTCAAATCTTGGTATCTCCATCGGTGGCCACAATTACGGACCCCCACCTCCTTTTAATTCAAACCTAAACGTCAATAGCCATCCTCCATATAAGCCACCACCCCCTGATCCTGAAATTGCTTGGATGAAAACACCAGAGGCAGCAAAGCTCTCTGCCGCGGCCAAGGCCAAGGCGATCTCAGACTTCAAAAAGCGTTTCCCTCGCGCTGATATGTCTCACTTTGAAGTGCAAGTAGAGTTTGGCGACGACCACAAAACAGCCACAGGGGAAGTGCTTTACAAAGAGGGCCCTGGCTCATGGGCGCTCGTTGCAAGAATGCCCCACAAAGATTGGACTGGCGCCGAAAGAGATGCTCTTGGCCTCCATTATGATGGCGGGTTCCCTTATCAGTTATCGCTGGGGCAACAAATGTTATCAACCCCGGATGTTGCTTTCAACACCACAATAGACAAAGACATGATGATTGGTGCAATCTTGAATGACAAAGAGCAAAAGATTTATGTCACTCCAACTGAGTATTTCACAACGAAATACAGAAATATCTTCAGGGACACACAGATATCCTTTACAACCGCCAAATATGGGCGAAAGTGGATGGGTGGGCCTCATATGAGCTTTTGGCCGCAACAACTCTCCTTCGCCCTGTGGTGTGCAACAACCGGCTGTGGAATCTCGCGCGACATTCTCTTCGATAAGAACTCCAGTCTGTCCCTAACCCCACAGCTCCGATCGTTTTACCGGTTTCACGTTTATTTCACAACAAGGCGAATACTCTACCAGATGGGTGGGGAACAAAGCGTGAGTGCTTTGCCAGACGACCCCCCATTTAACCAGAAAGACAACAAGTACAACATCGACGCGTACAAGAAGCTTTGCATCAAGTTCGACATCGACCCCAGTTCTGACTTCCGTTACACATACGGCAAGAACCACGGTCTAGGGAATGTCTACATTTGGATAACTGGAGCGGGCCCCACATCTACCGATTACACTTATCCAGACTCTGATTTAGCTCTGTTCGATGATGAGCGCGTCACTGACAGAAAAGACTCCAATTATAAAGCCAATGGAATAACTTTCGTTCGCAACGACCAAGGGGCGGACACCCAGTTCGAGCATTTTGTGCCAAATTACGCACAGGGGCTAACACAGCCAGGGCTCGCCCGTATGAACCAATCAATCGAGGCCTTTGTGTACTGCATTCTTGGTTCACAAGCCAAAACCCGCAGCAGCATCATTGGAAAAGGAGGCCGGGCTTTCGAAACGCAGAGAGTATTTCTCACCCATCTAGAGGAGGCCATAATCCTGAACGACATCTCAACAAGCGTGCAGCGTTACCAGCTTGCCATCCAAGCAACGAAAGTTCGCCTGGACTTTGCGACAGCAACCGGAAGCTGGCTCATGCCCTCGCGCATGATTATCAACACAGAGAGCGTGATCGGGTATAACAACAATCTGCAGGAGGCAACGCAAGGGATGAAGCTGGGCGTGAACAGTGGTGTTAATCTTGGCACAAAAAAAGCCTCCCTTCGCCACATGGACGGTGGCCCGACAAAGATCAATCCACCAAACAGCCACCCATCAAACCCGATACATACACAGGCCACACAGGCACAGGGCATCGCCCCCAAACCAAGGACCACACCACAACCAGCCCCCACACCCACACCCACACCCACACCACAACCAGCACCAACCCCCGCACCCGAACCACAGCCCAACCCGCATCACGTCTCCAAGGCAGTCGTTGCTGTTGGCGCGGTTGCTTTGGCAGGGCTTTTCGTTTGGTTGAGGTAGCCGAAAATCAATTGTGGCCTGGCAATTTTTCCGCTCCACTGAGCGGTCCCAATTTAGCGACAAAAAAGTGTTCAAGACTTCGAACGCTTGGTGATCCTTTCAACAAGGAAGGCCACCACGGCAAGGATGAGTAGCCAGGCGTGTTCACCCAGAAAGGAGATGACCGACCCAGCCGCTTTGAAGATGAAGCTCACAATTGAGCCAATGAGGCCAGGCAGGGCGCCGGCTGCCTTTTTGCCAAGCTCTTTAAGCCCATTGCCAATAGCTCGTGTGGCCTTTGCCAGGCCGTTCAAGGTGGCGAGTACCACAGCGCTGATGGTGATGCCAGCTGCCAGAACAATCGCTTGCAGGGTCCATCCGTATTTCTTGAAGATTTCTCTGACTCTTTCTCTCAAAGACAGGGCCCTCTCCCGCACCTCAACCTGTGGTCGGAGCCTTGCCAGCTCTTCTTCTCGCTCAGCAACTCGGGCTTCCGCGGCTTCTCTTTCAGAGGGAGACGTGTTCTCATCCTCTATGACGCGTCTGTCTTCAGCGTTCTGTCGTTCAAGCTCGGCTTCTCTTTCGTTTAACTCATCAAGGGGTTTGGTTGAGTTTAGCCCTGCTTCAACTTCATTTCTTTCCTTCACCATAGCAGAAAGGCGTGTTCTGGCTTTGTCAACCTTTGCCTGTACTTGGGCGCGTTCTTTGTCTGTTCGTTTTTGTATTTTTTGCAGGGCTGCTAATTCTTTTTTCTGGTTTTCAAGATCTCGTTGAAGATTCTTTTCCAGCAGTTTTAGGCGGTCTATCTCGGCTTGATTTTCAACGACTGAACCGTGTTCCTGCTCCAGAGTCTCCCTCCTCGCTTGAGTTTGCTCAATTCTGTTTCTGAGGTTTTGCACCTCATTTGCTGCTTGTTGTTTTTCCACAGCAGCCCTTTCATCCTCCTTCAGTTGTTTTTCTGTCTCCTTCAATCTTTGCCTTTCTTCCCTTATTGATGCATTTTCTTCATAGACAAGCTCTTCAGCGCTTGGGCCAAGGAATGCTTTTTTACTGTCTGTAAATGATTTAAGAAGGCCCGACCCATCTTGTTTGAAAATGGGAGTCTCGCCACCCTTTGACCCAAAGGAAACTATCTTGCCTTCATTTCCTGGTTTTTTACCGTAACCAATTGGGCCTAATCTGTCGTAGGCTACTTTTGGAAAGCGCCTTCTTATCCAGTCCCTAGCTCTATCAAGCATTTTTTGTTTGTCTTCTTCATGTGTGAAGTCACTAAGATTAGGGATGTCAGGTAACCCGCTTTCTTCGTGAGGCATCGTATGCATTTCATGCTGCTCGCCGCCATGATATGGGATGGATGTGCCGCCTGGTTGAAAGGGTGTTGTTGTGTCAACTTCTTGCTCGTCTTCGTCGTCATCATCATCGTGGTCAATTCCATGGTCAACCCAAGGATTATCGGGCATATCTCCTGGATCAAAACCGCCTTCAGCCATCGTGGTATATAAATATAAATTTTAAAAACACAAATATATACCATGGCTGTGCAGCCGAACCAACTCCCATCTCAGTGAAAAGACACTGGGCGCCATGAAGGCAGAGCGAACCGTCAAGCGCATCACATTCAACCCAACTGCGTCCAATCCCGGCGAGACACTTTATGTCTCGGTGCCCAAGCTGGGCGAGCACGATGTTATCGTGTCCGGATCACTTGCCCTGGTGTTTAACATCAGCCTAGCCGGCGGCCACGCTAACAACTATCTCGTGCAAAATGTTTCTCGGGCCCTGGTGGACAGGCTCGTTGTGAAGTTTGCAGCCACAACTGTCCAGGACACGGTTGGGTACGACATCTACAAGATCTTCGAAGATCTCTTCAGATCAACCGATGAGCGGGACAACATGCTTATGGATGGCATCCAGAGTGTGGATTTGTGCAAGATCCGCTCTGGTGCTGGCGACAAAAAGAGCTCAGGTGTGGATGCAGAGAACAAGCTTGAGACAATATACAAGGATAAGTATCACATCAAGCTGGATCACCAAATCTTAACTGACCACGGTGTTATATATCCTCAAGCACTGTATAACGATCTGGTCTTCGAACTAACCCTCGCCCCCGCAAACCAAGTTGTTCGAGGCTCAGACACAAGCAAGCTCGTGTACAAGTTGGAAAACATCCAGCTGGAGTATGAGACGATCAGAAGTAAGACTCTGGCCGACGAGGCAACAAGCACTTACACCAGTGGCAAGGCGTTCGCTTATGACCTGGTAATGCGAGATCGGGTGCATCCCTTCTCAAAAAGTGGTGACACTCGGATGAATCTTTGGGTTAACCCACAGCGCCGGTCTCTCAAGGGCATCCTCTTGCTGTTCATCAACCCCTACACGGCTGGTGCCAGGGACTCTGAGAACTATTTCAATCCCGACATCACCAAAGTGAAGGTCACAGTCAACGGTGTTCCAAACAGGCTTTACAATGAGGGCATCAGTGGTACAGACATGTGGAGAGAGATAACCCGGCATTTTACCCCACACACGGACGGCAGGCCTAACATGAACTTGACCAAATATCTCACAGGCA
The DNA here is from genome assembly GCA_024195265.1 of Dendrophyllia cribrosa. Lineage (NCBI taxonomy): Eukaryota > Metazoa > Cnidaria > Anthozoa > Scleractinia > Dendrophylliidae > Dendrophyllia > Dendrophyllia cribrosa. The sequence goes on from JAJLRJ010000009.1 coordinate 42,696,983, forward strand.
ACAAGTTTGGCCTCTGGATTGACCTGCGGACCATGGCTGACACATCCCTGCACGGCGGCGGCCAACGGCTCGTCAACACACAAGATGGCGTGCAACTCGAGATCGAACGAAACGGTACAGGGTCGGGGAACGCACTCTGCCACATCTTCACCCTCTCAGACGCACAGATGAGCATCATGGACAGACAGCTGGAATCTATACAGTACTAATATACCATGGCCACAAACAACAAGATCAACTTTATGCCAAAGCCGGCTCCCCTGCCATCCACCGGACCCCTGTCACACAATGAAATACAAAGACTTCTGGCAAAGGCCCCCTCCCCGCCAGTTTGCGAACCAACTAATATAGGTGTTGGGTATGGACCCAAGAAAGCTGCCATTCAATGCACTAATCGTGGGCCCCACTAACTCTGGCAAATCACAGTATCTTCTCTCCCAACTGCGAGGGGCCTTTAGGGGTTGTTTTGATTACATCGTTTTATTCTGCCCCACATTTGTTAAGAACAAGACATACGATGGTTTTGTGGACCGCGATCCACGCATCTTTGTGATTGTCTGCCAACAGCACGAGATCGAAGACTGGTTGAGGCTGGCTAGCTTCTTTTTCACATCCACCAACACTTTATTCATTCTAGATGACTGCGCCGCCTCCAAAGATGTCAAAGGCCGCACGGGCCAGCTGGTCAATCTGGGGTTCAGCGCAAGGCATGACGGCATATCCGTGTGGGTCTTGACCCAGCAGATCGCCAGCATTGCAAAGCCATATCGTGATAACATTGCAGCGATCGTGCTCTTTTACACGCCATCCAGCAAGACAACCAAAGCCATATTCGAAGATTATGCCGGCGAGCTCTCCCATGAGGAGTACAAAGAGTTTATCGCAAGGCTCAAATCCCGCAAGTTCTCCCACCTGGTTTTCTCTCTTAGGCACCCGTATGGAATTGAGTACAAGATTTAAACACACATATATACCATGAATGCGCCAACCAGTCTTCACAAACTGTGTGTGCTTTCACAGCTTTTGGATGAGTTGCCAAACACACCCTTGATGCGCAAAACAAAATTATCAAAGCCGCTGGTGAGGAAGATCTGCGCCTCATGCTTCTGGCCAGATATCCCTTGCGGTTGAATTCTATGCCAGACACCATGGCGGGGGTGGTAAGAGAGCTTGAAACACTTTTGCCAGACATCAAGAGAATTATTGAAAAATAAAAAAAACATATGTATACCCTGATGGCTGAAGCTGCTGAAGACCAGGTCGTTTTTGACGAAGTAATGCAGATGCTGGAGGCCACCCCTGGTGCCGCACTTCCCACAGGGCTAGTTGGTGACAATGACATTCCTGCCAAACGTGAGAAGCTGGCAATTCTTGTTTCAACAGGCAAGGCCAAAGAAGCCATCGGCGTGCAGCTCACACACGAGCATGTCAAGCGGTTGTCAGACAAGGACGTTGACAAGTACTGCAAACGGTACGAGGCCTACGTTGGCAACAAGACAACCGAATCCCTAGTTGATTCTGGCATCATGCTAATATCCAAAGGCGTTGGCATGGTGGTCCCGGTTGATGATGTGGCGGAATTGCAGAAAGAACTCAAGAACGACTACATCATCAACCAGGAGCTGTCAAATCTTGCTGGGCTATTGCCGTGCGATGCGGACGATGGTTGGCAATTGCCAATGCTGCTCTCATCACAACAAAACACATCAAGTTTGAACGAGAGCCTGATCACAAGCCTGATTTGATAGAATTGGAACCACCGGCCACACATCCAACCAGAGACAGTGAAGGCTATCCACTTGAGGGCCTTGATGAAGTTGGGTTGGGACCTGGGGTGACCTCGCAGCAACCTTGAAGAAACCTGTCAGCAACCTGTCAGCAACCTGGCAGCAACCTGGCAGCACACGTTGTCACAAGATAAATAAAAAAATCACATATATACAGGATGGACACACCACTCGAGACGATCCCTGAAGAAACTCCAACACCAACTCCAACACCTGCACGGGTTACCTCAGAGACCCCGAAAACAAAGCCTGCAACAGAAAAGAACCCCGGGCGTGTTGCTTCTGGCAAAAGGCTTGCAGAACGCAACCGCATGGCCCGGGAAGCAAAGAAAAAGGCGCAAGCAGAAAAGCCTGCACCCTCAACAAGCGACACAACAAGCGGAACAACAAGTGACACAACAAGCGACAGCAACAGCAACGCAATCGTTTATATTCTGGGGGTTGGCGGGTTGATTGTCTCTGCTGCTGGTGTTTATTACCAGCGCGAAGCCATAATGCAAAGGCTTGGGCGCAAATCAAACACACCACCACCACCACCAACGCCAGCAAACACCCCACCTGCAGCACCGCCAGCAACACCACCATCTCGAATTCCTGTAAGACAAGGAATAAAAAATATGGAATAAAAATAAAAAATCATATGTATACTGGACACAAACCATGTCTGACAACAAGCTTGTGAAGTCTATCCTCGACGCCGCAACAATCACTGGCCTTGTCGCCGGTATTGGTTGGATTGGTAAAAAGACAATCAAAGGGAACTTAACCGCTGACCCCAGTGCAAGCTTAATGAATTATGTCAAGTTCACAGCGGTCATGGCCGGCACCATCGCGCTGAAGAAATATCTCGAGGACCAGAAAATCCTCCCAGACAACTTGTAAACCATATGTATACACAATGGCCTCGATTGCAATAATGGCTCTTGGCGCTGTTCTCAATGCAGCCGCTTTCACGGGCGGTAATTATCTCGCAAAATATCTGTCTGGTGATAACGGCAAGGCAGCAATGGATGAGAAAATCCGGCATGACCGCGCCCTGGAACAATACCAAGCGGCTTACGCCAAATACCAGAAGGACCGCACCAAGCTCCTCGACTGGATTGCAGCCAACGATCGGAAGGAACACCAAGCTAGCAAAAACTTCCAAACCACTGACCAAGCCCTGGTCTTGTATAACCAGATGCACCAAACGCAGCCAGATAAACAAATCAAAGACAACAAAGAGCCTGTCTTCTCGGACTTCTACAAGCCCAGTACACAACAGAAGAATGGCGAACTTGCGTTCATTGGAGGCACCCTGCTTGCGGGTGGGTATGCAGCTTATCGCTTTCTTTAAAAAATTTAAAAATTTAAAACCCATATATATACCATGGCTTCACCCTTTTCTGAAGAAGATCGTTACTCCTTTATGGAAGTGTTGAACCTTTTACCAGCATTCCCCTCAAATAAATTCAACAAGGAACTATCGAAAATAGTTCGTGAACTTGCTGAAGACAGTGATGATGCAGACCACGGAGGATTACTAACAGTCTGCTCGGTTCAAGAATATAAGGAAGTAAAACGAGCAGAACAGAAAATGAATGAACTAGCTAGAAACATTTATCTCAACCTTTTAAAACAAATTGATGAGTACGAAGAAGCTGCTAACAGAGTTGCTGAAGAGCTGCGCCTTTTCTTTGTACAGCATGGTCGTGGGTCGCATAAGGCATATTTCACCGATTCATAAACTCAATATATACCACGCGCACCCCTATGGAGGCCAAACTCTCAAAGATCTATTACAGCCCGAAAGGGTATTGGAAAGGGCTTGCCGCTGTTAAAAAGCTAGCTGCAGCAGCCAAGGTCTCTGATGATGTCGCAAAGAAATGGCTGATCAAACAAGCCCTTTGGCACCACGCCGTATCCCTCGTCCCAAGTTTGATGTCTCATCACCCAATGCAGTGCATCAAGCAGATCTTCTCTTCCTGCCACACGACAAACTTCCACGCGGGAGAAAGGTTTACAAATACGCATTAACCCTTGTGGATGTGGCTAGCCGATACAAAGCAGCAGAGCCTCTGACTTCGAAAGAGTCTGAAGAGGTGGCTAAAGCATTTGCGCGGATTTACAGACGTGGGCCTTTGAAATGGCCGCAACTCTTGCAAGTTGACCCTGGGAAAGAGTTTATGGGTGCTGTGACAAAAGAGATGGGGGACAACAAAACGGTCATTCGTCGCGGACGGGTTGATATCCACTGAGACCAAGCAATTGTGGAGAGATTCAACCGAACCCTGGCTGAAAGGCTGTTTGGTTATCAGTATGCCGTTGAAATGAATGTGCCCTCTGGCCGGTCGACTGCTTGGGTCAAAAGACTGCCAGATGTTGTCTCGGCTTTGAACAATGAAGTAACAAGACTCACTGGCAAGAAGCCAAAGGATGCAATCAAAGAGAAAGCAATATCATCCAAGCCTGCGACTCCATATGCTAGGCCTGTTGGGGTGAAAGAGAAGAAGCTACCACCCCGGGTGAGTGTGAGATATCTTTATTACCCCGGTGAGCTGGAAGGGGGTGGGAGGCGTGCGACCGACCCGATCTGGTCTTTGAAGGTCTATCAAATACAAAGGATTGTAACCAAGCCGAATGAGCCAGTGGTTTATTATCTCTACGACGGGCCTAAGCGAGGCTTCGTTCGTGAGGAGCTGATGGTTGTGCCGCCGGGCACTCAGTTGCCACCGATATCTTTGTGACCATATGCCAGCGTGTGGATGCCATCATCCATGATCCAGCGCTTGGAGTCAAAGGGAGATAGCGTTGTCTTGGTGATGTGCTCGCCGAAGATTTGGTGGCCTTTGCTTCTGAGCCTGTCCATCCCGTGCTTAAAGGTTCTCCTGTCGAAGAGGGCATCCTTGTAATTCTGGTGGGTGATCTCTTTCTTTGTGACAACCTTGGTGGTGCCCTTTGCTTTCTTGATGTCCAGCTTAGCTTTGATTTCTTTGCCGTCCTTGTCCTTCTTCTTAATACACCCGCTGTCGTCTTTCAAGATGCTGTACATCTTCGAGCGAAGACAGATTGCCTCCGAGATGGGCACACCCTCGCACTCGTCCTTCATCTTGTCGATGACCTTCTTGTTCTTCTGGCTGTGGAGTGGATGGTCCTTGGGATAATCGCTTGTGTCGTATAGTTCGTCCCGAAGGTTCTCCATGTCTTTGTAGACATCCTCCGTCTTGATCTCGAGGAGTAGGGAGTCTGTGTCTGTGTAGAGTAGATCTACTCGCGGGCCGTACTTCAGCTTGAGATGATTGTAATAGAAGTCGTACATCAGTGTTTTGGAGAGATCAAGGATGCACATGCCTGTGTAAACTGGGCGGTTGAAGAGGATGTTCACCCTGTGCATCTGTATCCCCGCCAGATTGTTTCCAAAGACCGTTGCTCTAGTAAACAGAGGGCTTGCGATAAGCTTTCTAATCTTGTCTTGCTCGTGCGCCCGTACAAGCTTCATGTCGATTCGGTTTCTGAGGTTCTCCATTGTCTTACCGAAGACGGAGTTGTTCATGAGCTTGAAGAAGTTCTTCTCGAAGTCTGAAGTGGCCTTCTTTCTTAGCTCGGTGTTCAGGGAGATGTATGGCTCCATCCACGCCCTCTGCTCAAACTTGAGCATTTTATGGATTTTCGTCAACTTCATTCCAAGATCCAGGTACTGCTGGAGTGCCCTGTAATGCAACACGTACCTGGATTTGTTGCGCAGTGTAAGGAGCAGCTTCTGCGTCTTGTCTTCTGGCTGTCCCTCTGCCAAGGCCCTTTGGTATGGTGACATCCATTCCTTTGGAACGACCTGCCTTTCTGGGGCAAGAGGATAAGCGTTGTGCTCATCATGCAGCTCCTCGGGGTACTCAAGATCAACCTCGAGAATGTAACCAATCTTTCTGTTTGGTCTCCATCTCCTGATCTGGTGTTGTGTTGGAAAGACAGGGCACCATGCGAAGTTGCCAACTGGGAGAGGCTGACTCATGGCCCATCCATAGAGATTGTTAGCATCGAGATACATGATGTAACTTGACTCTTCGTCAGGGTTGTGGTCACGAAGATAGGGGTTGTTGGCCTTGCAGTGCCGCCTGCTCTCCATGGATATGCCGCCTCGCAAGCCTCTTTCAACAAAGAGGTGCATGTTGACGTCTGTGAGAAGTTCCAGGTTGATTTTCGTATACCTAAGAAGAGCGTCCCATGAGAGACCAGGGCTTGTATAATAATGTGCCGGGTCAAGCTTGTAATGTTGCAGGCATGTTTTTCTGAAGTTCTCGAAAACATCGGCCAGAAGAAGCACATCTGTCTCAAGGTAGAGGTCGTGGTACTCTCCAAGCGTCTTGCATCCAAATACCTCCCACACTTTTTGCGCGTGGGCGTATTCTTTATCTGAGATGCCTTCCTTCTTGAGCTCGCTGTAGAAGGCATCCTTCGGCGGGAGAGAGGCCTCATCGAATCGAGTCCAAGAGTCCATGTATTCGTAAGGGTAAATCCCTTTTTGCAGGAGAAGGCCGCGTCTGGCTTGGTTCTTCTCGTGGCTTGCCGTTATTGTGAAGGACTCTGGCTTGTTTGCATCAACCAGGGCACTTAGGCTTGACTGCATGAACTGCAAGCTGTCAATGAATCTCAGCTTACCGAGGGAGAAAGAGATGTATTTCTCCATGTTGTTTGGGATGCATTTCAAATCGGAATGCACGTTTCCAATACCACTCATGATGTGGTGTGCATCATAACCCTTCAAGTTGTGAAAGATTACCGGGATTATTTCCATTTTCGGGTTGGTTCGGAAATGGTTGATGTTGCAAGAATGGTGAGCCGCACCCCGATATTTGCCTGTGATGTGGCAATGATCTTTGACTGCGTCTCGAACAGAGTCTTGGATTAGAGACTCCCCACAGAACAGACAGTCGACCTGCTCGAATATTTTGTCTGTGATGGCTTGCCTTTTGTTTCTTGGTCCAATAAATGGGAACTCACCCAGTTTACCATCATCGTCCTGGATGTAGGTTTTGAATGTCTTTTGATAACATTTGTTAGTGTGGCGATGAATGAAGCCCACGTGTTCCCCGGTGTTTGGATCATAGGCCGCAATGGCGTCCCTGTGGTTCTCCTTGACGAGAGACTTGTCACAGATGTGGCAATCTGTTGCACGGTCGAATTCTGTCCAGTCTGTTCTTGTCATGGAGAGTGGTACCTTGTATTGCAGCTCGTCTCTGATAACTCCTTCCAGCTGTTGAAGGCTGTCTAGAAAGACTGGCACCGAATCCTCTCCTCTGTATAGATAAGGCCCCTTTGTCTCTCCATCAGAGCGAACAGCTAGCATGCAGAACCCGCAGGGTTGATGTATGGATGTTGCAGTGGTGCTGCTCTGTTGGGGATCTGGTATACAGCCGTGGACTTTTTCGACAATGCTTTCAAAGTCAGCATAGATGACCCAAGGCTTCTTCATCTGGTTCTGGAAGTTCTTGAAGTGGAGGAAGTTTTCGCCTTCTCTTGGCATTTCAGTTCGCATCGGCCTGCCTTTGACTCCTCTGCAATAGAAGAGATGGTCGGTGAGAACCCTTTCTGAAGAAAAGGCTTGGAGGCACCTGTCACAGTGATGCATGCGGCGTCCAACGTTGAACTCGCTGTGTAGAAGCCTGCTCATGCTCTTAATGTAACAATAATGAGATGTGTGTGTGTCTGTGAGCATCATCAGATTAATCCTTCGCAGATTGGGATCCTCTAGCTCACTGACTCTGATCACAACCACCTTATTGTTCTGCCAGCCATAGATGTTGATTGGAAGGTTGTTTTGACGTTCAACCTTGGATATCTGACTCAATGGTGTTGGAAAATCTATTCCAGTGAAGTTTAGACCATCATCAGTGGGATAACTGCCTGGCCGGTCTGAGTGAACATTTGCAGGGAACAATGCAGATCGCAGTGCCCAGCGGAGACACTGGTTATCTCTGTTTTTTACATTGATGATTGCCTGCTTTGATCTGAGTTTTGATGGTGTTGGGATAAATGTGCCGCCTCGTAGAGGATGGTATGCCCCGAACTCAAGGTAAACAGTTTTGATGTTCTCAATCACCCAACCAGAACCCAAATGCTGCCATCTGGCAATCTCTTCCTCAAAGCCATTCACAATGTCTTCCAGGATGTCCTCCTCTCGAAGCTGATAGAGATTTGTAACAATCAGTGGATTGACGTTCCAAAAGAAGTGATTAATTTCTTGTCGTCCATCATTGGCTTCCATTGAAAAGTCTACACCGAATGACAAAGTGACCTTCACCCCGCCAAGCTCTGGGACTTCGCGTGCAATTTTCTGGAGAAAAGCCGCCCGATTAGTTATGAAGAATGAATTGAGGTCCTTGATGGGGTAACCAGCAGGGACGTTCAACTTATAACCATGCAACCAATTACCGAAGTAATCGTGATTCCTTGGATTGAAGTCAAGACGTTAAACCGCCATGTTATATACAGGGGTTTTATTTTCTCCAATTGGTGGTCTCGTGCCGGGACCCTGTGCCATTGCCATGTGGGTTGGTATATGCAGGGGTGGGGTTTCTTCAATTGGTGGTCTCGTGCCGGATCAGCATTTACAAGCAACTGTGGAGGTGGTCTCGTACCGGAGCAGCATTAACCAGTGAGCAGCTTAGAGAGTTGGTGCATTCGGGACCACCTTAAATAAGGCCCCAAATGCCCGAGTTAAGCCCTCACACGAGGAATGACAATGACTCGAGTGAGGGCTTAACTCGGGCATTTGGGGCCTTATTTTAGGTGGTCCCGAATCACCAACTCTCTATGCTGCTTACACAGTGGATAACATTGTGAAAGATTTCCTTGAGATAAAAACGAATAGACCAGTTATTGATCTAACAGTTGATACAATCACAGCAGAAGGAATAATGCTAATTAAAAGTCCCAATAATGTAACGTTTAGCAGAAATCTGATAGATTTTCTTGGTATAAGTGGTACACCGTTTTGGAGTGCAGTTGTAAAAGGGTTTACATCTCCAAGCACTTACTTTGTCCACTGCGACCTGGTTGACAAAGAACAGAACTTGCTCAATGGCAAACCTTCGAGTGTGTTGGCGCGCTTCGACATTCGTGGGAAATCATTTGAAAAGGTTCATTACCAACCAACACCACAGCATGTCTTGCGTGACGTCTCGTCTGGCGAATTTGTTAACTCCATCACACTGTCTGTGCGGGATAAAGATGACAACCTCTTTAACTTCAATGGTAGACCCTTAGAATTTGAAATCGAGATAAATTAAAAAATCATATATATACCCACGCCATGAGTTCTGTCAATGTGCTTCCATCGGCCCCCGAGTACAGCGAGACACAACAGCTATACCCTATGCGTGAGATCGCTCAAATCAATGCAGAAGACTTCCGGCTCAAAAAGATCTCTGACTTGCTGAAGGAGTTGTCTGACGAAGCCGAGCACTACAGGCAAGTCGCAAAGAAATACAAACGAACCCAATCATTGGTTCATTACTCGGCGGTTGGGCTTGGGTCGCTTTCTGTTGGGCTGTCATCAGGGGCCCTTGCCACTGCATTGACTGGGTTCGGAATTGTTGCAAGTCCAGTCCTTGCGGGCGTTGCAACGCTTTGTGGGCTGTCCTCTGTTGGCTTTACAGCTATCAACAAGAGGCTAGAGCGTAAAGTGACTAAAAACGAGAAGATCTATACACTGGCACTGGCTAAACGCAACACTGTAAATGAGCTAATCTCAAAGGCTCTGGAAGACAAGAGGATCAGTGATACAGAATTCACCATAATCACTCGTGAGGTGGAAAAATATCACGAACTCAAAGCTGCAATCAGGGATGGTGTTAAGGCTAAAAAAAATGTTGGCACTCAAACACAAGCGCCAGACCTCGAGAAACTCAAAAAGGAACTTCGCAAGGAAGTCAAAGAAGAAATTCAAAAAAAGATACTTCTCGCCGCAGCCTCCAAATCCGATTTGAGAGATTAAACTCTGGCTTTAATCTCTACATTTCTAAGGATAAATCATTTGCGCCCAATTGAATACATAACCCGGTTGTGTACAACCATGGAGAAGTTCGCTAATCAACTGGCTGATGTTCGGTTCTTGGACACTAAAGGCGAATACAAAGCCAAACTCGATGAGCTTGATAAAGAACACAAATTTATCCTCCTACGCTCACTCGAAACCTACAACAAGGAAATACTGCGTTCAAACCTGTCAGACCGCCTTCATATCATCAAGGAGTGTCTTTCTCACGAGGCACAATACCCTCCACACTCACCTTTCGCTCAAGTGAATGAAAGGACAAAAATTTGCCAAAACTGCAAAGGCAAATTAAACCTCAGGATGTTTTCATCAGAACTTTGCTGTGAGAACTGCGGTCTCTTAGAGCCTCTGGATGGTGTGACCTTCGATTACACCGGTCTCTATGGTGGTGATTACACAATTACCAAAAAAAGAATGACCACCAAACATTACAACTTCAAAAGCTATCTCAACAAACATCTGAAAATTTGTGAACGCCACGTCTGCTTGTCCAATGATGAAAAATATCATGCAAATGAGACATTAAAATTCATCGAAGAATATCTGCCGAAAAGAATCTCCATGCCATTTGTGGCCCACAAAATCTTGGATGCGATAAAAGGGCCACGGCAGCTTGTCAATTACTTCTGGCTGCAAGTCCCAGAAAAATCAATGTGGAAGCACGAACAAAGCTGGAAGATCATGCTTGAAAAGATGGGTCACGTTGAGTGAGCACTGCCCACTTTGAGAGTAAGAAGGCTTCCGCAACTGCACTGTCATCACCAAAATTGTTTGGAACAGTTTTCACAGGGGTGGTTTGTTTGATGCTTTTCTCTTCAGAGTGTTCTGTTATCTTTTTTCGAAGGCTTGCCAAGCTGTTATGAAAACGCTCGACTGACGTTTGAATATTGCTAAAAAAGTTTGGTTGCTTTGGCGCCCAAATCTCAGTTATATCCAGAAGCTTCCAGGCGAACACAGCCACTGGTTTAGGGCCTTCTGAACCCGCTGAAAACACTTCTTGCATATGGGTGTAACGCAAAAACTCCTCATCTTCATCCTGTTTTCTAAACGACATCCTTACAGCCCCATAACAACACCATATGTCCTTCTCAGCAATGGAAGACATAATTCTCTCAAATAATTGTTTTGATTTGAGGGAACCGACATCGATGATTGCCTTTTGATTTCTTGTTATCGTCCGTTTGCTAAATAAATAACAAACTCCCCACGCAAGTGTTGTGTCGCCCTTCGTTTTGAACTTGTTTCCTCCGTTTAGAAACTGGTTGTGTGCCAGACTTGGTTCAAACTGGTTTAAAGAGCACAATCTGAAATAGCCGTCAACAAATAAGCCTTTGGAGACCATGTCGCCACTCAAAGCAAGACCTGTTTGTATCTGATCGCTATAATAGTTAGGAATTCTGTTCATGGCTATTTTCCGTTTGAACGGACATTTAAACTCTAACAGAAGAAAGCTGCCGTCTTTGTCTAGAAAATATCCGTCTGGGCTGCAAGTGACCTTTCGATAAAGTGGATGATCTCTTGCAAGATTAAGAGAGATGCTGTGGCCAAAAAGAAACAGAATGTTTTTGCTCAAAATACTTGCGTATAATCGGTTCGAACAGATTGCCCCAAGCACAGGCCGCATTGTTCAGCATATGTGTTGGCTGTATTTTCTTCATGAGCAAGCTGTGTCGCGATTCAAACGGCGACGATCCTGTCAAGGCAGAAACTTCAGAGGCCCCGATGGAGTTTTGTCTGGCTGAGAGCCAGTCGGCGCTCTTTTGTTTCAGACCAGTGTTCCTCGATTTGAGAAAGTTCATGAACGCTTGGGTTGTCGTCATCATTGGTATACGAAGGGTGAATGTTTTTTCAATTGGTGATAACCTCTCAACTCAGTTTGAAAAGCTGTGAGTGATGACTTACCTTCGATGAAATCAGAAACAAAGCTCAAATCTCGGATCCTGGGTAAGGGGTTTAGACCCTCCAGGCTTTTGTTTTTAAATGGTTCTTGTTCTTGCTCGTCAAGCCAGGCATTAAGATCATGCGGGCTAATGTTTGCAAAAACATCTCGAACAACCTCTCGCTGTATAAAAACTAGATGGTTGTTTTTCAAGGGAGGGCAACCATTTCTTAAGTGGCTGCAAAAGGTTGGTTTAGAAACTGCTCGATTACAGCCGGGACAAATCTTTTTCGGGCGTGGTTCTGTTCGCAGATTCTTGCAAGCGTATTTTTGATGCTCAACAAGAGAATGGCCTTGGGTGAAGTTTAAACCACAATGTCTGCAAGGGTTGTATTCGAACGTCCCTTTGTTCTTTGCATATAAGTCATCACCTTCTTTCAACTCAATCCCACGCATTTTCAAAAACGCAACGGCAGTCATTGGTTCGTTGACGAGGGGCATTGTCACGTTTATATGGGGTAATGTGGTTTCTTCAATTGGCTATACCTCCCTGGGGTGGTGGTCTAGTACCGGACCAGCATTCACAGCTTGGTCTCGTACCGGACCGGACCAGCATTCACAGCTTGGTCTCGTACCGGACCAGCGTTCACAGTGAGTAGTTGGTAGAGTTGGGGCGTTCGGGACCACAAAAAATAAGCCCCCAAAGACACCAATGGAGCCTTAATTTAATGATTGACATTGCCACCCACTCGGCCGACTGGCAGGAGGACCTGTGGGTGGCAATGTCAATCATTAAATTAAGGCTCCATTGGGGTCTTTGGGGGCTTATTTTTTGTGGTCCCGAACCCCCAACACTACCAACTACTCCACGAGTCTTTTGAGCTCAGTGGTTAGAGCATCCGACCGGTGTGTGAACCTAGTATATGGCCTAGCTCGCCACGAGTCTTTTGAGCTCAGTGGTTAGAGCATCCGACCGTGTGTGAACCTAGTATATGGCCTATCTCGCCACGAGTCTTTTGAGCTCAGTGGTTAGAGCATCCGACCGGTGTGTGAACCTAGTATATAGCCTAGCTCGCCACGAGTCTCTTGAGCCCCGTGGTTATAGAATCCGACCGATGTGTGAACCTAGTATATGGCCTAGCTCGCCACGAGTCTCTTGACCCCCGTGGTTATAGCATCCGACCGGTGTGTGAACCTAGTATATGGCCTAGCTCGCCACGAGTATCTTGACCCCCGTGGTTATAGCATCCGACCGTGTGTGAACCTAGTATATAGCCTACCTCGCCACGAGTCTCTTGAGCCCCGTGGTTATAGCATCCGACCGGTGTGTGAACCTAGTATATGGCCTAGCTCGCCACGAGTCTTTTGAGCCCCGTGGTTAGAGCATCCGACCGGTGTGTGAACCTAGTATATAGCCTAGCTCGCCACCAGTCTCTTGAGCCCCGTGGTTATAGCATCCGACCGGTGTATGAACCTAGTATATGGCCTAGCTCGCCACGAGTCTCTTGAGCCCCGTGGTTATAGCATCCGACCGGTGTGTGAACCTAGTATATGGCCTAGCTCGCCACGAGTCTTTTGAGCCCCGTGGTTAGAGCATCCGACCGGTGTGTGAACCTAGTATATGGCCTAGCTGGCCACGAGTCTCTTGAGCCCCGTGGTTATAGCATCCGACCGGTGTGTGAACCTAGTATATGGCCTAGCTGGCCACGAGTCTCTTGACCCCCGTGGTTATAGCATCCGACCGGTGTGTGAACCTAGTATATGGCCTAGCTCGCCACGAGTCTCTTGAGCCCCGTGGTTATAGCATCCGACCGGTGTGTGAACCTAGTATATAGCCTAGCTCGCAACGAGTCTCTTGAGCCCCATGGTTAGAGCATCCGACCGTCTGTGAACCTAGTATATAGCCTAGCTCGCCACGAGTCTCTTGAGCCTCGTGGTTAGAGCATCCGACCGGTGTGTGAACCTAGTATATAGCCTAGCTCGCAACGAGTCTCTTGAGCCCCATGGTTAGAGCATCCGACCGTCTGTGAACCTAGTATATAGCCTAGCTCACCACGAGTCTCTTGAGCCTCGTGGTTAGAGCATCCGACCGTGTGTGAACCTAGTATATAGCCTACCTCGCCACGAGTCTCTTGAGCCCCGTGGTTAGAGCATCCGACCGGTGTGTGAACCTAGTATATGGCCTAGCTCGCCACGAGTCTCTTGACCCCCGTGGTTATAGCATCCGACCGGTGTGTGAACCTAGTATATGGCCTAGCTCGCCACGAGTCTCTTGAGCCCCGTGGTTATAGCAACCGACCGGTGTGTGAACCTAGTATATGGCCTAGCTCGCCACGAGTCTCTTGAGCCCCATGGTTAGAGCATCCGACCGGTGTGTGAACCTAGTACATGGCCTAGCTCGCCACGAGTCTCTTGACCCCCGTGGTTATAGCATCCGACCAGTGTGTGTACCTAGTATATGAGAATTTAGTTTTATCGACTGAGTCGATAAGGTAAATTGACCACCGTAAAAAGATTCAAATAGCTGACGTTTCGAGCGCTAGCCCTTCGTCGGAGCGAATCAAGGAATTGTGGGTAGTGTGTGGTTTTATATAGTAAGCGGTGGAGCTACGCTATTGGTGGAAGTTTGGTGACGTGAAAAACAAATGTAGATTAGTTGAATGAAAAGCGTTCGTTGATTCCGTGGGGTTTGAGAGTGCCGATTTGAAAGATGATTTTTTGTTCTAGGTTTTTACGGCTTTCTGTGTTACCCTGGTGTAGGGAAAGGCCGCAGATTGTCATGTGTTGTTTAGAATGGTTAGTAAGATTAAAATGGCGCGCGACTGGTTTGGATGCGTCTTTGTCATTTTTTTCAACGTCTCGGAGATGTTCACGAAAACGGTCGCCCAGTCTCCTCCCTGTTTCGCCAATGTATATCTTTTTGCAAAAAGTACATGTTATGCAGTAGATAACATTTACGGAGGTGCATGTAAAACGATCAGTGATTTTAATAGATCGTTTGGGTCCTGTTATTTTGTCCGCGTTGTGAATGAAAGGACAAGTGTTACATCGTGTGCGTGTGCATTTGAAAGTTCCCGGTACATCGTCAGATTTCAGTGCGCTCGTAACTAGAAAGTTGCCTATGTTTTTGTCACGTTTGAATGAAATTAGTGGGGGTTGTGAAAAAATTCTGCCAGTTTCGGGGTCGTTTTGGAGTAATTTGAAATTTTTTAAAATGATGCTTTTGACTGTGTTGTTGTGTGGGTGGAAAGTGAGGGTGAATGGAATTCTCTCGTTCTCTTCCATCTGTGGCATTTGTAGTGCTGATTGTCTGTCGATCTGTTGTGCACGTTGTTGGCCCGTATTAACAACAGAGTCAGGGTACCCACGTTTCTTGAAAAACTGGCACATTTCTTCTGATTTGTTGGAAAAATCAGAGTCATCACTACATAGACGTCGAAGTCTGAGAAATTGAGAATACGGAATGGCGTTTTTAACGTGCGATGGATGTGAGGATGAATGTAACAGATAACTGTGGGAATCTGTAGGTTTGTAGTGCACACTTGTGGATAAACTGTTACCGTTGATTGAAATATTAATGTCAAGAAAAGCGACTGAGGTTTCGGAAATTTCCCAGGTATATTTTAGAGCTGGATGAAAAGTATTGACAGAAGTTATGAATTGATTAAGTTCCTCTTTACTGGAAGAGGTAGCGACAACATCTCCGAGACGTTGAAAAAAATGACAAAGACGCATCCAAACCAGTCGCGCGCCATTTTAATCTTACTAACCATTCTAAACAACACATGACAATCTGCGGCCTTTCCCTACACCAGGGTAACACAGAAAGCCGTAAAAACCTAGAACAAAAAATCATCTTTCAAATCGGCACTCTCAAACCCCACGGAATCAACGAACGCTTTTCATTCAACTAATCTACATTTGTTTTTCACGTCACCAAACTTCCACCAATAGCGTAGCTCCACCGCTTACTATATAAAACCACACACTACCCACAATTCCTTGATTCGCTCCGACGAAGGGCTAGCGCTCGAAACGTCAGCTATTTGAATCTTTTTACGGTGGTCAATTTACCTTATCGACTCAGTCGATAAAACTAAATTCTCGTGTTTCATCCCCCCACCGACGCAGCACCACAGTTTCTCTAGAAACTAACCCCATTCATTTGTTGTTTATTCGCTGCGACCATTAACTTTTTACATCAATATTTCTTACTCAACAGCTTTCTCACCGAACGAACCGAAGACAACGATGCCTAACCTCAAGACACTCACCAAGGAGCTACGCCAGGAAATCGTAAGTTATCTTATTCCTTTTCCCCCCATTTCCACTAATTTAGCCTTTCGTTTAGCCACTCACATCTTTACCAAAACTAGGTTTTGTAGTCACATCAATTTCATCGGCCGTTGCCTCCAATCCAAAGTCATTCCTAAAGGGTTTCGTTCAAATTTTCACGCTTCTACATTCTCTGATTCCAATCAACAATATTTTCACGAAATTCACCATGCCCAAAATTCTTTCTCGCGTAATATTATGAGGATCACCATCAGAGCTATGTGCCTTAAACGTAACAATCTCGAAAAGGAAATTATCCAATACCGTTCCGAACTTTCCAAAATTTGTCCAGCTGTCTTAGTACAATCAATTCGCGCTAAAATTCAAGAACTCAATGCTAAACTGTTCAACAGCCTTAACCAAATCAAGACCCAAAAACTTGAACAGTTAATAGGTCCTCAATTATCCGGCGACCATTCATTCGATAGTCACAATGGCGTCGTTACCATTCCGGAAAATTTGCCGCTTTCTAACCCAGAGAGGTCTGTTCTTAGTAAAGGTTTAAACTTTGTTCCTATAACGAAACAAACCGACGAATTTTCAGTCAAACAAGATGTTGAAAAATTCCTTCGCCGCGTGCAATTAAGAGCTTTTTTCCACGACAAAGAAGACAATTCTAACACCTCGGAAAAAGATGTTTTTGAAACACTCAACGTTCGCAAATCAAAATGGACTCCCCCAGAGGGCCAGTTTTCTTCTCTAGATTTTTTCATCAAAAAATGTCGTCACGATGTCCAAAAACTTAAATTTAACCGCCACACCAAAATTTCCAACCTTTCAACAGGAGAATGGGCAGCGCTCAAAAGTCTTAGCAAACGACGCGACATTGTTATCAAAGCGGCCGACAAAGGCGGGGCGGTAGTTGTTTGGCGGACCGACCTTTACCGACAAGAGGCTTTTCGGCAACTTTCTGACACCGCTTTCTATGCCAAAGTTGATAAAGATCTCACTTCTACCAACCAAAAAATTGTCAAAGAAACTATCCAAGACCTCATTACTAAACAACAATTACCAGTTACCGCCAACAATCTCATCATCACTACTCCTAGAACCTCACGCGTTTATTTCAAACCTAAAATTCATAAACCAAACAATCCGGGCCGACCAATTGTTTCCGCTTGTAGCTGTCCTACCGAACTAATTTCTAGCTATTTAGACAAAATCATGGCCCCCATTGTCAAATCACTACCCTCGTACATTAAGGACACCAATCACGCACTCGAAATTTTCCGGGATTTCAGTTTTCCCAGCGAAAACAAATTAATTTTCACTATGGACATTACCTCTTTATATACCGTCATCCCCAATGACGAAGGACTTCAAGCACTAAAATATTTTTTCGACCAGCGCTCCATTCAAAACCCAAGCTCAGAAACACTGCTCCGCTTGGCCGAATTAGTTTTGACACTTAACTGTTTTTCATTTTCCCAAAACTACTACAAACAAGTAAATGGAGTCGCCATGGGCACCAAAATGGGACCAAGCTACGCTAACCTTTTTGTAGGCCACATCGAAGACAAATTTTTTAATCAGTACCACGGAACCAAACCCGAACTCTACGGCCGCTACATCGATGATTGCATTGGCGCTACCTCTTCCAGTAAAGAGGAACTTAATCAATTCATAACTTCTGTCAATACTTTTCATCCAGCTCTAAAATATACCTGGGAAATTTCCGAAACCTCAGTCGCTTTTCTTGACATTAATATTTCAATCAACGGTAACAGTTTATCCACAAGTGTGCACTACAAACCTACAGATTCCCACAGTTATCTGTTACATTCATCCTCACATCCATCGCACGTTAAAAACGCCATTCCGTATTCTCAATTTCTCAGACTTCGACGTCTATGTAGTGATGACTCTGATTTTTCCAACAAATCAGAAGAAATGTGCCAGTTTTTCAAGAAACGTGGGTACCCTGACTCTGTTGTTAATACGGGCCAACAACGTGCACAACAGATCGACAGACAATCAGCACTACAAATGCCACAGATGGAAGAGAACGAGAGAATTCCATTCACCCTCACTTTCCACCCACACAACAACACAGTCAAAAGCATCATTTTAAAAAATTTCAAATTACTCCAAAACGACCCCGAAACTGGCAGAATTTTTTCACAACCCCCACTAATTTCATTCAAACGTGACAAAAACATAGGCAACTTTCTAGTTACGAGCGCACTGAAATCTGACGATGTACCGGGAACTTTCAAATGCACACGCACACGATGTAACACTTGTCCTTTCATTCACAACGCGGACAAAATAACAGGACCCAAACGATCTATTAAAATCACTGATCGTTTTACATGCACCTCCGTAAATGTTATCTACTGCATAACATGTACTTTTTGCAAAAAGATATACATTGGCGAAACAGGGAGGAGACTGGGCGACCGTTTTCGTGAACATCTCCGAGACGTTGAAAAAAATGACAAAGACGCATCCAAACCAGTCGCGCGCCATTTTAATCTTACTAACCATTCTAAACAACACATGACAATCTGCGGCCTTTCCCTACACCAGGGTAACACAGAAAGCCGTAAAAACCTAGAACAAAAAATCATCTTTCAAATCGGCACTCTCAAACCCCACGGAATCAACGAACGCTTTTCATTCAACTAATCTACATTTGTTTTTCACGTCACCAAACTTCCACCAATAGCGTAGCTCCACCGCTTACTATATAAAACCACACACTACCCACAATTCCTTGATTCGCTCCGACGAAGGGCTAGCGCTCGAAACGTCAGCTATTTGAATCTTTTTACGGTGGTCAATTTACCTTATCGACTCAGTCGATAAAACTAAATTCTCGTGTTTCATCCCCCCACCGACGCAGCACCACAGTTTCTCTAGAAACTAACCCCATTCATTTACCTAGTATATGGCCTAGCTCGCCACGAGTCTCTCGAGCCCCGTGGTTATAGCATCCGACCGGTGTGTGAACCTAGTATATGGCCTAGCTCGCCACGAGTCTCTTGAGCCCCGTGGTTACAGCATCCGACCGTGTGTGAACCTAGTATATGGCCTCGCTCGCCACGAGTCTCTTGACCCCCGTGGTTATATCATCCGACCGGTGTGTAAACCTAGTATATGGCCTAGCTCGCCACGAGTCTCTTGAGCCCCGTGGTTACAGCATCCGACCGGTGTGTGAACCTAGTATATGGCCTCGCTCGCCACGAGTCTCTTGACCCCCGTGGTTATATCATCCGACCGGTGTGTAAACCTAGTATATGGCCTCGCTCGCCACGAGTCTCTTGAGCCCCGTGGTTATAGCATCCGACCGGTGTGTGAACCTAGTATATGGCCTCGCTCGCCACGAGTCTCTTGAGCCCCGTGGTTACAGCATCTGACCGTGTGTGAACCTAGTATATGGCCTAGCTCGCCACGAATCTCTTGAGCCCCGTGGTTAGAGCATCCGACCGGTGTGTGAACCTAGTATATAACCTACCTCGCCACGAGTCTCTTGAGCCCCGTGGTTATAGCATCCGACCGTGTGTGAACCTAGTATATGGCCTAGCTGGCCACGAGTCTCTTGAGCCCCGTGGTTAGAGCATCCGACTGGTGTGTGAACCTAGTATATAGCCTAGCTCGCCACGAGTCATTTGAGTCCCGTAGTTATAGCATCCGACCGTTTGTGAACCTAGTATATGGCCTAGCTCGCCACGAGTCCCTTGACCCCTTTGGTTAGAGCATCCGACCGTGTGTGAACCTAGTATATAGCCTAGCTCGCCACGAGTCTCTTGAGCCCCGTGGTTAGAGCATCCGACCGTGTGTGAACCTAGTATATAGCCTAGCTCGCCACGAGTCTCTTGAGCCCCGTGGTTAGAGCATCCGACCGTGTGTGAACCTAGTATATGGCCTAGGTCGCCACGAGTGTCTTGAGCCCCGTGGTTATAGCATCCGACCGTGTGTGAACCTAGTATATGGCCTAGCTCGCCACGAGTCTCTTGACCCCCGTGGTTAGAGCATCCGACCGTGTGTGAACCTAGTATATGGCCTAGCTCGCCACGAGTCTCTTGAGCCCCGTGGTTATAGCATCCGACCGGTGTGTGAACCTAGTATATGGCCTAGCTCGCCACGAGTCTCTTGAGCCCCATGGTTAGAGCATCCGACCGGTGTGTGAACCTATTATATAGCCTAGCTCGCCACGAGTCTCTTGAGCCCCATGGTTAGAGCATCCGACCGTGTGTGAACCTAGTATATAGCCTAGCTCGCCACGAGTCTCTTGAGCCCCATGGTTAGAGCATCCGACCGTCTGTGAACCTAGTATATAGCCTAGCTCGCCACGAGTCTCTTGAGCCTCGTGGTTAGAGCATCCGACCGTGTGTGAACCTAGTATATAGCCTAGCTCGCCACGAGTCTCTTGAGCCCCATGGTTAGAGCATTCGACCGTGTGTGAACCTAGTATATGGCCTAGCTCGCCACGAGTCTCTTGAGCCCCGTGGTTGGAGCATCCGACCGTGTGTGAACCTAGCATATGGCCTAGCTCGCCACGAGTCTCTTGATCCCCGTGGTTAGAGCATCCGACCGTGTGTGAACCTAGTATATGGCCTAGCTCGCCACGAGTCTCTTGATCCCCGTGGTTAGAGCATCCGACCGTGTGTGAACCTAGTATATAGCCTAGCTCGCCACGAGTCTCTTGAGCCCCATGGTTAGAGCATCCGACCGTGTGTGAACCTAGTATATAGCCTAGCTCGCCACGAGTCTCTTGAGCCCCATGGTTAGAGCATCCGACCGTGTGTGAACCTAGTATATAGCCTAGCTCGCCTCGAGTCTCTTGAGCCCCGTGGTTAGAGCATCCGACCGTGTGTGAACCTAGTATATGGCCTAGCTCACCACGAGTCTCTTGAGCCCCATGGTTAGAGCATCCGACCGTGTGTGAACCTAGTATATAGCCTAGCTCGCCACGAGTCTCTTGAGCCCCATGGTTAGAGCATCCGACCGTGTGTGAACCTAGCATATAGCCTAGCTCGCCACGAGTCTCTTGAGCCCCGTGGTTAGAGCATCCGACCGTGTGTGAACCTAGTATATGGCCTAGCTCGCCTCGAGTCTCTTGAGCCCGGTGGTTAGAGCATCCGACCGTGTGTGAACCTAGTATATAGCCTAGCTCGCCACGAGTCTCTTGAGCTCAGTGGTTAGAGCATCCGACCGGTGTGCGGAAGGTCATATTTTCGATTCCTGTCAGGAACTCAGATTTTTTTCTTTGTCCCACGTTCGTGACATGATAAACATTATATTCTAAGGCCCCGTTTACACGGGTCCGGACAAATTTTTGCACGGACAAAAACTTGCACGGTTCCACCTTGCGTTTACACGGGACCGGCGGAACTGGACGAATTTCACCCCTGCAATCTGTAACAGAATTTGCACGGATCCATGTAAACACGTGGTCTAGGAACAAAATTCGTCCGTGCAAAAATTTGTCCGGACCCGTGTAAACGGGGCCTAATTCGCTGCCCCGCTCAACCGAATACAAAACATTTATCATGTAATAGGCAACCACTACTGGAGTGTGTCAACACGAGCCGTATGCGACCCTCTTTACTATGTATTTACAATCAAAACTACAAGATAATAAATTTTACAAACTATTCGCAAAATAACGAAAACTCAACATACAACTAGATAGTAACTACCGATGTAGTATAAAGCTAAACAAAAATCTGAACATGTGTATGTATAATATTAATACAATAAACATACCAATTGTTATGATGGCTTGTAAATACAATAAACTTTAATCGTTGGGTATTTAATTTAGAGGGTGAATAAACAGATCAGGACAAGTAGACGAGAGTTTTAGCAATAAGGACCCAAGCACCGTCTCTGTAGATGTCCGTCTTACTACGTTGAACGAAAATTATCATAAAAGAATCTTCAAATTGAAGATCACACCAGCGTAATTGCACTAACTCGGTAAAGCGAAAAAATCCTGCATAACATAAAACACACAAAATGAGAACTCGTAAATCAGCTAAACTTGCAGAAGTGGACCATAATAATAATGACCGAAGTCACCGGATCTTTCTTTTTAACCGGAACACTGAGAAGCCTTTATGCGGATTCTATTAATGGAAACACAAATGGCGAATTACATGGGTCAGGCTGACCCGCTAAAACATTAACCCATTTAAGGCCATAATGAACTTCATCAATAATGACATACCGCGTGGGTTTCAGTATCCGACATAATTTAGAGGGTGAATCAGGACGGTCGTAAGACTCTAATGAATATAACTGAAAGCACCGCAATAGACAAATTCGGCTAACGCATTGTTGTACCCAATTCTAACCTTTTGGGATTAAACTCTTTGTTCGTCATATTTCCATATCAATGAAGCATTGACATGGAAATTATATGGAAATATTGTGAACAAAGAATCTTAGGGCCTGGTCGCACTACAGTCAAAAACAAAAGTTAGCCCATGCAAAAATCGAGGAAAACAAAAGAAACCGCTCCGGTGGGACACTCTTTTTGTGGAATGTTTTTGTTTTCATGTCATCTTGCACGGGCTAATTTTTGTTTTTGACAGTAGTGCGACCAGGCCTTTATTCCCAGAAGGTTTGAATTGGGTTCAACAATGCGTTAGCCGAATTTGTCTATATTATACAGCTATTTCAATTTAGGTTGTCGGATGATAGCTTCAAGCGTACGCAACGAGAACGCAAGGTACTTTGGGATTTTTATGAATACGATAAATTGACGAAAGCAAATTAATATGCCTCGTCCATACAGCGAAGGCAAACATTTATGGTGCTAACATCCACCTCACTCATCGCACCAACAAACGCAAAAACCGCGAACTTAAGCTAAGAACAATTTACAACTACCCATAGTAACTTGCGGTCTGGTTGCGTACGCTTGAAGCTTTCATCCGACAACCTAAATGGAAATAGCTGTATATACCTAATTCAATAAAGGTTGCTTTGGCAATTGGTCATTGGTAATTGGGCATTGGCATTTGGGCATACGTAACACAATGCAATGCTTTGCTTGAGTGACCGCCAAACAATAGCTTTCCAATGCCCAATTACCAATGACCAAAGCAACCTTTATTGAATTAGGTGTATACCAACGCCCCACTAACGAAGCATTGTATAAACATCGCACATAACACCCCAGAAACGGGGTTACGTAACCCATGATAAATACATTAACATCTTTCTCAAATATTGTCTTGTTTTGACTTATAACCCTATTTAGCCTGGGTGAGTCCCTGCGCCTGAGCGACAATGTGCCCCCTGTCAAAACTTCAAGAGCATTAAGACTATAAAAATTAAAAATAAGTAAATCAACTTTGTTTAACGAGGGTGACACATATCAATCATGTCACTGACAAACCTGTGGCCCTCGAATTCCAGGTCGAATTGGAATTTAGAAATGTTAATTAGTTTTTGATGAGGGAGGAAAAACCGGAGTACTCGGAATAATGAGAACTAACAACTAACAACTTACAACAACTATGAAAATGAAACCTAGAGTGTATATGATATGTCCAAAACTGTTTCCTTGGAGATCCAAAAAATGGAACGATGACGTTATATGACGTATGACGTGGGAATTATGTAATTAGTTCTGCACAGCCACCATTTTGGATCCGCCATCTTGGATTTCTGGACATCTCAATAACCTCTTTAAAAATGTCCAATTTAGCACCCAAAAATAACTAATAAAGAATGCTAAGATGGCACAAAAATGTAAAAGCTATGCCGATAAACGTAGTTTTTTTGCCATTAAAAGGTAAAAACGTTAACAGCCGCCATCCTGAATCCGCCATCTTAAATTTCTTCAAAATCTCATTAAATCGTCCAAATGAACTCAAATTACATTACGTGGGATTTTTATTTAAAAGTAAAAAAAAATTGCTGGAAAATTTTAGGAAAATTAGCGAGAGCACTTTGTTCCTTCCCCCTTCCCCCAGGTTAAATAGGGATAAGTATCAAGTGCAAACGTGGATGCTAATTAAAAATAAAATATTTGCTCATTTCAGGAGGCTGGCTTCTTGTGACCAACTTACTTATGCAGAGTTCCACTCCTCCCTCTGCCTGGTCCGCTGAAACATCGTACCGCGGGATCAGCAACTATCAAAATAACTTGATGGGTATAACGAAAAGTGCCATGAACAAGCTGAGAACACACTTGAATTTCACACAACTGAGATTCCACTGCAGTAAACAACAGGGACGTACGTTCCACGTGACCACTGCCGCGAACAGCACTGGTGAAGCTGTGGTCCAGTACTTCAGCGGTCAGACGGACGTCCTGCCCACCTCGTGTGGTTCATTTGTTAGAATGGAAGATGACAACTCTTTCCTAGCTCAGAAGTGCAGCAGGTGGGGAAACGATGGATCTCATTATGTGGGAAAATGGGGACACTACAGCAAAGGGGGGGAACAGCGTATGTATGATCACAGTGCGTTTGTTGCTTTTAACTATCACTGGGTTGTAGTTCATGGTGTTTGGCTATGCGATGACGTGGGAACCAACCTTTTTGCAATATCTTCACAAGATTTCTGGAAAATCTATGTTCGTTGAAGTCGTTGAAGATGACAGATTGCAAATACTAACTGTGTACAGAATAATTGGGCGTTTCTAAGTTACTGAGAGACGATATATTAGATCGATGTTCCATAAAGAATCTGCGTCATCAGTTATTCCAGATAAAAACGTTTATTCAAACATCACGTTAACAAGTAGCAACTGCTTGAAGGTTTAATTTCCACGACGGAACTCTGGCTGCAATGTTTATTAACTTTTTCTCCAACTGGCATCGTCACTTAAAAGCGCTGGATAATAAACTTTTGAACCTCTATTAAGATAAGACTGCTATATAAATTGGAATACATACTATAATAGAATCTTAAGGCTAAGATACCATTTAATTAAAAAGATGAAAGCTATTATCTTTAATCAAAATTGATATAATAAATGCTTGTTTCTTGTTGAACACTATCGTTTGTCTTATTTGAAGCCCCAGTTGATGGCGGCATCATTCTAATGACAAATAATAAAAGCATGTAGCTTTTTTGTTTTTGACCATAAGCACTTTAATTTGAAGAAAACGAGAAAATAGGTTTTCGCGATGAGAAAGGTAAAAAGGCCGAAATTGAAACCTGAACTGATTCAGTACTATATTTGGTAATATATTCGGTAGTACATTCGGTAGTATATTCGGTAGTACATTCGGTAGTACATTCGGTAGTATATTCGGTACAATACTCCATCTCTACCAACTAATGCACCTAAATGACGCAAAACCGGATTGTTTGCTCGCATTCAGTGATTTCGTGATTTTAATTTAAATGACTGCTATAACTATGTCAGCATCACGACACTAATTCCCGTTTCACAAAATATCCTTCCTTACACTTTGAAAATAGCAAACGGAAGTTCAAACTTTCGCTCTCGTTTGGTCCGATGACCTCATAAACTCTCGGAACCTTTTGTGCGCCCTCAACGAATTTGGAGTGAAGTCTTAAGCACTCTTACGTTTCTTGGGCTATGAAACAGTTTGAACTCCTGTCGTTTCCTTTTGGTCCGAGTTAACTCTCTACGAAATAATCCGATCTTACTGCGAAGTTGGTCTCGAAGATTAATGCCGGGAAACATAAGGAAATTTATCGATGATCGATTACGGCACGAATGGATTCTGGCAAGATTGCCCTTAATAACTCGGCCGGGTAAATTGATACCCCTCTCGAAAAAAGAAAGCGCATATTGATATTTGGACACTATTTATCAAAACAAAAAGTATTTTTTAAAACTTTGATGGCAGTTTAAATACTACAACGAATTTCTCTAAGCTTCAATTGTTACAAAATTAAAGGTGCTTTTCCAAGATTAGATCAATTAGGTCAATTATGTGACAAGTATATTTCTCTTCCAACAATTCATTTATTATGAAAAAATTGAGAATGATTTTTTTTCAACTCGAGAATTGACGACTTCGGTATTAAACCATGCAAAATTATTCTTTTTCGGAGGCTGAAGAACCTGATACCTTACAGCATCATTAAACAATTTGATAGTTAGCAACAAGGTATAATACAAAACTATAATAAAGAATAAGTAGATTGGTACTTTGCAGCCAAATCAAAACAACTAAAAGGCGCGATTTTTGCAACAAAATATAAAAAGCATAAAAGACACTAAAAGATGTTTCTAAGTTCAATAATACTAGACAGCAATTCTCCAAGTCACACTACAAAAATGGGATAAAAACGCCTGTCTAATCAGCTACTATGCTGACAGCTGACATAAGACGTTTGACAACATACAAGACATACTTCAGGGAGGCACATTTTAAAAAGCGTAACACGCACACGCATGCGCAGGCTTGCAACTGGCTCATTCATCTGATCCTGTGCAATATAAATCTGATTCGGAATTTTACAAAACTTCCAAAGATTTCCAAGAAAAAGATTTCCTTAAATTATATTTCAAGCTCAGTGCCAGTTTAATTCAACGTAACTAGCTGTTATGCCTTATTGCAAAAACCGGAAAACTACTGTGAATACATAAAGGATTTGTAGCTTAGCAGTTTTTCGGCTTTTAGGAACCACGACGGCGCCTCACATTTAGCTTATACGGACTTGACTGCCTTGTCTGGTCACTTAATTCTTTAACAATTGTTTTTCGCAAATAAACTTTTAAACTTTTTAATTTGTTTTAATTTTTTTTTAATTTTTTTTAATTTAAAAGAAAAGAAAAGAACGACGGAAACAAGAGGATATTTGCCAAAATTGAGGCCAATGTTATGCAACATAAATGTAATAATGTACAATTAAAGGCAAATACACCAGCATACATCTGTTTCAATTAAATGCCGAGCAAGTTTGGAAATTGAAAAATGATGAGTTCTAGACAATTAAAAATTACAAGCTCGTAAGAAGCTCGCCTTCTGCTCGTGAACTCGTCAACTATCACAAAAAGCTCGTCTCCATTCTCTTCTTCAAAACGTGCGGTCATTTCTGTCGGAAACGTTTCGTGAAACTGTCTGATTTTCCTTTTCCATTCGCTAATAAAGGCGCGGCAGCAAAGCTAATGCCTGCGTTATTTTTTTTTTTACCATGATTTTTTTTACTATTATGTCAGGTTTTAATGACTGATGTAAAAGAAGTAAAACCACAGGTTCGATTTAGCGTGATGTTGTCAAGTAAAAAATGACCTAAAAAAAGAGCAGGCTAATCCTGGATTCACTTGATCCAAAGTTTAAGTCAATTTCGGTTAGATTTGTTCTTATTTTGTATATTGTGTCAGAAACATAATATTTAGGAACGAGTATGTCCCAGTTTTCGCTTGAAAAATTGAGTGTCTGACAGGTGTCACTTAACCAGCAGAGCTACCGTGCGCGTTCCCGAGTATTGCAGGCATAATATCGCCACCAAAATTGTGCGAGCATACGGCTCATTTAAAGAAACTACTTATATTTGTAGATGATAATTCAGTGTTGATATGAGAAGCTTCCCTCTAAGGGTTTCAGCTCAGGCAAAAAAGAAATAATTAATCGACTCGCAAACTAGAAAAGCCTCTCACGTGGACAACAACTGTATACGCTTATTTTTTGGTTCATCTGAAAATATTTATTCTTCAACAACGGCTTCTGTGTTTTATATCAAGCATTTCATTATTAAAATTGGCCTCTTAAGGTGGTTCCAAGTAGATTTTTTGGTCACAATTCCCTTTTTTGAATGCGCTTATACATAATCTTACTTTAGCTCAATGAACCTGAATTTGATACCAGATGTTAGGCTTGGATAAAAGTTTTCGATGATGCTCATTTCATGCTAATCAGCGTTTCCATAGCAACGGTAAACAAACATGGCGAAAAACAGTTTTTACTAATTATCTTTCGATTTTGGGGCTACCCGCGACAAGCGAAGAAATGCGTTATAATCTACACAGTGTAGCACACTAAATGGGAAAATTTCAAAAAAATTAAACTGTTCGATTTTAAATAAATCACTAAAACATTTTTAAGACGTGTTTTTTCATGTTTGAAATATAAGCGGTCAAAACATTCCATAGGTCTCACAAATTATCATTAAATTACCACAGAAAGTTTCCTCAGACTTAAATTATTACTCCCTGCAAAAAGCTCTGACTCGGCAATAAAGAGATCGATCTTTTCATTCAAATGCAGTTTAAAAAGAGTGAAAACGTCAAGCAAAACTGCATTTGAATGAAAAGCTCGATCTCTTTATTGCCGAGGAGTTAGTCAAAGCTATTTGCAGGGAGTAATTATTTAAGTCTGAGGAAACTTTCTGTGGTAATTTAATGATAATTTGTGAGACCTATGGAATGTTTTGACCGCTTATGTTTCAAACATAAAAAAACACATCTTAAAAATGTTTCAGTGATTTATTTAAAATCGAACAGTTTAATTTGTTTGAAATTTTCCCATTTAGTATGCTACACTGTTTAGATTATAACGCATTTATTCGCTTGTTGCGGGTAGCCCCAAAATCGAAAGATATTTTAGGAAAAACTGTATTTGTTTACCGTTGCTATGGAAACGCTGATTAGCATAAAAAGAGCATCGCTCAAAACTTTCATCCAAGCCTAGCATCTGGTATCAAATTCAGATTCATTGAGCCAAAGTAAGATTATGTATAAGCGCATTCAAAAAGAGAAGTGTGACCCCAATAAAACTACTAATTGTTTATGCGCATTCTTACTGCGCACGCAATTCATGTCGCAACGCCATGCTACGTCATGCACGAGCCCGCGCGCAAGAGAAGAAATCTAAGCACATAAAGGGCTGATAGCCGTTGCGTTAACTTTCCTTAGAATTAACTCGCTTGGATGGTCGGTGACCCCCAATTTTTTTTCATAGATAATTTTCTTTGCCAATTCTAGACAGATTGTGAAAAAATGAACAAAAAATCAATGTAGGAAGTTTTTGCTACCCGCGAGCCGTCGAATCCTACCAACTTGCGGCTGTCAGAGTTTGCAAATGCTGTCGTTTAAAGATGAAATTTACTTCAAGAAACGTCACCAGTTGAATGTATTTACTGAACAGACCTACTCGCATAAAATTTGGGAAAGAAAGTTGCATTTTAGAGATTCATTTGCAATATTTTTAGACTAACAGACATTGGGGTCACATCCCGTAAGGAAGACCAATTTTTCAAAATTAGGGTCGCCTTTCAGATAGCTTATCTCAGAAACGAAGTCGGTGACCCCCTCATTTTTTTGCATTTCTGACACGAGTTACTCATAACCTAGCTGTAGCAAAAGTTTTATAAAAAAATCAATGTTAGAAGATTTTCGCGCGAACGTCCTTAAGGAGTTATTTTGTCACGAGGATTTATCATGTTTATTGTAACGTAATTTACTCCTGTGCGACTGGAAAAACATTATTTTAAAATACCGTTCGTAGAATTTTTTCGAATCTGAATCCAATTTAGAAGATCGATACTTCTCCTTATGGACCTCTTCCAGAGAAGAGGGACTGCCCATAGTCAGTAGCCTATAACCTTATTACGGCTCCTGCCATAGTCTAGCTAGCTCAGTTTCAATTTATGGATTCAGTCTTCGCTGTGATAAGGTTAGTTCTGTTTTTCATCATTCCTTTTTATTAGCTATCTTCGGATTCGGATGTTTGTTTGTTTAGTTTTGACTGAAATTTGACTTTCGCGAGACTTAAGTCAGGGCAATTATGTGGCGTCTTTACACGTCACTGTCTTCTTGTCGTCTTTTCATAGAATTTTTAAGGCAGTTTCATCGATGCAAATACTCCTTACCTGCAAAAATAAATGTGAACAGTTTGTGTAAGAAGAGGTTACTGAATAATGTTATTTGAAAAAAGAATCATTTAGTACTTAGCATGTATTCTATGCACGATTAGTGTTCATCCGCGATTGCTTGTTTTGTTGTTGAATGATGACACGGTTAATTGTTTAACTCTTTTAATACTATTGTATAGTGTCAAGCAAAAGAAAATGTAAAGAGGTTGAGTTGCACGAATTGATTTCTACGATAAATTCGTCTCTTTTGTCTTAACATGCGAACATATCGTGTGCGTGTCATCGCCAGAGGACATGAACTCAAGCGATATGTATAAACTACTTTTAAGGTTTTCATTATTCATAGTGTGTTTTCTTGTATTTCTGTTTTAACTTGTTTTATTTTATTAAGTAGACAGCTGGACTATGTTTAAACTAGCTATGTGTGTGCTAAACCAGATGCCCCGTAAATAAATAAATAAGTTTATAATTAAATTTAAAAAAGCCCACAGAGGGTCACCATTCAGTATCTCAGTCTGTTGCACTCATTACTTGAAGAAAACTTCTGAAATTTTTCTTAATAAAGATTCTGTTACTTCTTGGCTATAACAACCAGAATTTCGCAATACCGAAGTTAAAAACTAAAAATATCTTTACAAATATAAAGATGTTCCAAATTAAGTTCTGGGTCTCTACAGAAAATCAATGAAATAATCGAGCGAGCTCTTCGCACTCTGGACTTTGTCTACAATTGTTATGACAAATTAAGTATATACAACGAACTGGGAGGCAGAAAGAATGAGGAATTATATATAAATAAATATTTTGATGCACAAAGGAGTTTTTATATAATTCAATCGTTTGTAAAGGTATCGTGAGTGGGGGTAGATCCAATTAACTAGTAATGTTCATCTTTTAATACCACAGGAGTCAGTACTGCGACTAAATTTCATTATGTGTACTGTTAGCCCTGCCCTATTCAGCCCACCCCTATTCAGCCCTGCCCTATTCAGCCCTGCCCTATTCAGCCCTGCCCTATTCAGCCCTGCCCTACTCAGCCCTGCCCTACTCAGCCCTGCCCTATTCAGCCCTGCCCTATTCAGCCCTGCCCTATTCAGCCCTGCCCTATTCAGCCCTGCCCTATTCAGCCCTGCCCTATTCAGCCCTGCCCTACTCAGCCCTGCCCTATTCAGCCCTGCCCTATTCAGCCCTGCCCTATTCAGCCCTGCCCTATTCAGCCCTGCCCTATTCAGCCCTGCCCTATTCAGCCCTGCCCTACTCAGCCCTGCCCTACTCAGCCCTGCCCTATTCAGCCCTGCCCTATTCAGCCCTGCCCTATTCAGCCCTGCCCTATTCAGCCCTGCCCTATTCAGCCCTGCCCTATTCAGCCCTGCCCTACTCAGCCCTGCCCTATTCAGCCCTGCCCTATTCAGCCCTGCCCTATTCAGCCCTGCCCTATTCAGCCCTGCCCTATTCAGCCCTGCCCTATTCAGCCCTGCCCTACTCAGCCCTGCCCTACTCAGCCCTGCCCTATTCAGCCCTGCCCTATTCAGCCCTGCCCTATTCAGCCCTGCCCTATTCAGCCCTGCCCTATTCAGCCCTGCCCTATTCAGCCCTGCCCTACTCAGCCCTGCCCTATTCAGCCCTGCCCTATTCAGCCCTGCCCTATTCAGCCCTGCCCTATTCAGCCCTGCCCTATTCAGCCCTGCCCTACTCAGCCCTGCCCTACTCAGCCCTGCCCTATTCAGCCCTGCCCTATTCAGCCCTGCCCTATTCAGCCCTGCCCTATTCAGCCCTGCCCTATTCAGCCCTGCCCTATTCAGCCCTGCCCTACTCAGCCCTGCCCTATTCAGCCCTGCCCTATTCAGCCCTGCCCTATTCAGCCCTGCCCTATTCAGCCCTGCCCTATTCAGCCCTGCCCTATTCAGCCCTGCCCTACTCAGCCCTGCCCTATTCAGCCCTGCCCTATTCAGCCCTGCCCTATTCAGCCCTGCCCTATTCAGCCCTGCCCTATTCAGCCCTGCCCTACTCAGCCCTGCCCTATTCAGCCCTGCCCTATTCAGCCCTGCCCTATTCAGCCCTGCCCTATTCAGCCCTGCCCTATTCAGCCCTGCCCTATTCAGCCCTGCCCTATTCAGCCTACAGGGGAAACGGAACTGATGATGATATAAGCAACATTGTGACTTTCTTTTCTTATAAGTAAGCCATTATAGTTGAGCAATTAATTTTTCAAGGGGATAAGCCCCTTTAGACAATTACTAGTAAGAAGGCATGGAAAAATGATAACGGTTTATATGCACGGTTTATATGCTTTTATACTCAGGGCGTTTTATGGACACTGGTTTAGCCGTCATTAGTATAATTCGATTGTATAATTTTAATATCTCTGCATCATGGAATTTGTAATTTTATAGAATTTTGAATTTTTATTATTAATTATTTCTATTTTTATTTTGTAATTAAGATATTTTTTAAATTGTTAATAAAGCTTTTATTTAAATTCAACAGTACCACAAGCAAACACTTAACCGCAGATGCTCGTTGATACAACACGAAATAAATTTACAAAGGTGTAACTGAAAATAGTGAGAAGTTATATACAGGACAAACTACAAATGTAAGGGATTTTAATGTTTATTTTATGAAAGTTAATAAATTGCCGTAACAGAGCGTGAAACTGTAATTTACACTTTTTTAGACAAACGTGTGATACAAGATGATTGCAGAGAGGTTGCTGCCCATTGGGGCTATAATCGTGTTTATATTCTTTGTATCGAACTTGGTAGTGACAGTGATGACACACTATACTCTCGAAAAGGAAAAGCTTTTTGAAATTCTTGAAGGTAACAACAGTATTTTATGGTGGATGTATTTTTTTAATTTATTTATATTTATTCTTTGCTGTAAAACTTTACAAACACTTAAACACAGCAGAGCTATTAAACTGGGAAACATTGTAAAAAAACTGAATCTTTCTTTGATTTCTGTTCAGAACAAAATGAATTCTTTCAGTTGTGTTTGTATTTTTGGCAAACCAACCAGATAAATCTCTCTCTAAGTCCTTAGGAGTTCAACTGAAACATTCTTTTTTATCAGCTTTATTGGACACAAAGACTGACGAATACATTTCCGTTCTGATTACCAGGGTCCAGACAGTCACTTGTTGGACACGTAATTGAAACGGTCACTACTGATGAATTTGCCTGTGGATTACAATGCCTAAGAAATATGAAATGCCGATCTTACAATCGTCTTACGGCGTTGATGGTGAACCGTGCGGTTAAAGTGGAAGGCACTGACACAGTCAGTTTTCAAGGACATTTTCCATTTGGGGGAATGGCGCCTATTAGACCTTGGTATCGAGTAACGGTATTCCCAATTTGAATTTTGCTTTTAATTTGGTAAAAAAAATGACGTTCATCAGGTCACAGACGTTGATCAATTAATTGCTATGCCGTTTCGGTTCCGGATAATTTCTGTTACTCAATTCTATGCGGATGAATTGTTAATTTATTTCCAATAAACAATTTGAAAGATTTCCCAACAGAACAACTTAAAACTGTATAAGCAGTTCGTTTAGAAACAAAATCCCGCCATTCAGTGATGGTTCGTCCCAATCTCTGGGATTATTTTCCATGATGGCTCACTAACTGCCTATAGAGCGTTTTCACTCACGTGACCTTCAGTCCCGTGGGACTCAAATGACAAAGGCCATGGCAGCCATGTTGGTGTTCCTAACAAAAGAAGTTAATTAAAATTCTTTTGTACGGAAACACCAATATGGCGGCTATGACGTCAAGTGAAAACGCTCTATAACTACTCAATCTAAGCGATTTTGTTTGTCAGCTTGTCAATTTATTTCACAAAATGTTCGAAAATTGGGAGAAAAAAAGGGAATTCGAAGTATTAAAATTTAATATATAATCCCAAGGTTTAAAATAAGTATATATTATTTCAAGTAGTGCAATTCTCTTCTCTAGTGTTTTCTCTATGGGCCTTTATCACGCCCCGCCATTTTGTATAAAAACAAAAGATTTGCCCCCCAAGCCTCGCAGTGAAAAAGTTGAGAACGAGGTTAAGCAGGGGAAAACAAAGCATTTTATTCTCCTGGGAATCAACATGGCCGCCGCGTGATAAAGGCCCATAGACTGTGTATCTTTTGTTCAAAATTTGCTTTGTCAGCATGTTCAGTGTTTTACGAGTGTACGCTGGGCACAAATAGATATCTGAGGCCACTTGAAATCAAACGGCGTTTCGGTTTATTTCTCCAGCAACCTATCCACATTTCCTTGATTTCAGACTGGTATTGACGTCCAGCCTAGAAATCATTTAGATATTTTAACAGCTGATTTACTAAGATTTGATCACAAACAAAGACGGTGGAATCATCGGCGATGGGTACACTCTATTTCCTTTGAGCCGACTTTAATTCCATCGATGGAGTAATCGTTTTTCAGGACTTAACTTCTTAGATTATATTACTCACCGAAAAATAGACAAAACAAGACATGAACAAAACGTTATTTATTGTCTGCTAAAAAACAACGCACAAATACATCATTGTTTTACACTACATCAATACGAGGCTGGTATCTCTCTCATCCTGCACATTCCTGTAAGGACATCCGGGACTCTGGAGACTCTAAAGGAGACGGAGAGTACTGGATCGACCCAGAGAAAAATGGAAAGCCACTAAAAGTCTACTGTGACATGACAACTAACAGGGGTAGGTGATGAATAATGAACCCAATTTGTTCGCAATGTTTGTATGTACTGTCAGTAATATCTAGTATCAGTTGTTTAATTTGTTAATTTAGCCAGGGGCTAATTAGATGTCTCTGGATAAATAAATAAATAAATAAATAAATGAAAAATATCCCAGTATTTGAATCCAATTGAAATAAGATGTGACGCGCATTTTGTCTTTTGCAATTGTTGCCTTTAATACTCTCACTCTTTCAACTTGAATTGGCAGTAAATGAGTCCTTTTAAGAATAACACCTCACCTTTCGTTTTGCAGATATGTTTTAGATTAACAACATTCAAGAAAAAAGTGGCATTTATCTCAGGTTTATTGTTAAAAAAATTAACTGTTTCATGGAAGCGAATAAAAAGAGAATGTATTGAGGAAAAAACACTACACAAGGAATTTTTCATTGACAAAAACATAACAATCAGTTTTATGATTTCAGTGCGTAGAAGACCAAAAAGATATATCCTCACCTTCACATATTTGTTCTACAGTGAATCTGTTGATCGAGCTCTGATTACAAGTATTTTTTGGAAATTAGCGGCCCGTCATCTTACATTTGGCTCAGTAATACTTTCGTCTCGCCATTGAAAAGGACTCCATTGTCGCGTGTGACGATGTCTCCTCTTTCTGCAATCTCTGCTACTGCTGTGACGTTTTAACTTTATTGAAGGCAAGGTTCTACGGGTTTATGGGGTGCTTTCAAACTGATGACAAATTGACTTGCACGCGAGCGATTTCTTACAAAAAGAGTGAGATGTATATTGAACTGTTGATAATTCCTTTATTGGTTCAAAATCGAATGTATGTGATAAATTTTATCTTTATTGATCAACA